>CM032632.1:18312432-18695763 GCA_019097785.1 Fraxinus excelsior
CTGAGCTGAACTCAATAATGAAATCGGCTAGCGCTTGGGATTTTATTGAGGTGCGTGGTTTGTACCTTACATCGAATTGGCCGAGCTCAATTGACCATTTTACCAATCTCACTGAAGTATCCGGTTTTTGCAGTACCTGCCTCAAAGGTTGACTCGTCAGGATTTCAATTGGAAGTTCCAAGAAACAAGTATGGCCCTCAGTTTCCGCAGCAGCGATATTACAGCATTAGGCCAACTTCTCAGTGGGGAGTAGCGGAACCTCGCGTCGTGCAGGGCCTTCGAACATAGTAAACTGGGTGTTGTACTCCGTCCTCCTCCCTGGCCACCACCGCGCTGACGGCATGCTCCGAGACTGCCAAGTATAGCATGAGCGTTTCCCCTTCTCTAGGTTTGGACAGCATCGGTGGTTGTGATAGGTGTGATTCTAGTTGGTCGAAAGCGACCTGACATTCCGTCGTCCATTCAAACTTCTTTCCTCCTCTCAGCACGTCAAAGAAGGGCTTACACTTGTCTGTTGATTTCGACATGAATCTGCTGAGGGCGGCTATCCGTCCTGTTAAGGTTTGAACTTCCTTAGGTCTGGATGGAGGACGAATCTCAATGATGGCCCTTATCTTATCTGGGTTAGCTTCAATTCCTCTGAGGTTTACTAAATATCCCAGAAATTTTCCTGAGCTTACTCCAAATGCACATTTAAGGGGGTTTAGCTTCATCCCGTATGTTTTTAGGATCTCGAACATTTCGGCGAGATGTTGCCGATGTTCCCAAGCCTCTGCACTCTTAAACAACATGTCATCCCCGTAGGACCTCAAGGTTTCCCAATTTGTTTGGCAAACATGGAGTTGACCAGACGTTGGTAGGTAGCCCTGATTTCTTGGAGGGGGACCAAACGGCATAACTTCTTTATAGCAGTACAGACCTCTGTCGGTGACTAATGCCGTGTGTTCTTGGTCTGGTTCATGCATGGGAATTTGATTGTAGCCTGAATATGCGTCCATGAAGCTGAGCAAATCGTGCCCAGCAGTGGCGTCCACCATTTGTCAATCCTTGGTAGAGGGAATCCGTCTTTAGGGCATGCTTTATTTAGGTCGGTGAAATCTATGCCTACCCTCCAATCTCCATTGCTCTTTTTCACTAGTACAGGGTTAGCGATCCATTTTGGACATAATTTTGCTTCGCGAATGAATCAGTTCTCGAGCAGGTCTTTTGCACCTTCCTTATTGAGGGCCTCATATCGTTCTGGGTTAAGAGGCCTCCTTCGTTGCTGTTTTGGCCGTGCGGAGGGATCAACTCCTAACTTGTGGCACATGACTTTTGGATTGATTCCCTTCATGTCCGCGTGTTCCCAGGCAAATACATCGAGGTTTTCCTGAAGGAAACTGATAATTTGATCCCTCACTGGAGGCTGGAGGTCATGACCTATTTTCAGCTCCTTGGGCGGGACGCCTAGACCAACTCGGATGACGTCCAGCTCTTCCACAGGTTCTCCACCTCGTGTTTTTACTCTTGGATCCAACGTGTCTGGGAGGAACTCTCTTGTGCATGTCATACCGACCTCGTTTAGTTCGGTTATCATTGGATCCTCGTGTTCCGATGTCTCAGCTTGTTGGCAGCTCCGGCCATCCAGCATTCCAACCAGAGGCTTAGGTAAGTCTACGTTGCAGGCTCTCGCTTCAACTTGGTTCCCACGTATTACTCCTGGTCCGTTCGGAGTGGGGAACTTGAGACAGTAATGATACATTGAGGTTGCCGCCTGCATTTCGTGCAATAAAGGTCTCCCCAATATGGCATTGTAGTTTGAAGGGATATCGACCACAACAAAATCCGCCAGGATTTTTCTGTAGCATGGGGGTTCGCCGAACTCGACACTGAGTACAATCTGTCCCCGAGCTTCGACCGGATTGCCGGAAAATCCTTGAAGTTTACGGGGGTACGGTTGAAGGTATTGATCCTGTATGGCCATTTGCCTCAACGTTTGGTAGTAAAGCACATTGACCGAGCTCCCATTGTCTACTAGAGTTCGGTGTATTCGGACTCCTGTCACACCCATTGCGATAACCAGCGCATCACTTTGGTCTTGCAGAACTCCTTGTGCATCTTTCTCTGAAAATCCGAACCACTCGGGGCCCGAATAAGCAGCGGGTTCCGATGCGGGGTATCTTACACTAAAGTTTTGGTGTACGTGAGCATCACGCGCCAGCTTGCGCCTAGTTCTTCTTGAACCCTCTAAATATTGGTTTCTGCTTACCAACATTCGAATCTCAGCACGGGGCTGGGGGTCGCGAGCTGAGGGTTCGGGTAAATATGAGCTGTATACTTACACATTTTTATTTTCGTTCTTCATTTTAACCACACATTTTATCAATAAAATAATATCATACATAAACTTTAAAATTCTCTTTACTTTTTAATCATACATTCTTCCATCAATCACTATTCAAAAATACATTTTTATATTAAAATGGATATCAAAAACTTAGCCCATGGGCTCCATCTTATCAAGAAAATGAATTGTGAAATAGTAAAATGTTGAAAATTGTGTAATTGAAAAATATGAAAAAATTTCTATTTTTCTCATTCGCATTCTTCTTCTCATTTTTAACCAAAAATAATATTTTTCATCACATCAATAACATTTTTTTCTTTTTCAGCCACATATTCTCCTTCATATCAACAGTAAAAATACATTCTTACTCTCAAAATGTGTACCAAACAAGGCAAAGTTTTAAATTTACATATAAAATTATTTTTTTGAGAGAATACGTAGTTGAAAATGAATTTTAAGAATAATGGATTCAAACAGGACTTACCTTTTAAACTTGGAAGCACAATCCAATATGCTCATATATCTTCCAAAACAATCATTTGATTGGCACGTGAACTTCAAATGTCCCTAGAGGAGAACTAATTTTTTTTATTTTTTATTTTTTTCTTTTCCAAATCTCCACTTAAATTTTGAGGCAACGAATCATCAAATTTGTAATTTTTACAATGAATAGAGTTTCTAGAGTGAAATTTCTTCCACAAAAAAAAATGTTAATTGGATTTGGATCGATCTTTTATTGATATACTAAGATATCGAAAAGAGACGTAAACTTTTTACTTGAGAGAGAGAGAGAGAGAGAGAGAGAGAGAAATTTAAAAAGATATGATTTTCTTTCAAATATCCTATTTTCGATCGCCACCCTACCAACCCAATTGTTTAAAAGAAAGTACAAATTAATGAAATTGTGACAAGCAACTTTCTTTACTTCAGCTAGTATTAAAAGAATTGAAAAGTATTTCAAAAGAACATTGTTGACTTGGATCAAAGGAATACCACAAAAGCAGCATTCATCACTAGTGATGATAGGGTGCAATCATCGAGTAATATTATTCAGCACTATTGACGTTAAAACACCAGTTTAACTGGCACTATTGTGACATTAAATAAAAGGTACACTTAAATTAAATATATCACATAATTTCACCTTTAATTGAATCTATGTTACAATATTTATGTTATACATTCTGAATTTGGAAAATGGAATATGGACCCCGTAATGCTTTCATTTAATTTGTTGCATATTTAACAATACAACAATGAAATCCACTACATTATAAGAAAATATGTTCCACCAACTAGGTGTTTTCTCATGTTACACACTTTTTCGTTCATCGTGTACCTTCCATCTGCAACATATCAGTCGAAATTGAAGATGGAAAATCCAGTTCCATTTCCTTGTGGCCCTTCAACACTAAGGGCTTGTCTGACATAGCTGAAATTTTGGATGAACATTGCTTCTTTGACCATTGAGGGGTTCAACGGTAGTATTATCACAGAACTAGCCGAAATATTTGTGAGAAAAAGTCAAAATAAAAGGCTCCAAAATCAATTATGGAATGCTGAAAATCGTAGTCAGACAGACTCTAAGGTTACTCGATCCAGAAAATTCCCACCAAAACAACTGCTATAACAACAATTTTCGTCACATTACTGTTGCCACCTGTTTTGAGATAAAACCATAGACGAAAGAACTACTTGTCAATTCCTCAAAAATACGAAGGAAAAGGAATTCATGAATTTCTTTGAGAGTTGGTAAGAAGATCGATTGGCTACAAACAGTTCTGTTACTGTGACTAATGAAAATCGAAATCATGACTTGAGAAAACATTAATACCATAGATTAATGATTTAGGCCAATTGGCAAAGATAAAGTTAATCCAAAGGTAAATCTAATCCAGTGGAATTCCTCTAGTTAAGATAAGGGGAATGCTATCAGAAGTTCAGGAAATTGAAAAACTATTAAGGACTTGTTTGGACGTGATTTTCTTCCTGATTATAATTCAATTTTTTATCGTTGATTTGTGCAACGGTAAAAAAATCACAAAAACCTGCGGATTTTTCTTTCACATGTCAGACCAAAACGGACCAAAAATCAATTCTTACTTTTCAAAATCTGCACCGACAAGCTGTAAAACACGTTATGTTCCACATACTTGACGGAGAAGATAAATCTGATGAATCAAAGTTCTGATTGGACGCACATAGAAGATATTACCGCATCAATTCTTTCACAATAAGCAATTATGAGTAATCCCAATTTGCATCATAATAATCATATGCTGTTTGAATTTTGAATCTCCATATGTTCACCCGTTTCCTTGACACTGGGAATTGTTCAGTCACTCATCCAATTAAGGGAAGTTTCATATACTGTAATATAGGGATCTTAATGGAGTTTTACAGTAATTTTGATTAATAAAAACAATTGGCTAGTATATATTATCATTTTTTTTCCCGTTTATCATTTTTTTTTGTCAAATATGTCCGAATTAAAATTAAAAATTTAATTTAAATCAGAATTAATAATTAATTTTTATTATATGTTTTATGGAGTTCATAATTTTTCAATAACATATTTTATTAACATTTATCAAAATTAATCTCCACCAAAAAAGAACTTAAAATTAATAATAAGTAAATAAATTTTGGTTTGGCTAGTATAAATATAAGTAAGTTGCATATTTTAACAATAAAATAAATATTATTTGTCAAATAAGTAACTTGTCCGAATAAGCTTAACTGAAAATGATCAATTCTATAAAATTTTAATCATGTTTGGTCTCCATTTCTTAAAATTCATTTTTTTCCCCTAAAATCACTTTTATTCACATATTTTATGAGACCAACTTTTCAACTACACATTTCAATAAAAAAAAAAAAAATTTAATCAAAACTCAGTGAGGACCGTTGTGTAATTTTTCTTTGTTCACCAACAAGTACATAAAAATCTAACTTAACATTCAATTATAAATAGAGAAGTAAAATACATAAATGGAGAGCCTATAAACATAGTGTATGATACCGATGCATTAATAACATCAATGCAATGCAAAAACAAGTCGTCTAACCACAAGCTCCATAGTAGCATTGCGATGCGTTGATATACAACAAAGACGCTTTGTCCTTGAGAAAGGGAAATTTGTCCATCCACCATAACTGCAAAAGCACAAAAAGTTTCAGGCCCTTGAAAATATATGTAATAGTATAACTAAAGAATTATGTCATGTTTGGTACGGATTAAAATCAAATTTTAATCTAAGTCAAAGTCAAACAATCAATATTAATCACGTATTTCATGAGTCTCACAGCTTTTCAACCATATATTTCAAAAACTTATATCACAATCTACTAAAAATCTAATTTTAATCCTCACCAAACACCCTCTTAATATTACTAGTGATTGAATTACATGATGTCGAACCAATTCCATGAAAGATGACAAGATGGGGTTCCTTGTTCATCTCTCAAATTGATCAGATTTGGATATAACAATCAAATATATAATTAATTAGACCCGTGCATGGTTCGGGGTGGGTTGGCTTTGAGCCCAATCTGAAACCAAAACCGACTTCGTCGGTTTGGGTAAATTATGACTCAAACCAACCCAATCCCACTATTGAAATCGAACCAAATCAAACCAATTTGGGTCAGTGTGATTTGGTTAGTAGGTTTCGACATTGATTCGAGTTAAAAAAATTATGTAGTTAAAGTACATGATGAATTCTCTGTTACCAGATTGGAAAATGAATCGAATTGCATACAACATACATATGAAATGGAGCGTCAAAACAAAACTAGTAATATTAGTTTATATATGTAGCAAGCCCTGGAGATATATGGATAGATGGTGAAAAATTCAACTTGCAGTTCACATTTAAATCTTAGCCGTTACTCTGTCAAGTGACCACACTGCACTATTTTGCACTTCAAAATCTCCCTGTAGAGAAAATAATCATTTCCCTATATACATGAAGACAAAAATTTCCATACACGTTCTTCTCAGTCTTGAAAAGAAAAAGTCCAGCATGTCCATGTCAACACCAGATCTACAAGATTCAGTTTAAAGCCATAGACATTATATATGATTTGGCTCAGAGAAAGCGGCGATAACAAGCCAAGCAGATTTGCATACGTTAGCATATGGACAGATTGGAGGCAAAAAGAAAAAAAAAAAGTCTGATCTACATTGGAAAACAAATCTACATTGGAAAACAAAAGGACTGCTCAATCCCTAAATGGTAAGACAATTATTCATCAGATGAACAGACATGAAATATATATATATATATATGCTTCAGACATAATTTTTCAGCTCAGTCTCGAAGACAGAGGGACATGTTTATCTTAGCACCTTGCTTTATATTCTTGTCTTAGACAGCAGAACACCTTAATATCATACATGGTTGAGGTTAGAGCCAAGGATTATACTAGACTGGGAACAATTTGATGCGTCAGTATCAGCAATAAGTAGATAAAAGCCAAACCTATTTTAAGAAAAGAGAAATGGCCACTCAAAGTTCATTAAATGTCTAAAATCAGCACTATCAGATAGTTGGATACTGGGTCAGATTCTAGGAATCTCAATGCTATCATGGAAGCTTTACCATGCAAATATGTTGGCTTTACCTCAAAAAACTTGCAAGCCAGTTTTAAAATCCTATTGCAAGATTAATCCCTATTCCACTGATCACTAATGTTTCTGAGCATTACAATGCTACTCCTACTTTACTTCAAAAGTTGAGTCAGCAGTAACAAACCATGGATGCGAGTTAAGTGCAAAAGTTCTAGAGGCTGGTGCAATTTACAGACCAAATTTGAAAAGCCCTTTAGCCTAGCAAAAAAGCATAGACAACGCCTAGCTCTGGTTCATCTTGGATTGGTTCACTTGGCATTCACACAATCTTGTACACTGAAGTATGAGATTTGGTTCTAGTTACCTCTCATGTCAAAGCAGTGTCTTTGACAGCCAAGAGAATGCCTCTGAATTATGCAGTCCTCCTCTTTCTTTTTGAATGTAATTCTCCAAGGAAAATACACTCTCATCGATTTGGTCACTGGACATTGCATCCTCGGCTAATTTTACAGCTGCAATTTGAGACAGTTGGAAGTTTAAGCCAACTTGTTGCAATTTTCTAGCAGCGTCTTCCTCTCCAAGCATCAGAAGGGAAATCAACAGAGATTTAAGTTCACGTTTTGCTCCATCAGCCAGGGACATCCCCTTTATATGCTCTAGCAAAGCCATCTCCTCACCAGGGCTGGATGATAACAAAATGCATTTCATAAGATGCAACAAACATGAACCGAAACAAAAAGGGAAATTCTTGAATTTACATGTACCTTCCAGCACGAATTTTTCCTCTATTTCGCTGACGCCTGTAATCTCTGCCCTTGGTAGATATGCTTGAGCTGAAAGATGCAGTTGAACTTTTTCTTGTCCTGCTCATGAAAGAAAGCCAGTATACAGCTCATATTTATGTCATAAACAAATATTCGCGTACACTAAAGCTAAATAGTGACAATTATTATCAGCAAGACATTTAGAATGCCATTATGTTTTTTGTTCCTCGGAGTCTCCCTCCTGTAATCCAGTTATTATCAAACACTATAGCTTCATATTAACATTCAAATAACCAAAAGCAGCTTTTCAGCATTCTGTCCGATTTAACCTCTTAATGTACTCTTGACCTCCTCACAAATGTATCCCATCCTACCTTCAAATCAATCCTTGTGGATTTATAGTTGTTATCATACACAAACAGTTCCAATTAATTCCACTTGGACAATATAATATATCAAACTAAAAAAAATGTAGAAACCGGATTCCCCTAAGTGAAGCGCTCTCAGAATTCCCCTGAGAGAGTCACTCTAAGGGGCATTTCACTAGTCGAATTTCCTCGGGTAGAAGAACATAACTCAATTCAGCTAGGAATTCCTGGATTCCTATTCAAGAAAGTAGGCATTCGATATACAAAAAGTTCACGCACTTTTAAGATATATTAATGTTTTCATTCAACCTACATTTCCCCTTTTTTATTCTACTATAGATGCTTATTCATTCCTCAAAAGTTTACACTTCATTCTAGGACCGACTGAGAAGACAGCTTCCCATCTACTGAACTCAGTAAGAGTTTCTTTTGCCAATTCCACTCGCCAAAGTTGGGAAAAGAGTAGCTCGATTGAAAGCGAGAGGAGAAGAAGAACGTTGGATTTAAGAGTGAGAGATTGTCCTTCTCCAACCGTTACTGCCCAATCTAAGAACAGCTTATTGAACAGGGTTCTATAGTCCGTCCGTGTCCATGAAAGATTTTGAAACTTCACGGGGTGTTCTATAGTCCGTCCGTGTCCATGAAAGATTTTGAAACTTCACGGGGTGTTTTTTTTTTCCTTTACTTTTTCCAGGGTGAGTGGGGGGGGGGGGGGGGGGGGGGGTGGGGGAGGGAAGGAGGAGAGAGATCTGGAGCTTTACTCTGGTTATGGAACGATTGGAAATTGCCTAGGCAAACATTTCAAACATCGGAAATAAATTATGAAAAACCATTGTATTACCAAATTAAACCTTCTCAGCCAAAATACACAACTTTGAGCTACAGAGAATAGTGAAATAACACTTTGAAATCAAATAAAATAGCTACAAGTTCAGTGAGTGTTGAATATGAGAAATTAATAACATATCTCGCGTAAACCTAAGGAGCTATGACCTCCACTCCAAAACAGAAGTAAATTTATACCAGTCCTATATTGTTCTCCTCAACAAGTAATTTAAAGCCAAATAATAGAGATTATATATATATATATATATGTGTGTGTGTGTGTGTGTGTGTGTGTGTGTGTGAGAGAGAGAGAGAGAGATTATATCTGAATTACTCTTGGTCAACAACACAGCAAAAAGAAACGGGAAGAAATTGTGTAGTCATCGTAGTGGTTCCAGAAAAAGGATAGAAGTTTGTCTCTAAGTCAGACACATTGGCTGTCTCAAGATCCAATAAAAATATGGCCAGATATCTACAGAATTACATGCTTCAGAAAAATTCTACCCGTGCTGATTGATGAAAACTAGCGTAAATAATTAAACAATACTGAAATTCAGGTGATAGATCAGTAAATGAAGGTTTTCTCTGAGTAAAATGCTTTTCCATACGTCACAACGTCCAATATATCCTTCCTCGAAGATGGATGAAGTTAAGAGGTGTTAATGGGAAAAGAGCTAGGAAAAAGGGAAACAAAATCATCATAGTGACAACATCAATCAGCACTGAGAGCATTTGATTTTAAATAATGTTCTTAAGAAAAAGTCTCTAGATGCCAGATGTAAAGAGCAAATCTGGATAATATCAATGCCTATGGGGAAAACATTGGCAAAAAATTCTAGCTACAAAAAGGGAAAATGCATATGAAAAGAAGGCATAATGAAGCATGACCAAGTACAGATATGAAACATACCCAGTGGTGTATGCACTCATTCCACTGAAACTACTGCTAGCTTGCGAAGCAATTTCATCATCAAGTTCGCTAACTGATCTCTCGTCCGATTGGATCTTTGCAGCAAGCAATAATCTTCTTTGGCGAACTGCTAGATATCGAGTCAAGTACTTACCAACTTTCTCCAGTCCTTCATCGTATTCACAAATAAGCGTGCTTGCACACTCAATAGAAGCATTTTTCACTTCTGAAATGAGATCATCTCTCCTGTGCAAGAAAGAAATCCTCAAAGCCTCCTCCCAATCCCTTGCACAGACCAATAGGCTAATTGCATTGTTAAGATCACAGCAGTACTCCAGGGCAATTTTGGCAGCATCCCCTGGTTTACCAAGAGCCTGAAGTTCCTCGCAGAGCTCATGTGCCAGCTGCAAAATTTCATCCTTTCCAAGTTTAACAAGACCAGCAACTGTCAAAACCCCCTTCCAATCCCCACAAGCACGATAAGCCTTTAAAGCTTTTTCTAAACATAAACAACGCAAATAAGCGGAAGCAGCATCCTCAAAGCACTTCGTGGAACTAAGATGATCTCCCCATGCTTCAAGAACTTTCCGTCTCCTATGAGGATCACCAATCAGCTGAAGCCCCAAGGGAAAAAGTTTGGGATTGTTCTTCATCAGGTTCATAGAATCTTCGTAGTAAGCATCTCCTGCAGACATAATGTGCCTGAGAGCATGTTCATGCCTTTGCAGTTTAAGGTCTATGTTATATTGCATCAAAACTGTTGGCATACATTCCAATTCCTGGAGAATTGGAAGAAATTCTTTTGGATCCTTTTGGGAATTCAATGCAACAATAGCTGCTAAATTCAAATCATAAAGTCCTAAAGCAGCTTCAAAGACAGCATCTGGGTCAGCCAACCATAAGAGATGCTTCAGAGATTCCTCAGCAGAAGGATAGGACACTCTCAGGGTATCATCTGTTACAGAGAGCTCCCTATCTCGGATAACCTTTATTCTTCCCAAAGCTTCCTCCAGAGCTGGGGGATCAGTTCGAGCTAAAGTAGTCAAAATGCAGAGCTCCCTCGCAGGACTTTCCTCAATTTTCTCTTCAAGAGCCTTGCGTATAGCCATCAGGACGGAAGAGACTTTGTTGCTATCATCCAAACCCTTGGGTCCACCATGTCCTACAGATTTATCTTCATTTATGCAAGGTAGGGACGTATAATTTTTGTACAGTGTCTCCATGACATCTTCATTCTTCACTGCACAAGCAAACTCAGTTATATAGTTCAGGTTATTAACCTGTTTCACAAATTCTGCAGCTGACTGAAGAAAGGCTTGCCAACCACAATGGTCGACAATAACATTAAAATCTATCCTATGCCGCCGTACCATGAGCAATGCATCTCTAAAACGCCTTTGGACCAGAGCATTGACAATTGAAGCAAGGACTAATTTCCTTGGATAGACACATTCAAGATTTCCTCGAGTTGTTTGCATTATGATAGCAGACTCATCTTCATGAAGGACTCCAACAACCTGTGCCCCTTTTTCCCATATGTTTATACAATTTTTTTCATTTGCACCCTTACCCTTCTTCATAACAGGCAGGAAATTATCATATTTCTCTTCTAATTGTCCAAGCAAAATATCATCAATGTCAACAATAAATAATAGATCCTGTTTAGTCACAAGTACCAAATGTGTAATCCTTTTACAAGCAGAATTAGAGTAAACTGAAAAACTACTACAGTTGTTACACATTATCATTCCCTTAAGATGCAGCCTGCCATGGTCATCGAGCCCAAAAAGCAAATCTTTCTTTTGCTCATCGTAGCCTCCAATAGGAGCAATGACCATCAATGGGCAGGATGCTAAAAAACCCATGTCATCACATCTCTGAAGAGGAACTTCTTTGTCCACGCCCAATTTTGATATGTACTCAAATACTTTTCCACCATCAAATTGAACAAATGCTGAATATCTGTTAAATGGTTTAGGAGCTGTACCAATTACTATCTGTTCAAGATAGGTTTGACTGGAAACATTCCCGTGCCAGCCCGAACATGTCATTGAACCAGGAATGTGATTTTCAGAACAAGCAAGCTGAAATTCTAGCAGGTAATATCCAGCACACCAATCCACGTTAAAATCTTTTCCCTTAGTGAAATTACTATGACTGAAACCAAAATGGGAAACACAAAGAAGCACACGTGAATCCAACCACGCGAGATGTATAAAAGATCCAAAACCAGTATCAGAGGACATAATCTCAACTTTAAATTCTTTGCCTTCTAGCTCATCCCACTGATCAAGCAGAGGAAGCTCTACTATACACAAACTTCCATCTGACAGAGATGCAGCTAGATGAGTTTTAGAAACATCAGAACACAGAGCCATATCCCTAACAACAGCAGGAAATTCTAAGTTAAAAAAGTACATAGGAGGTGGCATCAAGGATAAAGAAAGTGGAGTTATTAGTATCTTTGAGCCATCAATGACAAATGCTGTTGAGTTATCCATGACAGATGTAACCCAGAAAAACTTGTAAGTTGTAATTTGGCCACGAAGAGTCCAACAAATCAACTGTAAAGGCTTTGTTGGATCCCACATGAACTTAACTGCATCCTGCTTTAAATATCTGATCTCTTGCTTTAAGTACCAATGGTTATTACTGAATAACCAAATCTTGATGGTGTCAAATGTTTCACCTCTGATGACAGCAGCAAGAAGCTCTGAGTTACAGTTAAACTTAAGGATTTCTATGGTCACATCGGTTCCTAAATTGATATTGAATGAGCTTCTTTCTAAACCATTTTTCTCAAAGAAAGCTATGGATGGACACTGCTTCTCTTCCTTCCGATCATAAGCTGTGGCAATTCGTGCTCCACTTGGCATCCAATCTACAGCTGATCCCATAAAGGGCTTTAATTCTGAGACAGAATGAAGTGTCCCAGAATCACGTTCCCAAACTTTAAGCTTCTTACTCAAGGGAAAAGAATCAGGCACCTTGCTCAATGTCGCAAAGAATTTCCCATCCCCTCTCCATGAAATGGGACTTCCAAATGAATAGCTAGAAGAAAATGTTGATTCCTATAAATATAGTTCAATATAATGACTCATTAAACAATTATATAAAACAGTAAAAACTCAATTTTCCATGCTATTGTTACACCATACGAGTATTTGAAACCATCTTTATTTCAAACAAGTGTTATTCACTAGATGTGAAAGAAAAAAAATTATTTATTTATTTTATGTAAATGAAGAGACTTCTTTCTTTACTATGCTAAATTGAGCACATTATCTACAAGAAACTGTTTGAAATACAACTAAAAAATATAAGTAGTTGCAGACATGGATACGAAATGGACATGCCAAGATGTGAATTTTCTAGAAAGTAGGACACAGACATGTCCATATGAATTCTTTCAAATTTTAAACTCAGATATTATGTCCCGG
Source organism: Fraxinus excelsior (assembly GCA_019097785.1). Classification (NCBI taxonomy): domain Eukaryota; kingdom Viridiplantae; phylum Streptophyta; class Magnoliopsida; order Lamiales; family Oleaceae; genus Fraxinus; species Fraxinus excelsior. Next base: position 18,325,639 of record CM032632.1, read on the forward strand.
TTTGGCACACATTAAAATTTTCATTCTCATTCTCCTACTCATTTTCAACCATACATTCTTTAATAAAATAATATTTTCCATCACATCAATAACTTTTTCTTCTTTTTCAACTACACATTCTCCATTAATCTACTATTCCAGAATACATTCTTCCAAAATAATGTGACTCAAACACACCCTATATATTTATTTTTAAAATTTTTAATATAGGACATGACACATGACATGTTTGACACTTGCTGGAGAGGTGTCTCTAATGTATCTATCAAGCATCGATAATTTGAAAAATATACATGATGGGACAAGGACATGTGGCTTGTTAAATATAAGTCCTTGAGTTTCCAAAGAGTGTTGTGTTCGACACGACACAACATGTGTCAAACACTAACACACTGCCATAGTAAGTGTCCATGCATCATTATATAACTAAAGCAGACCTTCACCAGCAACTCTCATAATCAATGACATTCCAAGCTACAGTGTGTTCCAGGGTCAAAAAGACTCCAAAGTTGACATGACTGATGACAATGGTGAATCTTTAAACTTTATCCCCCCAACTTCAGTATCATTAGTCAACATCATTATTTTGGAGTGATTTTTTTCTATGCTGACATAATCATACCCTATCCAGTATTAGATACAATAATGCCATCTGAATTCCACAACTTAGAACAAAGATGGCCCGGAAACTGAATCATTTAATACATGTTCAAGTTTTAGAGGTGTAAGAAAGATTAAGTTCTATAGGGCTCTCTTGGTTATGACAGTTATTTTCTTAATGTTAATTGTTTACCAGAATCTTTCTTCCCTCTTGGCGAAGGTGATGCTGTTTTACCCGCTCAAGTTTACAGGTCTGGTATGTTTGCACACTGGGTCACCAGTTTACCTAAAACCATCCAAGTTTAACTAGTCTGGTATGTTAGCAAACGGGTCACTCAAAAACCAGCCCAGGTTTGACAGGTCTGGAATGTTAGCAAGGTGATCCAATAGACCCAACTCGCCTGATCTGATACCTATTTCATTGGTCTTCCAGTTCGACTACCCGAGCTAGTCCAGTTTTTTACGTATGGCAGAATTAACTAATTGTCCACACGAACAGTTCAAATGTTGGTTCAACACATTCTGCATTGGATAATTACACAGTACAATTTATCCAAAAGATCACACAACAAAAGGATATTAAAGGTTAGTAAGGATTTAAAGATATTCGAAAAGCATGCTAACAGATTGGCGAATACTGTAAGAAGTCCTTACGTACATGAACATCCTCAGGAAGATCATCGAGGGTTATCTCGTATAATACATCCCAATCAAGAGTCATCACTAGAATTTGCCCAAAACCAGTAATTACACCAAGCAGATCTCCATCTGGACTAGGTGAGATGCACTTTACACCACCTTCCACTCGGCCAACAATTTCTGTTGCATTATCATCCACATTATAAAGTAACAGAAGTCCAAAAGAAGTTCCAATGATCAAGGCTTCCTTCTCCATAAGATATTCCAAGGAAGTAATGAAATCTCCACTTTCTAAATCAATGAGCTGAACAAAAGCAGGTAACAAGGTTTTACTCCATGCTCCTGCAATCTGGTTTAAGTCACAACCAACTTGTTAGAAAGAGAAAGAAAGAAAGTAGGAAAGAAAGAAAGAGAGGAAAACACAAATGCATAATCATCCAAGAACTCTTGATGTTATCAGTATAACATATGAGCAACTTCAGAAAAATATGTGGACATTTGCTAGTTCACTCTTAAATTTTCATCATAAACAAATCTCTGTTTAGTTTTTAATCTTCTCATTTTTCGTTTCTCACTAGATTATTTCGATGCCAAGTTCATGCAGCATGGTTTTGGCCATTATTACTTCTTACCTATATCAATAGCCTGCATAATTAAAGAGAAGTGATAAAGCATGTGAAGTGCATCCACAAGAAGTTCAAACTCAAATTAGTCTGTTCCGCCATTCAATTAACCAACCTAAGTTCATAAAGTCTGTCCAAACATTTAACATTTTGCTCACTTTAACTTTAACAGGTCGCACACCAAAATCCCTTTCTTTCAGTTTCCAATAGACTGATACGAATGAGAATGCAAGACTGAAAAACAATAGACAAAAAAACAAATTTATGTAAAACAGTAATTTGAGGAACCCATTTCATGTTTAAAATTAACTTCAACATCATCAAATAAATACAATTTGTACGTATCAATTTTTCATCATCCCACACAACCTAAAACAACTGATTGGCTAGAAAGAAAGACTTTTCAAAAATAAACACTAAAGACTGTGAAAACAATTAGATATGCATAACTATGCGATCACGAGCAAGATTGGATAAGCTTAAAAATAATCTCTTTTCAGTTAAAAGTTAAATTGTAATTTCCAAAAAAAATAAAAATCCTTTTATTGGTGAGAGTGATTATTTATTTTGATACTTCGATAAGAGTATACAAAAAAAAGTAATTTTTTACTCGTTGTCCTAGGCTTAGCTAAACATGCTCTATTGGAACCATAAAATCAAACGCCTTCGATCTATTTTGCTTGATGAATAAGCACGGAAATGCAAGGAAACATAAACACCTATAAAATGGAGACTAATACACGTTTCTTACTTGAGGTGAAGGAATTTGAGTAGCGTATATAAAGTTTGCCGATGAGGAGAAAAAAAGGCGGTTGCGCTCCATGTCGATGGCCAATAACTGCAGGACTTCTTCTTCTCCATTCTCCGACTGTAACTGCAGCGTCGATGACACCTCCCACGATAACTTGAGATTGTTCATTGCAATTCTTTTTTCTCAATTTATGCGATAAGAAATCAGTAGAAGTTGATCAGGATTCTGTGTAAATTTCACCGTCCAGGGTTTTGTGAGGTTTAAGCTTCCAATGGAGGGAGGCAGCAGACAGACGAACGTAGTGTTAACTTATTTATTAACGGTTACCCTAATCGAGAAGGGTACAAAAAATTACAGTTGATTTAGGAGCAAGTGGTCTAAGGTTTACACAGTTTCAAAATTAAATTAAATCAAACTGTTTTGATTTAATTTACAATTGTTAAAAAAATAAAAAATAAAAAGAATTATTCGCTCAATTTAAAAAAATTAATTACTTTACTCAAAATATATTATCTATTAATTCAATTTATGCTTGTTAATTTACTTGATAATGGATTCTATAGGCTTTTAAGGAAATAATAATTATTAAAATATTTTCTTTTAAAAAAAAAAAAGAAATGAATTTCCAAGCTCAAATTTTATTGTTGAACCTGTTTAAGCTTGTATCGAGATAAATATACGCGTATCACAACATTTATATTTAGAACGTTACCATTTAAGTGTTATTCTGAAATTTCACATTAATACTTTTATTTTTATTAGTTTGCAATATGTTATTTTTGTGTCGTTAAAATCATGGTTTGAACTAAAATCAAACCGCAAGAAATGGTTTGATTCGGTTTGTATTTTGAAATTGTTCGGAATAATTTGGTGGTTTGAAAGTTGTTCAATAACTGTCAAAATCAAACAGTGTTCCTAAACCTTCATTTTTCCCATATTCAAGTGAAAACCCTTAAATTGACCAAGAAAATAAATGAAAATTAATTACCTTTAATTTTTATACAAGAAGCTTTTTGCTTTTTATAATTTAAACTATTGGTCCTGTTTCCGCATTTAGTGTTATAATTTTAATGTTAATAATGATATTCGTCATTTTTACGAGATGAATTTTTATTTAGAATAATGATATTCATAGTAAAAACTATTGGCAGTCGTCATATTACAGCAAATTAAAAACTACCACATATATATAACGTAAAGCAACTATCGATAATTTTCACTGTAAATAACATTATTCCTTTTATTTATTACATTGAGTTGAGTGTTCATCACGACTAATAATAATGTATAACATTAGTCTTTAAAGATGAAAATTTTCATTTCTAAGGAGATGAGTTTCAAAGAATAAAAGGTGCCATATTATGATGAAGGTTTGTTCAGATTTTTAAATAATAATTTCTTCTCTAATTTTCGAAGAAGTATTGTATATAAACTAAGAAAATACCAAGTGAGAAGTGAAAATTTAAAAACATAGATTTCACGTCAAATATAAATCAGCAACTGACGTGATGTAAGAAGTCAACTACATATATTCAGATCTATACTTGGTACTAAGAGCAGGAATTAAAATCTCAATTCTTCTTCGTCCACATTCTCAAGAACAGTATTTTCTTCGATCAGAGGGCATAAATCCGGTCGACATCCGAATTAGAAAACTCAGAGTGACGCCAGGAGTTGGAGCCACTTCGAGCCTGCTTCCTCATTGATCGTATCCTCTTCGACTTCACCACATAGTAAGTCATGGTCCCAAGAACCCCACCCATTATAACTCCACCAACAACAGTAATCAATATTGCAGCCCACCGGTTTGAGCGCCCAACCACTATATAAGAAGATGCCATGAATGCCACTGAAGTACACACTGAAGCCAACCACATCAGTTTGTTAATAATTTCTACTACACGTCTTTCAGCCTTCGTCTCGCCTCTAACCAATGTAATTTGAACGACCACAACTGCAAGGGACGTAAAAAGTGCAATAGCATTGAATATGAAGAAGATCTTAAAGGAAATACTTTTCGCAACGACGGCCATCCCATTGTTGTCATCCCCACCGGGCACAGTGAAAATGGCTGCAAAGGCAACTGTTGCAAATAGCACCGCCACTATAGTTACTGAGTTGGTAGCATTGTTGATGCCTTCTCGATGGAGTTTCCGAAGCTCTTTGGCAATTCCATGGACGTTTTTGTTTGTTCTCTTAGTTTGCTCAAGCTGGAAGTGGACATCATTCTTGATTTGAGTTACAGTTTTCCGTAGCTCATCCCTTGGTTGGTTCAACTCATTAGCTCTAACGGCACCATAACGACTAAGGCATTCCCTTATTTGTGAAGATTCTTCGGAGAGTGGAAGATCTTCAGCAATGTCAAGAGCAGTTTTGTGATCTCTTGTCAGTGCATTGACATTGGTATCAGGAAGGCTTAACAACTCGTTGACTATCTGCAAGGAAAAAAATTCCCCAACAACTAAATTAAGAAATATAGCGTGTGTGTGTATATCAGCATTGCATTGGCCCAATGTTTTGAAGTTCTAAAAGCAGGCATGGAACAGGGGCAATATTGATAAAAGAGTAATTAGGTTGCTAGCTGAAAGGGAGAAAATCCACAGGAAAGTTATATTTGAATAAAGCCTGTTGTTTTTCTTTTCTAAATACAAGGTAAATTGTTTTTCTTTTTCTTTAGAAGAATGCAGCAAAATTACCTTGTAATTAAAATTACCATGACTAAACTGCATTCAAAAACAAGTTTTTCTCAATTATGTTCTCTCTCTTCTGCTCATGTTTTCTAAACCAAAAGAAAAAAAAAATTAACTTATGGCCTCTCATTTTTTTAACATCAGAAACACAAGAACCGGGTTATCAAATGGCCTCTCTTTACTAACAAATAGATGCATTTTTCACTAGACAGCATTTATGAGTTATACAACGTTCAAAGTTCTTCAGGGATTTCTTATGATAATAATGGATACGTATACTCGTATAGAAAATTTATGGAGCATATGAAAATATGTGCTTATGAAACTTGATAAGAGTAAATTTGTATTAATTTTCAATGGAGGATAAGCAATTTGGTTTGGGATATAATTCATGTGTTTGAAGTAAAAGGTACACTAATAGAATAAATTTTAAAACAGCAAACTAAAACGTACCTCTGCTCGCTTTTTCCTTGTGGCTACATGTAATGCTGTGTTTCCAGATTTGTCTGGCAGCATCACAATAGCTGCATCAGCGTCGAGGAGCAATTTAACCACCTCACAGTTAACCCCTTTCACAGCCATATGCAATGCAGTCTGTCCTTTCTTGTCTTTTCTTCTAGCCAATTGTGGATCTCTCTCAAGCAATGCATTGACAATGTCCACATGCCCCTGTCTGGAGGATAAATGCAATGCATTTTTTCCATTAGATCTGGAAATTTCCAGCAAGCTACAATCCTTGGACAGCAGTTCATTAACTACATCCATGTGCCCTTTTGAAGCAGCAGTTATAAGAGGGGTTGCATTGGAAGGACCAATTGTCTTGCTTAGTTCAGGGTCATGGTCTAAAAGCACTTCAACAATTGCTGAAATTTAATGATTCGATGTCAGTGTCAGGCCTGATAGAAACAACAAAACAGAGGACAAAAGACACAACACAGAAAAGAAATGTTAGACGGAAATCGGTCAATTTCGAAGATTGACCAAGGACTTCATAACATAAGCTCGTGCACTTTCAATGAATCATCTTCCAGTGGATTGATTGTGCCAGATGCAAGCAATGCTATAATTTTGAAAACTGCAATCAGATCAATCCATCACCCAGGAAAATGTTAACATTCCAGGATCTGATAAAGAAATGAATTGAAGTTGTTTCCACGCAACTGCAGGGGATGCTTTTTCTCATTACACACATCAGGCATGTAATATTTTCTGCTCAACTCTATATGTAAAACACGCTCCATCAGTCCAAAGTCAACCTATTATAGTGAACTAAACCTTTAGATAATGCTAAATGGTCTCAGCCTGTGCTTTATAGCCAAATTCCACGCTATCAATATGCCCTCCACTAATAATGAGCAGAGTTCAACAGGGTACGCGTCCTCGGGTTCTATGAATTCACAGATCGAAGACAGCAAATGAATTTCTCAAATATAATTAACATCCAAGAATCTGAAATCAAATTCAAAACTTATATACACTGCTAAAACCTTGCCCCTCATCTCTTTAAATAAATTAAGATAATTTTTATGGGCCAAGTTTCCAACGTAATAAACCATCACATAACTGAAACCAGAGGGGCAACTAGAGAGCAGTATCTAGAATACTTCAAAATGAGGTAAAAAAAGAAGAACAATAAGTTCAGATAATCACCATGGTGGCCTTCTCTTGCAGCTATATGCAAAGGATCAAACATAGATTGATTCTTCTTCACAAGTGTTTCCTTATTAGAATACTTCAGTAGCTCTTTTACCACATCTAAATGCCCTCTCTCTGCTGCAGTGTATAATGCTGTCTCTCCTAACTCATTTACTTCATTCACAACCGAGGCTCTGATCTCTGCAACCTCTCGATCAAAATCTGTTGAACTTAGAGTCCCCACCATTTGAGAATCAATATTAAGTATCGCCTTCACAGCTTCAAGATCACCCCTTTGAGCTGCCAAATGTAGCTCCGTGTCATTGTGCCTGCCAGTAACTTTTTTCACATATTTCTTTCTCCCAGCTTGATCAATTCGCTTCCCAGAATTTGATAAAACCAGAGCTGGCGGAGTTGCTGCGGATGGTGATGGCGCGGGAGACGGTTCAGATGGAGAGTTTTGGCTTCCTGTTGCTGATATCAACCCTTTCTCTAAGTCTCTATTGTCCAATGCTATGTCTGTATTCCAAATCAATAACAAATTTATCTTAAGCAACCACAACACATTACCTTGGTGAATTAACATGAAAATGGTACATGGAGGGGAACATAAAACCTTACCTCCAAGTATCTACAAAATACAATTTTTCACACAAAGTTTCTATGAAAAATGAATAACAAGAACGGTAACCACCTAACATGAATTATTTACAATCCAAGAATATCTAACCTTATTGAGAATATTTGAAAATATATTATTGCGTGCTTTTGTACTAGGATCAGGCGCTTATTCTATATACCTTCCCAAAATGCATTGTTTGCGAATTATTACGGGAACAGTCTAAAAGCTGTGAAGGAAAGAAAAAACAGTAAATTCATTTTTCTCCATATGTGGTTTCTATGTTATGTTATCCCAACAACAGGCACTTCTCTGTATCAAAATCAGTAACGAAACCCGAAGTTTCCTCAAACTTCTGTAATCACATACACAATAGGCATCTAGTTTTCCTGCAACAATTTTTTTTTTTTTTTAATAAAAAATTACTCTTCAAATTTCAAGCAGATTCGCACGCTGAATCAACATTCAACAACCGAGAAGCTAATTTATTCGATTCTTTATGAATTTAGCTAGTTTGAATTACATTAACAGCATAAATAGACCATACCACGGCAGTTTCTCATAATTCAAAGATTAAGCTGCTTACAAGCACTCACATAACACTTTCATGTATTTAGCTTTTAGAAAATATGAGTATAGAGAGAGAATATACCATCCTCCATGATTGAAGACGTGATTAAGCAGAGCAGACTAAGAGAGAAAAATGAGATACTGATATTTGTGGAATTCCACGTGATATGTACCACCCACACGGTAAAGTTGCGAGGAAGGGAAGAAAGAGGAGCAAAACGACAGAGAAGAGGAAATTGCTAGGAAACTATGTGCTTAATCCATGTTTGGCTGCGCCTTTACAAACTTAAAATTACTTAAAAGTAATTCTTTTTAAATACATTTAAATATAAATATCTAAGTTTTCTACATTTTATAAATACATTTAAATATCTAAGTTTTTCACATTTTATTTGCGGAAAAAATGCTGGGTTCTAAAAAAACTCGTCTAGTCGGCTGAAGTTCGCGTAAGACGTCTCGCTTCGCGTCTAGATTTTTTATTTCTTTTTCAATTCCCAAAAGACTTAATTTTTTCATTTCTCTCTTTCGTCATCCCAAGGCATTTTATTAATTTTTTGTATTTTTTCTTCTTTTTTTTTTTTTAAAGTATTGGACTTTAGCTTATTAATTTTTTTTAATTTCTAGTTTTTCGAAGACTTTATCTATATAAAAAGTTAAAATGATGATATTTGATAAAGAGTTAAGTAAGATTAAGCTACAATGCTATTTGCATATGTAATTACGATTTTGAAACTCGTTATTTTGTTAAAAATTTCAAAAGGATGTATGAAGTTCCTATAAATTTATGAAGTAAGACTTGTTTAGTTGAAAATTGAAATTGTGAAAAATAGTTTAGTTTTGCATTTCAAAAATTTGAAATTATATTATCGACTAATTATAGAAATGATTAAGTAATATTGTATTTTATAATTTTAGATATTTGATATATATATATAATTATTAAATAATGATTAAAATGATTAAAAATTGAAAATAATATTAAAAAAACGTTTTTTTACTCCTAGACATGGCTTGGAATCGTTTAAGCTCGTAAAATTTGAAACTTCGCTTTCATGTCGTTTTATTAGAACAATGAAAAATAGTGGTGAAAATGACCTTGAAACCTACCTTTCAAGTTTAAATTTAAAAACACAAGTAGTATAATATATAATATTATCAAAAATCAGGTTATTCAATACACCCACCCTACCATCACAATACACCTCACTTCACGTCTTCTTCCCAAAATCAGATATGTAACCAATTCAAATCCCTCTTTTCTTCCTCAGATCAAAATATCGATCAATTTTTCGGGAGTATCTGGTGTTAGGCTACGCTATCGGAGCCTCTTACTGTTGATGAGTAAACATAAGCTGAAAAATAAATAGCAAAAATTGAGGAGACCCAAAGCATTAGAATTTAGGTATTAACACTAGGCGAGCTTAGTATTACAATTCGGGTGTGGCTCGGGGCAAAAAAATGGTTCGGTTTTTTTTAGCCCAGGATTGCCTCCAGGCTCGGGTTTTATCGAATTGAGTTGACTTTAAAAAAAAAAAAAAAAAAAAAAGACGACAACTTGCTTGCAACCAATTAGGCCAATGCGAGCCAGTCTGTGTGGCTTGACAAGCCACATGAGTCGGCTCGAGCTCTAGCTTGATTCCATCGAGCGGTGAGCTGAGTCGAGTCAACTCGAACATTTTATGGGTCAAGACGCAGGACTGCTCAAGCCGAAATGACATTCCTAGTTAACACTAGTTCTGTCTAGTCCCAATTTTCTTCCTCCTCTACTTCCTTTTTTTTGGGGCAAAAAGTCGATTCTCTCCGTCAATGATGTAGGGCCACTTTCATTTTTAATGTATTGTGACGCGCACAGAATGACACCAAAGAAACAAAACAAAATGGAGCCTCGTGTTGTAAAATCTATTTTGTCCTTTATTTGAAATTCATATCTCTGAAAGAATATTTTATTTTTTCAATAATACATTTTTTATTTTTATCACTACTTTCCTGTAAAAGAGTGAATACTTCCATCACTGTTCATTTTTCTGCCTTCCTTTTCACACTAAAATGGATATTTACTATTCATTAACTGGTTCGTGAATAGTCAGCCACAATTGTTGAAAAATTACGCTTGCTTCCCATTTCACACACTAACTGGACATTTACTATTCACCAACTGGTTAAGTGAATAGTCAGCCACAATTGTTGAAAAATTACGCTTGCTTCCCATTTCACACACTAACTGGACATTTACTATTCACCAACTGGTTAAGTGAATAGTCTGCCACAATTGTTGAAAAATCATTGCACTTATATCTTGTCCTTTTCATTTTCTCTCTATTCTCGAAGAAACCCTACAAATTGTCTTCTCATGCTTGTCCTTTTCTTCGACAGATTTGAAGATTAATGTTGCAATAAAGGCAAATTTGTTCGTGTTTTTCATTTGATTTCTCAATTTCATTCTTTTGTTTTTTTTTTTTTTTCTGTTTTAGTTGTTTGTGCAACCTATTGTTCGTAATTTGTGTTTTTTGTTCCTCACCTTGTCTCCTGTCGATTTTTGTTGATTTTTTTTCCGGCTTCGTGTTGTGAAGTGTACGGGTGTTTGCTGAATTTTAAGCATGCCCATTTTTCAAGATTTGATTTCCATCTTGTTTTTCCTATCAAATTATCTAATTTTCTTATTTTGACTTGTTGATAATGTTTGACGAAATGTTAAGTATAACCATGTTTCAAGATGCATTTTTCCATTCAAAATTTATGCTTTTAGTTGCTGAGAACTAGTAGTTTTTATCTGGTCTGATTTTTCTATTCATTTTCATAAAATAGTTGGATTAAAGAAAAATAATGATTATATTTATTTTTTGGCTTTAAATTTGACTGGAATGCTGAGGACTGAATGTTAGGATAGATGATTTTGAAAGACTGTATTTAATTTCATATTTACTTATTCATTTTGCTGTGATCTGATAATTTACTGATCAATGTTATATCATAGAATTGACAATAATCAATTAGTTATGTGTTTATATTAGTTTATAGTGTTGATTTGCTTATATTAGATTTTACATGATGGAGAGGATGTAAATTTATTCATATAAATGTAGTCATCAACACTTTATGTTGTTCTGAAGCAAGTTTGATGTCCTACCCCTCTCTCTCTCTCTCAGTATTTTCTTCAGTTAATTCTATTTGATGTCCTACCCCTCTCTCTCTCTCTCAGTATTTTCTTCAGTTAATTCTAAGATCAAGTCAAATATCCTACATTTTTGTTGTTTAATATTTTTCTTCTGTCAATTTTAAAGCAAGTCTGATATTTGTTTTATTTGTAACCCTTAAACTTGAGCGGGTGGCCCATGTCTTTGTTGACCGATTTCCCAATTCAAAACTTGTTGGCTACGGCCACCTCCACTTCTTGGAATATTAGCTCACATTGATTTGTCAACTATTTTTGGGTACTGGGTTATTATGGGAATGGGCTGGTTAGTTTAGGGGAATGGTTAGGCCAATGTTTTGAGAAGAGTTATTTGAAGAAGTATGGGAAGAAAGAGTGTTGGTCTACAATTTTGAGCCTTTGATGTTCTTGCCGGGTTCTCTTTCTTTTTTCATCTTCTCTTCCGATCTTGCTTAAGTTTTACAGCTAAAGATTTACACCATTATTTTTTATAGACTTGATGCAAGAAGACCTCATGTGAATGATACTGCGTTATTGATGATTCAGGTTCTTGATTTAAGATTTATTCTAGATGTTAAAGTTCTTATGAATTGATTTGTGGGAAATTTCTTGAAGGGTTCTTGGTTATTTGGTGAAATGAGTGCTAATTATCTGTTTATTTATGTGCTCCTAAAGCAAGTTGGTTGAATTGATGAATGTATTTTAATATTTATTTCTTGAGTAAAGGTTCCAAAAAAATAATTGTTCTTTCAATTTATTTATCATCCATCCGTGTAGAATATTTACATTTCCTTTAACGAGTCTACATTTTCACTTTACAGGTAATTTTCCCGAAATTTAATTTTTACTTTAAATTTCCATGAGTAGTATTCTATTTTTAAGCTGGTGGAATCGATGAACTTAATTGTGCTTTTTTTCTTCGGCGAGTTCTTAAAAAAAAAAAAACTCTTTCTTCCAATTTTTTTTCATACATTTGTGTACCAAGCATGTCCATGAGGACACTGTCCTTGCAACTTGCAAACAGATTTAATCCAAAAATCCTCTTGCTTTTGCTTCCAAAGTGATTAGGAGCTCGGATTATCTATCTAAAGTCAGGTTAGCCAGTGAATTCTGGACTCATCTTCTACTCACCTGGTGCTTAAGCGCATTTAAATACTCTCTTTATTTATTCATTGCAGGATGAGTCCAGCAGAACGTCGACGAAATAAGAGAGGTTGAAATTGCAAAAAAGTCTGGTTGCCTGAAGAAATATTGTGAATGCTATCATGTTTCTTTTCATCTTTTAAATTAATCATCTATTGAGTTAACCTAAAATCTTTTTTATTTATGATACTATTCTTTTGTGCACATTTTTAGTCGGAACTATCAATTGTCCAACAAAAAATTTCCCTAACTCCGTTCATAAAAGTTTATAAACTAAACAGATTGCAGTCAACACCTTGTCTATTAATCTATGAACCTTATATTTATTCATCTACTAATTCCAAAAATCAATACTATATTTTGTTCAAAGAGCTATTGTCAAAGTAATAGATTTTTGGATCTAACTTATAGGTTCCTGGGGAATTTCTATAGCTGTGAAAATGCTTTAAGGGTTTGTGTTGTTGCTAAGATGATGTGTCTCACCCTGCTGGAGCAATAACAGACTAATTTATTACTAATTAGGATGGAAATTGTACTACATGTTGCTTTACGTAATAAAACTGAAACTATGATTTCTAATCTGTATTGATTCTTTGGAAGACTTTATTAGTTTTGTCAAAAAAAAAAAAAAATACATGATTCAATTTATTTTAAATTTTATCATTTCGTCAATAATTTTTGTAACAATTGTATTATTGTAGTAAATCATGTTTACAAGTTATGTTGTGTTGTCAATAAATAAGTAGTGTGATATTAAATATCTTTAAATGTAAAAATATTATCACAAATAAGTAATATGTATATATTTTGAGTGTGTGTGAACAAAATATAGGAAGAAGGTGCCTCAAACCTATTGTGTAAGTTGGAGGGTGAGTTCTGGTAAAAAAGAAGGATTGTTGCTGCAGATGAAAATAAGGATTCAAACATCCGTCCTACATTGTAAGTCTTTCTACTTCACTTTATTATGTATTCACTTTTCTTTGTGTACGAGTACTTTAGTTTCAAAAGCTTATATATGTACTCTTGGGTTGAATTGTTGTTATATAGAGTATATCTTCAGGTCTTGTTTCAATCAATTTGTCTAATTGGATTAATTCATGACAAAATAAAAGCATCATTACGAGATCTTTCAAGTACTGGTCATGTGCAAGCTTGCAAAGCAGCTGATAGTTTACGTAAGAATCTGTCCAAAGAGTTGAACCCTTGTTGTCATTCTTGCAATCTTCCCCCCAAGATGTTCAAATTTTATCTAAGGTTTATGTTCTATCTATTTGATTTTCTTATCATTAACACTGATTGTATCTAAAACTATAACTGTAGAATCATATAGTACCTAATAGTATTAAAGATTAAAAAAAATATTTTCCATTATAATATCTAATATTGTCTCAAGTACTTATCAAACATGAACGGCATATTTGTGTGAAGGGATAAGATTATATTGGTAATCTGGACATTTTATGATCTTATAGCTTTATTGCCTCATATACACGTGAAGGAGCTGGTTGCCAAGGAGAAGAAACTGCAAGAGAAGCTAATGTTGAAACACTCCATGATAATAGATTGTTATGAGAAGAAATTTGGAAGACGAGAAACTAAGAATCATGTTGCTTCAGTGTAGCATACAAGTCTGCTCAAGTGATTTATTTGTGTTAAAATGATAGGTTTTGTGCTCATGGATTCATTTATTATAAACATTTTCTCGTCTATGTCAATATATAGTTTTATTTCTTTACAAATGTTTTGCAATGTTAATCCAATTACGCTAACATTCAATGCTAATATCACCTTCAAAATAACACAACATGTTTATCGCACGGCGTAAAACTAGTCATTAGAAAATATGAAATGACACTATTCCACGTCCGGCGGAGTAGCAATATCAAAACTAATAGAAAGTCTGTTGGTGTAGTTGATGCGAATCATTGATCAGGTAATTCTCACTCTTAGTGATGAAGATGATGATGCAGTTTACTCAAATGCACAATATGCTCTCCAAATTGGAACTAAGAATTATGTACTGAGAGAAAATATATCCAATAAAAGGGGGTCGAACCTGGAGCATTAAGTTTGAAATTTCAGGCACAAAAATACAAGCATATAATTATTATGCATGTTAAAATCAACAGCAATTATACAACAGTGAGAGTTCAATATTTTATGCTCTTGTATCTGGTGTAATTTTGTAAGCTAGAGAAAATGGGAATGCAAAATGCCTACACAATGAAAAAGCTAAACTACAAAAACCAGCAAACACAAATTTAAGAAAACATTATGTACCAACGTGCCCCTATTGAGAGACTTCACATGCAATGAGATGTTCGTCTATTGTCTTGACTTCCCAATCCTTACGGCTGAGCTTGCACTCGTTAACAAGTGAGTGACTGATTATCGTGAGCTTCGTCTGAAGAATACTGTCCTTTGGATAGACAAAATGAAAATCTTCTCTTTATCAAAGACTCCATTAACATTCCTCAGCGGCAACATGCCAATATACCGCCTTCCACTTAGAAAAAGACCACACAATCGTCAGAAAGAAAGTTGTGTAAACTTGCACTGAATACCAATAGATACGTATACATATTTTTACACTGTAAGAAAATTACAGAGAAATAAATCGAGCAGATTTGATCCAAAAGCTCCACAACGGAAGAGGAATGTTCGTGAAAGGATGCCAAAAAAGCGCAGTTGAACAAAATTGCACTTTGCAAATAGTTATTACTAACACAAGTTATTAAATGGTAATGAACACGAAAATTCACATTTGGAAAGGTTTTTCCTCACGGCCGACATTTTGAAAATATGGGAATTTAATAGAAAGAGCAGATTTGAACGCAGTACCTGGACAAGGCTCAACAGCCACCATCAGAAGTTTTCAGCAAATAGAAGCTCAATGATAGTTTGTGCTTTGGCAACTCTACGCACAAAAGTGCCAATTCATAAACTTCAAATGAATGCAAAGCTTTATTTTTCATATGTACGAGTGATTTTTCATCATTTCAATCAATAGATGGAACTGTCTCTTAATGTGATCCAAACTGCAGCATAATGGAGGCTCTTAAAGAATATACAACGGCAGACAAAGTATGTGGCCAAGTTTAATGTACAAGCACCTTGTTCTCTTGATTTCAATTTGGCTGCATAGAATACAGCTGTGAATTGATGCCTCTTTAAGCATCTTGTATCTCACTAATTCACAATCTAACCAGGGATTGCCCCACCAGAATACATTGATCATCAGGAGCACAGAGCAATAAATTTCCCCAAGTGAAACCAAACAAATCAAGCACAACTCGGAGCTTCAAAATTATTCATTTGACAGCTGAAGTAAGCCGCGCATCTGAAGATAGGGATTCTCCAACAGCTTTTCATTGTTACTCTGTAAAGAGATTCATAAACCTTAAGCACTTGTTTGAAATCTAGACGATCATAAAACGAAAGGGTTCAATGTTATTACACATGCTATAGAGAGGAACGACCAATATGATCTCCTCACCATAAACAAATGAAGTAAGTTGATAGATCAAACGAGTGATGGAATAATTTCACAAACAATAAAACAAAAACCTATATTTTCCATTGCTCTTCTTTAGTATGGATTCTTGTATTTGCAATTTACAAGACTAAAAGGTAATATTACAGTTGGTTCCATTTTCACTTTCAAGAAACTACCGAAATAGTCAAACAAAGATAAAAAACCAACATCTCTGCCTGTCCAGTATGTGCTGCTGCCAACTTTCGTACAGGTGAGTAAGACAATCAGTTTTCTTATTCAGATATGTTATTTTGTATTTTCTTGAATATTTCTACCCAGATATACAAAACAATGTATAAAGATTATGCTCCACCAACTGTAGACAACATTGCTTGTGCATTCAATGATTTGAAGTAAAGTGAAGAAAATGAAGCAAGAAAGGAGTCCATTATGACTGTAGCTTAAGAAATCAGGTTCACAACTTAAAGTAACGTGGCATGACTGAGTGACTTAGAAAACTATTTTGGCGAGCTAATGCAATCAGTCATAGCTGGACAAGTTCTAAATAAGGTCGTCAGAAACCTGATAATCTTGGCAGAGGTCATGTTGCAAAAATGGTAGACCTGATGCATTGACAACAGAAAATGCAAAATCCCTCGTGTGATCAATATAATCTACCTCGGTTTCAACTCAGCTAGGTCACCCAGTCAGAGGACAAATGATGCAGCATAAACTTTTGAGTTTCCCATTCTGATTATTCTACTGTTCACTTTGTTTACCCTCTGGTGGCGTCGTATTTATAGGATACTACTACCTAGTACCGGACTTCACAAATGGTGTTCCTACACTCAATAAAGTAACAATCTAGGAAGCACCGACAACCCTTCCGGTGCTGTTGTGTACATGTCATGATACCAACGCAAGTCTAAAACACCATGTGGTATCTCCAATTTAATATTTGGTTACATATAGTTGGACAAGTCTACGACACATTGCTGATAATCCAATAATCGTGTGTCACCTACAAGCAAATTACTTTTGGTTTTGTATAGTTGGACATGTCGCCAACATATTGCCGACACGCTAGGATAAAAATGTCACCAACATAGGTCAATGATGCCAAGTGGCATGTTCAAATTATTTTTTATTTTGTAGAGTTAGACATGTCACTGATACATTGCCAACAAGCCAATAGATAAATCGTGTGGGACATTGACACGTCAACAACATATGTCAATGATGCCAGGTGGTGTATTCAAATTACTTTTTTATTTTGTAGAGCTGGACATCTCACCGATACATTGCCAACACGCTGAAAGATATATTGTTGATACACCAGAATTCACAAAAATAAATTTACTTCACAATATGAAAATAAAATAAAAATCAATGTGTCGAGGACACATCTATACTCATTGAAAAATTGCATGTAGGTGTGTTTATGTCAGTGTCGGCGCTACCTACATAGGCATTTTTCCTTTGTGAAGTGAGGCGCAAGACTTGTGAACAAAAAATTAGCAAAAAAGTACAAAAATAAACTTATACTATATAAAATTTTAATAGAACAACTTAAAGTACCAATGCAATCAAGTCTCCACCGGAGTGATGTCTCCTTCGCCAAAGGAGCAGTCATTGGAATGAAGCAATTCTAGGGTTGTGGTGTTGTTTTACATGTTCTGTGCGTTTGAAGAACTTGTGACGTATTTTTATCTATGACGTGTAATATATAATCAAAGAAATTAATTGGGTTTTGATATATAATGGATTTCAAAAGATAATTTGTGGCAGATATTCAATGAACTTTGGTAAGATTTTATTAAAACTTAGTTGATTCCCAATGCTATTTTAATATATATATATATATATATATATATATATATATATATATATATATATATTGTATTTCCAATGAAGTCGGCCAATGTGAGACGAGAACTTAAAAAAAAAAAAAAAAATTAGTTCCCAAGATATTTAAGGAGAGTCGCATGCCTCACTCACTTTGAGGCGTGCACCTCCTCAACCACTAAAGGCATAAACCTCATTTTTCCCCTTGAATATTTGCGCCTCAGTCCTATTTTTTACTGCCTCAGACTGAGGCGAGCTCCAATCACACCTTTTTAAACTATGTTCCCAAGTGACAATAGTTTTCCAGAAATGCCATGTATTCTTCAGATGAAATATCAAATAAGAATGCACCTGCTGAGCTCTTGAAACAAGGCTATGAAGCATCTGTTGATAATTTTCTGGCTCCTCTGTCATCATTCTCTGCCAAATTTAAATTTCAAATCAATTCAATACAATAGCTTGAACATTTCATACCTCGAGGTAAGCAAAAGAAATCAAACACTTGCCTTCAAAAGAAAGGTAGAAGAGTAGTATGCCACTCTTGCGTCTGTATCATCCAACAACTCCCTGCCGAATATCCATTGATGTAAAACTCCTTCATAAACATATACAAGGAACATGACTTCCATGTACAAGAGTTATTAAATTAAACTACAAAGTTACCTGAAGAACTCTTCACCACCAACATCTGTAAAAGCAGCAGGGTCAGCTGTACATTTACCAATTAAGAGTAAGAGAAGTGTAGCCCGTATATCTGACGTGGCACCTGGTATATTCCCTCTTCCTTTGCTACCAACAGAGACACCCAATGCAATATTGTCTGTTGCAGCTCCAGCAAGTTGGATCAGAGGCCAGTAAAATAAAGCAGCAGGAATGCGTGCAACCAATTGCATTGGTACAATTGCTTGTCCATTAAGCAGCAGTGCTGCCATGGATGCAGTACCACGGATTTTAGGATTTAAACTTTTGCCAATTTTGCTGTCAGAATCCCCCATGGATTCTTCCCGGCCAAGGTTCTCTTTTTGAGAGAGAGATTCTGCTCCTGCCTTATTCCATTCTGAACTACTAGAATCATTAATATGTGCGTCTCCGAACAGCATCGCAGTTGTAGGGACTACTTTCAAGCACAATTGTGAAAATAGAATATCACACATCTGCTCAAATACATCAAGAAAGATAATTACGTAAGGTTATAAAAGAGAGAAAAATATGATTCAGACATGCATGCAGCACACACGCATATATATAAAAAATCAAATGTCAGCATATAAGAGAATCAAGCAAATAAATGAACACTATATATTGGCTTGCAACTGCTCTTTTTTTCTTTTTTTCCTCTGAAGAGTATTGGGAAGAGCACCACAAGTTTCACTGATTGTGATTTTCCTTTTCAAAGTTATGATGAAACCATGGAAAATTCAGACCACAACATCTAATTCACAAAATCGAAGCTCAAGTTAGCAATTAAAGAGATGTGCCACTAGGAAAGGCATTTTAACACTTTGGTGCAACAATCCACCTAACAAAAGACTGTTCAGCCATTTAACATGACAATAGGGGGGAGAAGGCCCAAGTTCCGCCAGGCATCAAAATATTTTTGTTCCCACCACTGCAAAAATATTTGGGCAATCATCAATATGCTACTAAAACAATTTAATTATTATACTTTTCAGGAAAAGAGGTATTTAGAATATATTTTGAACATCCAAACAGTCAATGCAGAGATTATGGACAGCAGATACTGATAAATGTGACCTTTATCAGCGTCAGTGTTATGCCAATCCCAATAATGTAAATGCATCATTAGGCCAAAATAGATAGATGGTAGCTCTAGCTGGGAAAAGAACGGTAACTTTGAAACAGTTACAGACTGTTACAACAGGTTCGAGATGAATCAGGTAACAACATTACCTTCAAAATATTCATACGATCAGTCTCGTTTCTTTGGGCCATCAAGGATAAGGCATTACTCATGATGTTTATCACAGCATTTGCTTTTTCAAGACGACTCTTGGCATGCATGTGGCCCACAGCTTCACTTCTGATAACATGTTGAACTTCACTCTCATCTAACAGAAATTTGCATCGCATGAGCAGCCTCTCTAGAACAAATAGAAAGCCCCATCTGATAAGATTGTTTCTCGACTTTAGAAGCCCACACATAAGCCAAATGGGTAAAGGAACGCCTAAAGAAGCTGAATAATCATTAACACCAGCAATTTTGATTTTTTGCTCCAAGGTTTGTATGCTCGACCACAGGCTCTCGTCCCCCTCATCACTTATTTCAGCAATTAGCAAATTTCCTAGCCAGAGATACCCATTGTGCCGATAAGCAGATCGTTCAGAATGAAGAAGAGAATGTAAAGTGGCCCAAGAGAGCTTTGCTTTGATGCCAACACTGTTTCTGTGAACTTCATCAATGCTTTCTAAAGACTTGTATGATTTGGTTATTTGAACCATTTGGGTAAATTCTCTGTCTAGATGAGTAAATGATCTCATGAGCATATCAAACTTCTCTACCATACTCTGCAAGAGCTGCAAGAGAAAACACAATTCGAATACAATTAAAGGTCGTGTAATTCCTCTTTTGGATGCATATGTAGCTACAAACATGTATGTGCGTGTTCACGTGAGGAAAAGGGCAAGAAAAAGTGAAACCAAACAAATCCGCCTTCAAAACAAACTATTAGAAAGAAAATAAAGCAGTACAATTTAACTATAAATGCCATTCCTTAGGTTTAAAGAAGCAGCAGCAAAAGTGAAAAAACAAGTAAATAAAATCAGACAGATAGCGAACAAAATTAGACTTCCACAAGTTTAGATGCATAGACACGCAATTGCCTGAAGTCCACTAATAAAGATGAGACAGCAAAGAGTAAATACAATCAACTTGAAATGCAGAACAAGGTTATATTCAGACATAAAGAACACATCAAGGTCAAATGTCATGGTTAGCCATAAGGCTGATATGTGGCCACCATTAGAGGGAAGAATCTATACACGTAGATCACAAGAAAGCAAATATGTTGAGTAAGTGCAAGACTACTTTCATTCAAGTTCCATGTCCTGAAACCAACAGATTCTATGCGCCATTTCAAGGTACAGATTTTAAATTGAAGTTATTCTATGTTTTTCTTTTATGGTCTTCTACCCCTATTTCCCATAGTAAATGCATGGGGAAAATCCTGAGAGGTAACAGACCACAGGCATTACAGTCCCTATCTGAAAAAACACCGAATATCATGAAGACATTGACACAAACAAAAATGCATACAACGGTTGAGTACTGTGTGGATATATGAAATCAATTATAAATTTGGATATCTTCCCTAGTCTTTGCTCACAAGCTAAAAAGAAATATTAAGCTCTTGTTCATGCAGATGAAAATGTTAAAAGACATGGAACATTACTGTAATAAGCCGATCATTATTAGGATATCTGGACAATGCTGTAGAAATTGATCTCCTCAATAGCTCCACCATGCCTTCAACTCCTAACTTGACAGATAAATGCAGAGCTTCAGGTGCATCTGCAAGCATGAGCAAGGTAGCAATAGGTTGAACCTCATCGTCACTGTACTCAGACACTCCAGAAGCTATACATGTCTCATTTATCTTATGCAATAAATAATCAAAAAGAACCAGATATAGATTTCTCCGTTCTTCTCTTGAGTTTGAAAGTGCCAACTGCATTTATAAAATCATAACTTGTAAATTCAGAAATATATACAGATGTGCTGTCATTGAATTGCTACCAAATGAAATTCTGTTTGCATATAGAAAAACTTAAATGATTGAGAGCAGAAATTACCAACCCCACAACTTGAGGTTAGTACCAGTCTTTTGATTTAGGACCATAGTAGAGTCTGAAAACATACACTAATGCGTACATGATCATTTAGATCAAACAGGGCAATGTTATTGTTAGAGGGTATTTAGGTCATTTATGTAATACCTAGGGTTTCCTAAGGTTTTCCTAATGCTTATTATAAATAGTAAGAGAGGCTAACACAATAGTTAAGCCTTCTCATTCTTTTACCAACAACAACATGGTATCAGAGCAAGGTTATGGGAGATTAATTCCGTAAGCTTTGTTCAAACATTCTTTTTCTTTCTGTCTTCAAAAAAAAAAAAAAAAACGGGTACTGTTCATCCGCGGTTACTGTTCACCGCGCGCACTGTTCATCGCGGTTACTGTTCACCGCAGGTACTGTTCATCGCGGTTACTGTTCATCGCGGTTACTGTTCACCGCTGGTTTTTTGGTCAATGTTCAATCTGTTGATTTCAGATCTGCTTCTGGTTATAGGTTATTGTTCTATGAAAGTACTACAAATGTTCGTAAGTCTGGTTATGACTCTCATGTTCTTCGTTTAAGCCCTACAGTTGTTTGTATTGTTGGTTTGTTTCCCTTGTGCGAGCTGTTTATTACTTGTTGAATTGGAGGGTACTAATGTCGATGACTACACCTCAACCATTAACAACGCGTAGGTTGAACGGAACTAATTATTTAAATTGGTCTAAAGCTGTGAAAATAGCCCTAACTGGACAAGGAAAACATCGTCACCTTACGGAACCCGCCCCGGCAACAGATGATAAAAAGTATGACGACTGGATTCAGGCTGATGCGCAGATTGTAACATTGTTGTGGAATTCGATGGAGCCTCAGGTGGCTGATCTCTGTACTCATCTAGATACATGCAAAGATATATGGGAGTATCTTCGTGTATTATATTCGAGTAATCTCACCAGGATGTATGATTTATCAGTAGAGTACTTCCAACTTCAGCAAGGCATGCAATCCGTTACAGATTATTTTGCCACATTCAATCGCCTCTATGAGGAGATGAATACTATCCTACCAATGACTATCGATCTGAAAGAAATGCAAAAGCAACGTGAGCAGATGGGTGTCATGAAGTTCTTGGCTGGATTACGTCCAGAATTTGAACCAGTTCGATCTCAGATTCTTTCCAGTGCTACTCTCCCCACCATCACTGAAATGTATTCTCGTGTCTCACGTAGCACTACCAAGGACAATATTTCTGGCTCGAGTTCGTCTACATCATCTGAGCATTCGGCCCTTGTTACACAGATTCCTACACGAAATCGAGGTGATCAACTTAGTGGTGCTCGTGGTGGTTTCTCCCGTGGTCGCCGTGGTAGTGGCCCTCGGGGTGGCCGTGGTCGTGGCTCCTTTCGTCAGTGCTCCTTTTGTGGATTGGAGAATCATAGTAGAGACACATGTTGGGATTTGGTTGGCCGTCCACCCAAATTTGCCAATGCAGTGACTTCTGATCCAGATATTCCTACACTTCCAGTATCTCAGGCGGTTAAAGACATTTCTGATGAGGAATATGCTCAGATCCTTCAGTATAGGGCATCTCAACAGGCATCTCTTCCTATTGCTTCTTTAGCTCAACGAGGTACTTCTTCTGCTTGTCTTTCCATTAGTCCATCCCCTCCCACACCGTGGGTCATCGACTCTGCTGCCACCGATCACATGTCAGGTACATCCTCTTTATTTACGCATATTCAGTCATCTCCTTCGTTATCTCCTGTTACGGTTGCTGATGGTTCCACTGTCCCTATCCGTGGCATTGGTACAGTGGACCCCTCACCCTCCTTATCTCTCTCATCTGTCTTGTACATTCCATCGTTTTCCTTTAATTTGATGTCAGTTAGCAAACTCACAAAACATCTTAATTGTTCTGTCTCCTTTTTTCCTGATTCTGTCATTCTCCAGGATTTGAGGACACAGAAGACGATTGGTACAGGGCGTGAGAACAATGGCCTTTATTATCTTAATCATGATGGGAGCCCTGCACATCCACCTACTGCATGTCCTGCTGTTGCGTCTGCTCATCAGATCCATTGTCGCCTGGGTCATCCCTGCCTTGGCAACCTCAAGTTACTTTTTCCTAGTTTCAGTCATTTGTCTTCTTTAGAGTGTGAGTCTTGTCAAATGGGTAAGCATCGTCGTGTTTCATTTGCTTCCCCTGCTCATGTTCGAGCATCGAGTCCTTTTAGTTTAGTTCATTCAGATGTTTGGGGTCCTTCTCGTGTTACTTCTACATTTGGTTTTCGTTATTTTGTCACTTTTGTGGATGATTTTTCAAGGGTTACTTGGCTTTATTTAATGAAAGATCGTTCGGAATTATTCTCTATTTTTCGTGCATTTTGTGCTGAAGTTAAAACTCAATTTAATGTACCCGTTCGTATTCTTCGTAGTGATAATGCTCGTGAATATTTTTCTCAGCCTTTTACTTCCTTTATGTCACACTCTGGTATCCTGCATCAATCTTCTTGCCCTCACACACCACAGCAAAATGGGGTTGCTGAGCGTAAGAATCGACATCTCCTAGAAGTGGCCCGTACTCTTCTTTTTGAGATGAACGTTCCCAAACATTTCTGGGGCGATGCGGTTCTTACAGCTTGCTTCCTAATCAACCGGATGCCATCTTCTACCCTACGAGGCACAGTTCCCCATTCCACTCTCTTTCCCCGTTCACCCTTGTTTAGTTTACCTCCTCGCATATTTGGGTGTGTCTGTTTTGTTCATCAGTTGACTCCCGGCAGGGACAAGTTAGATCCCCGTGCTTTGAAGTGTGTTTTCCTAGGTTATTCTCGCACGCAAAAAGGTTATCGATGTTATAGTCCATCCTTACGTCGCTCACTTATTTGTGCAGATGTTACATTCTTTGAGTCCACTCCTTACTTTTCTGACCCGTCCTCTCGACTTGATCTGGATGTTACACTTCCTTTGCCAATTGACCCTACCCCCACGCTATCTTCCTCCGCTCCAGATCCTATCCCCCCCAATCGTTCTTCGGTCCCTTTGCAGGTATACTCTCGTCGCCAGAAGGCTGCCTCCGCTGTTGTACCTATCGACTCTGTGCCCTCAGATTCTTCTCCAGCAGACCTGCCCATGTCTGACATGGACATACCCATTGCCGTCCGGAAAGGTAAGCGCACCTGTACTAATCATCCTATTTCTAACTTTGTCTCGTATGCGCACCTTTCTCCTTCATACTCCTCTTTTGTTGCTTCTCTGTCCTCTGTTTCTATTCCTAAGTCTGTTTCAGAGGCACTTACTAACCCTGGTTGGGCTAAAGCAATGAAGGAAGAAATGACTGCTTTACATCAAAATGGTACTTGGGATCTTGTCTTGCTTCCGCCTGACAAAGCTCCAGTTGGATGTAAATGGGTGTACACTGTTAAAGTTCATCCGGATGGCACCGTTGATCGACTCAAGGCCCGCTTGGTTGCTAAAGGTTATACTCAGATCTATGGTCTTGATTACTATGAGACATTTTCTCCCGTTGCCAAGCTCGCTTCTGTTCGTTTGTTCATCTCTCTGGCTGCCACTTTTCATTGGCCATTACATCAGCTCGATATCAAGAATGCTTTCTTAAATGGCGATCTAACTGAGGAAGTTTATATGGAGCAACCTCCTGGGTTTGTTGCTCAGGGGGAGTCTGATTTGGTATGTCGGTTGAAGAAGTCTATTTATGGCCTCAAGCAGTCTCCTAGAGCATGGTTTGGAAGATTTAGTGAAGTGGTTACTGAATTTGGTCTTCAGCGTTGTGGGGTCGATCATTCTGTCTTCTACAAGCACAGTGAGGTTGGCAGAATCCTATTAATTGTGTATGTGGATGACATCGTGATTACCGGGGATGATCACAGTGGTATTCAAGAACTCAAAAAGTGTTTGCATAGTAAGTTCCAAACCAAAGATTTGGGGCACCTAAAGTATTTCTTGGGGATTGAAGTTGCTCGATCAAGTCAAGGCATTTATCTGTCCCAGAGAAAATATGTCCTCGATCTATTGAGCGAAACAGGAATGCTAGGAGCAAAACCTATTGACTCACCTATGGACCCAAACACCAAATTGTTGCCAGATCAGGGTATACCACTTACAGATTCAGCTCAATATAGACGGTTAGTTGGGAAGTTGAACTACTTGACAGTTACCAGACCAGATATCTCCTTTGCTGTTAGTGTTATCAGTCAGTTCTTGGATCGTCCAATGATTTGTCATTGGGATGCGGTGATTCGTATCCTCCGATATCTGAAAGGTGCTCCGGGTTGTGGATTGCTATATCAAGATTTTGGACATACTCAAATAAAAGGGTACACAGATGCAGACTGGGCCGGATCACCCTTAGATAGGAAATCTACTACTGGGTACTGTGTGTTTGTTGGTGGTAACCTCGTCTCTTGGAAGAGTAAAAAGCAGACGGTAGTGGCACGATCGAGTGCAGAGTCGGAATACAGGGCAATGACGCATACCACTTGTGAGTTAACATGGTTGAAACATTTGTTGGAAGAACTTGGATTTGAACACACTTCACCGATGGACCTGATATGTGATAATCAAGCAGCACTTCATATTGCATCCAACCCGGTCTTCCATGAGAGAACGAAGCACATTGAAGTTGACTGTCACTTCATTCGAGAAAAATTGTTGCAGAAGCAGATTGAGACTAAATATGTAAACTCAGCTGATCAGTTAGCTGATATATTTACTAAACCGTTGGGGGGCTCAAGGATAAAGTATATTTGTAACAAGCTTGGAGCACACAATATATATGCTCCATCTTGAGGGGGAGTGTTAAAGGGTATTTAGGTCATTTATGTAATACCTAGGGTTTCCTAAGGTTTTCCTAATGCTTATTATAAATAGTAAGAGAGGCTAACACAATAGTTAAGCCTTCTCATTCTTTTACCAACAACAACAGTTATCATTCACCAAGAACATTTTCATGTTTTGAAGGTCACTGTAACTACTCTGCAGAAAAGTGATTTCAAACACGGGAAACTTACATTTCCATCAACAAAAATTTCATTGAAGATAAAAAAATAAAAAATAAAAAAAATGGAGCCTACCGACTTCAAAAACACAAAATAATAACTGAACCACCACAGCAACTCAGCTCAATGCTTTCAGAAGTAACAGGTTTGATAATAATATTGGTATGATAAAATATATTGACAGCATCAAGTGCAATTGTACCGCATCAGCGATGTAAAGGCTATTAGACTGAAATATTATGGTGTAAATAAAAAGAATATACACATATAAAACATTCTTTGTCATCTATTAAATGCTTGTGGTTTGTCGATGTTTAATTCAGGGAATAATTTTTTATAATGTCGATATAAATGCATTATTGAGTAAAGCAGGACTTCCGGAAGTCTTCCTTTTGGGGTTTTGTAAGTATAAGAAGATATTTATCTCTTTTATATACCTGATCTATTAAGATAACAGAAATTCACTATAATGTAATGTCATCAGTTCATCCCATCTACCGATCCAAGGGCCTCCACCTACACTCTAAACATTAACTGGTTTCAGTTCAGAGCTACTAAGCTATGAATCCAAAGCAAATGTGCAACTACTTGAGGTCATTCGATCTAAAACTAAACTAGAACTATGATAGGAATGTAGCAGAAGAAAAAAGATGAAGATCCTTATGCAACTTGAACACTGTAGTTAATAACAGAAATTCTTCATTGTTTTAGATTATAGATTCAAATATAATGGCCAGAGAGAGTGAGTGACGTGGAAAGAGGAAAGGCATCGCGAGAGTACACACGAGAAAAGAAGTTTGAATTAAGAAATAAACAAATTATATTCTTCGTCCTACCATGTGATCCATATAAATGAATTGCTACAGTTCAAAATTATGAAAAAAAGAAACGATCATAAGAGAAAACTGAAAAATAGCAGGATGGAGTTAAACAAGGAAACAGATCATTCTAGAACATGCAATCATACTTCTACTTATGTTCTATATCGTTCAACCACATCATTTAAAATATTAAGCATTTAGAGACGAGACGATTTTATTTATTTAATTAAACTTTATCTTCAACACCTCCCATGATTTAAATGGCTTCCATGAATGAGTGGTGGCGAGACTTGAGATCAACTTTCTGTATCACTTCTGGAGAAGAGAACCTACTCCCATACTACTCCTGTAGAATTTGTTGGGCTCCCATACAGTCATACCATTATTACAATCACATTGGCCAGAACCCTTAAAACTGGCTTTTAAGGACAAGGTGCCCGATTAACTTATAAATTCAAAGCCAAAGTTTAATCCAGTGATGACGAGGAATAGAGTTGTTACAATTCACTTTTCTTTTTGGAATTAACGTCCATGGCAACCCACATTTCTAGCCGGCGACTTCACGAAACCAGTAGAAGACCCTAAATAATTGGGTTCGGGGAGGTCATTTGTTTTGGATTTAATATGGTTGGTGCCCCTACCTTTTCAGGCCAAGAAGAGGTGCTGATAATTTCCATTCCTTACCTAAAACGTCAGCCTTCTTCGGAAATCAGAACCTGCCAATCATAGGTTGGCCCATCCATAGCAAGGACCATCCTTCAAAGGATGCCTGCTCTGGTACGAGGTTGAACTAGCTGATCTAAAATATTAAGTTGTCTGAGAAGGAATGAATTTATTTAATTCAACTGTCTTCAAACAAGTGTAACTAGAAAAAGATATGAAATATAACATAACTCTGTTGGATCTGACCATGTTCCGTAGAAGACTTCCAAAAACTTGGGTCTTTATGAAATTACTTTCTTCTGGTCAAAGTCTATATTATAGAAGAATTCTTTTATTTATTTATTTTTTTCTGGGTTGTGGGGGGGGTGTTAAAATATGCAGGCAAGCAAGCAAGCATACCCAATATATGAATGAGAGGGCATGGATTTTCTTTATCATCTATGATTTCATCCATAAGAATTTCAATTTTGTGAAATATAGTATTAACCAGCAGCCTCTACAGGCGGCCCAAACATACGTAGATAAACGATCTTTCCAACTATGGTAGAAAAATATATCCAATAATTTCTAGTAAATATTTGAATAAGCAAAAATTCCCTTCAACATATTTTAGTTCATTCATAAAGCAGCACACGAACTCTCTCTTAAAAAGACGCACTCAACTTGCAATAAATTAATAGAATATTACCTCTTCAAATATAAACTCATTCCCTCCAATCAGATCAAACTGCTGAACAAGAAAGATTGGAGTAGCTGAAACAACTTTATCGGGGCCTTCGGGAACTTCATAAAACATGTTTGTCATCATGCAAATAAGCTTGCAATGAACGATTTCTGCCCAAGAGTTTCTTCTACTAATCCGTATGAGTACTTTAATAACCTGCGAGTAAAGTAAGAATAGATGCAGTCAATATTGGAATAGTACAGAGATAGGAGTAGAAAACACAAAATAATATTTATTGGCCATGCACATCAAAATTTATTGAATATTGAGGAATAAACATTTGTTAAATATGCTTTGGTTGGCTTCACGAAGAGGAATTCCATCTCAGATGCTGAGAATCTGCCTATTTAACCACCAATGAAGCCATCATGTGCCAAACCTCCAGTACCATAGATGAATAGTAAACCACTTTAACCATTTTTATTCTTTCAGGTTTCCATTGGTTAAAACACAAAATTATCAATCGTCCATAAGTCCATAACAATCAGGAAACTCGTTTCCACATTAAAAAATAAACTACCAGTGAGTCAGTAACCATCCTTTTCTTTCAATTAACAGAGACCTAGAAGTAGAATATTACACACAAATGGCATCCTCTCTTTGCCTTTGGTAATTTGAAGGGTTTGAAAAGGAATAGTCCTTGCAGATTTCATCATCAGATAACCAACACTTCATGAAATTTTAAAGCTCTCTAACCAGAAGCCAGGAAAACCATTCAAGCTTGCTTTTGCCAACTCATCTGCAACTAACTGTATGAATCCCTTTCATTAACCTAAGATATTCTGAAGGTGGGAGGAAGCCATTCTCTTTTGCTAGTCATTCTGTTCTCTTAACACTTTCCTTTCATATCAAAACATCCCATCCAGAATTTAGACAAGTTCTACGCAAGATGTACCTAAGAGAGTTTTCCCCTTTTCACAATGCAGAATACTCTCACTTAATATTGTTGGTAGTACAACGATTCCAAAATTGAATTGCATATAAAACTTATTTGCCCACAGATGATAACAAAACAATGAGTAAAAAAATACTCACTCTAATATCAAGACCTTGTAATCTGCTTCTTCGAATGTTCCCTCTATCACAAACAAAATAGAGTAAACAACTTAGACCTGAAGCCCAGACAGATTCTTCCTTCTCTTCAATCTGAGAAATAAGCATGTATTAGACAACGATGATACAAGAAATGTGCAGCACAACCTATAAATATGAATCAAACAAATGCAGAAATTAGAAGTTTACTACAACCAATCAGATAAAATTCTAGATTAATATAGAAGCTATGTGGTATTATCTAGTTATCCGTTTTAACATGTGTACCATCATATCACACATACAGAGAGAGCACAACATATGAAGCAATTGAGATGCTCAAGCATGGACTTGAAAAATGAATAGAGTTGATACAAGGGCTTGGTTGTACAAGAAATGGAGGATTTACAAGAAATATTTATTGTCTATAAAAGAAAATGAATGTTGACTTCTTTGGTCCATTTTTGGAATCATAACCTAGGTAAATAGATAACATCAATTAAAAAAAAAAGTGAAGGTGTCATATTTGTCATTCACTACACAAATCCAATCAGTCTTTCATCTGTATATTCATAATCAACAGTTCAGCCTAAATATAACTAAAGTTCTTCTCTTTTGTTAAAAACACAACAAATTTCATGTCTTCTCTACTTCCTCATTTCTCTTGTGCAGTCAACAGCCTTGGCACATAGATATTTCCTGAATTCAAATTTCAATCTTTTATTTTATTATATGAAATTATGTGTCTTTTCGTTAATTAGTTTCAATTCCGTGAGAAGCATATTGGTTATTTTATAGACTTGAGACCGACATGAGTGTCATAGAAATTTTAATGAAAATATTCATTTCATTGAGAAAAAAATGAGTATATATATCACATATACCTGAACAAGATGAAGAAGAACCTCATAGAGAATGCCCAATATCCAATTCTCAAACTTATCAGTAGCTGACGAATTCCCCATTTTCTTAAAATTGTCAGATTTTCTCTTTCCTTTTGAAGAAAGTTGAGTTTCATTTTCAAAATATGGTTCGCGCAAATACTCTTCTTCAATTGCAGAGGTGTCATCCGGTGCTGGAGGCTCCAATAAATGTGCGTGAACTCCAAGGTTCAAAATTAAATCAAAAGCTTGAGCACTTGACATCACTTTTGGAGAATTTAGCATATCCTACAATAAGTTATGTGCAAAATAAGTAGCTATAACTACATGTTGCACAAAAACAAGTGCAAAGTATGCAGCACCTCGAGTATCGATAAAGTTAGAGGAGCAGCAGTCACAGAATCCAAAACGTACCTACAAAATGGAATTAGAAAAGATCAGCTGGGAAAACAAGATACAGGCGTGTGTTAGCATTGACTGCAGTCAAGAAATAGCGTAATAGATTTTTTTTTTTTTTTTATAGACAATCCAAAAATTTTATTAATAAAAGAAGAATACACAGGAAGTGTACAATCAACTTAAACAAGAAAGAAAAGACATGAAGTTAGGCAGCCCTTCTATAGGATTACTAGCCGCGATATTAAAACAACTATACAAAGTCAGGTAAAAGAATTATCTAATTTGCTCTGTAGTCCGAGTTTGATCTTCAAAACATCGGTTATTTCTTTCTCTCCACACACACCATGTAATACAGCCCGGGATAAGATTCCAAACAAGCTTACAATCTTTATCACGAAACTTTCTCCTCCATGCCCACAACACGTCCTCCATACGTCTAGGCAACACCCAATCTATATGCTGAGAAGCCAGAATATTATTCCACATCCAACGAACACCGTCACGGTGAATGAACAAGTGATCATGCGTCTCCCCATCCTTCCTACACATAAGGCACCGCTCGGTAACATAAAAGCCCTTTCGACGGAGGTTGTCCATCGTTAATACCTGTCCCCTCACAACCGTCCACAGTAGAAATGCCACTCGTGGAGGCAACTTACTTTGCCACACCATCTTCCAGGGGAGTGAAGCCTCCACAGGTCCCAACAAAGATTTAAAATAAAAACGTACTGAGAAAGCACCATTCTGAGCCAAACTCCATCTGCTACAATATCCTCTCCAACCCGAATATTCACCTCATATAAATAGGTTAAGAACAGTGCATAATCATCCAATTCTCAATCCTACAAACCCCTCTGAAAAATAACATTCCAACTGTAACTCCCATTATGAATGTCTAAAACGTCCTTCACCATAGCAGAGGACTCCATAGAAATGCGATGTAGGAAGGGAAATCTCACCTTTAGCGATATATCTCCACACCAACAGTTATCCCAAAATTTGATATAATTTGCATTCCCCACCTCAAAAGTCAATCTGTCCCGAAGGTCTCTCCAACCACGTCGAATATACCTTCACAAACTCACCCCGTAGGACCCACGACCCTCACCTAACACCATCCCCCTCCAACACTCCATACTTCGCCCCAATGAGTTTTCTTCAGAAGCTCTCCCTTTCCACTCCAAACCGCCACAGCCATTTGTCCAAAAGTGCCTTGTTAAACAAGGTAAGTCTCCTCAATCCGAGGCCCCCATCCTCATAGGAGAGCAAACAACTCCCCAATTCACCAAATGAAGTTTCATCTCCTCTCCCAACCCTGCCCACAAAAAATCTTTTTGAATCTTCTCTAATCTATTTGCCACTGCAACAAGAATAGGAAACAGTGACAGAAAATATGTAGGGATATTTGATAGAGTAGATTTAATGAGAGTAAGACGACCTCCCTTCGAAAGATGCATACGCTTCCACCCCGCCAACCTCCTTTCAACCTTTTCCACAATAGTATTCCAAATGTTAATGCTTTTAAACCGCGCCCCTAAAGGAAGTCCAAGATAAGATATCGGTAGTGGCGCAACCCTACAACCCATAATAGCAGCTAGTTCCTCTACATTAGTAACCTCCCCAACTGGAGTGTCATCTGCAAAAAGCAAGTGGGACACCTGCAGTTGACCGACCGTAAAACCCTTAATCAAATTCTCGTGCCTCGCTTTCTCAAGCATCCTGCTAAATGCATCCATAACAATAACAAACAACAATGAAGACAATGGATTCCCTTGTCTCAACCCTCTGCTGCTTCGAAAATAACCCTCGGGGGTACCGTTGACCAGAACTGAGAATGAAACAGTGGAGATACAGAACTGAATCCACTTGCACCACCTATCCCCAAAACTACATCGCTTAAGCATGTACAAGAGGAATCTCCAATTCACGTGATCATAAGCCTTCTGAATATCAAGCTTGCATAGCATCCCTGGAACCCCTAGGCTTAGTCTTGAATCAATGCATTCATTCGCAATTAGAACTGAATCCAGAATCTGACGACCCTTCACAAAAGCATTCTGAAACTTAGACACCACTTTCCCAAGCACCTCCTTCGGTCTATTGGCCAGGACCTTTGAAATAATCTTGTACACCCCACTGACTAGGCTAATAGGGCGAAAATCCTTAATATTCGTCGCTCCTGGTTTCTTAGGGACTAGCACAATAAATGTTGCATTAGAACTTCTCAGAAACCTACCCCGCTCAAAAAAGTAAGTGAGAACATCAATAATATCCCGTCGCACCACCTCCCAACACGCATTATAAAATGAGAACGAGAATCCGTCTGGTCCAGGAGCCTTATCATCATTCATACTAAACACCACCTCCTTGATTTCATCCTCTCCGAATGGTCTCTCCAGCCAACCGGCATCCTCCTCTGTAATAGTAGAAAACTTCAATCCCTCCAATTCTGGCCTCCACTCAAACTCCTCCCGATACAGATTCTGATAGAAACTCACCATGTGGGTCCCAATGTCATGTGGATCCTCATAAGTAACCTCATCTACCTCCAACATTGCGATAGAATTGTTACGCCTGTTAGAGTTGGAGACCCTATGAAAGAATTTAGTACATTTGTCTCCCTCTTTCAGCCATGTAACCTTAGATTTCTAGCGCCAAGCAATCTCCTCCATTTCCACCAACCTAACCAATAATACACCACGTCTCATCTTCTCCTCCCCATCCAACCCCCGACTCTCCTCAAGCTTATCCAACTCTTCTATGTCTGAGAGATTACGAAGCTTCTCATTTCTATAATATTATACCATGCAGTGTCACTACTCAATGATAAATGGAGAAACAAAAAAGTTCGATGAAGTCCTATAGTATAAATTGTCAAGAAATAGCTTAATAGATGAAAAGCATAAATTGTTTTCCTTTACTCAGCAGAAGTCAAGCTTTGGCTTATTATACGAGAGCATGGAGAAAATTTGAATCGTATTACGCGGCAACAAACAATTAGAGACTTTAAACCAAGAAAGTTACTGAAGACCAGATGCGTCCTTTTGACGACAACATTGAACGCGATTTGAACCACACACCCAGAAAGGATCTCGCTTCTGTATTGGATAATGACAGTGTCTCATTTCTATAATATTATACCATGCAGTGTCACTACTCAATGATAAATGGAGAAACAAAAAAGTTCGATGAAGTCCTATAGTATTAACAAAATGCATCAGAACATACATGTCAATTATAAGTTTGACAAGAACGCTCACAGCCACGTCAAGAGATGGCCTTCCACTGTTGCTTAACTTAGACGAGATTGTTGAGAGATTAGAATTTGTCGTCGGAGTTTCTGTGCACACTGCAAGGATAACCTCACATATCTCCTCAGGATTCAATCGCAAGGGTTGTTGCTCACTGATGTATGCAAAATATTAAGTTAGAGAGAAAGCAATTAAAACCAACACATCTATAGAGACACAAAAAGTCCGCAGAGTGCATGTCTACGCCTATGCATGCAGTACATTAATAGACCTAAGCATTATCTTAAGAAAAAATAGTTGCAAGTGCATCTACAGATATATTTTTTTTTCATATTTTGGTTCTTTTAAATTCCAACTGTTGATTATAAAATGAAAATAGTTTGCAGTGGTTATAAATCATAATATATAGAAACAGTATCTAAATTAATGTAAAATTTTTATACATCCATATGAAATCTATATTATGCAAGATTTCATATGGATGAAACATAGTTACCATTAGAAGTAATATCAAAACATAACCATCACTGTTATTTGTCAATAAATTTGATTGAAAGAATCATGGTGGGTTTGGGGTTATGTGGAAATAAGATGGAATAGAAGTAATGTCCTTTTTGTTAAGAGTATTATTAAGGATGAATATGAAACTTAAGAAAAGGATCATGGTGTCACAGAAGACGATTGTTTTAGATATTTATGCTTGATTATAAATAAAGAATGAAGATTTGAAGAGAATGAAATGCATAGGATAATTTTAAGAAAACTGAAAAGGGTGAAAACAGAAGTTATGCACTCCAGGTTGTACAGCTATTAGGCTAACTACCTTCAATTGTAGCAAGTGTTAGGCTACCAAATGTTCTTAAAATGAATGTTACAAAAGTGATGATCTTAAGAAGGACCTTCCGTGACACTAGGATGCATAAAAGAAAATAATTGCGGATACATTAAGGAATAATGTAGATGATTGTGTCATATCTAGCTCAGATAAATAAATAAAAATAGAAAAACTCGCATTCACAAGAAATAAAACCTTGTTAGATACATTTACAAAAGGATTTCATTATTGGATATATGTCAAAAAAGGTAACTTTGGATCAAATGGAACAACAGAAAAAGATTCATGAAGTTGACCCCAAGAATTGGGAAAACCACATATTCTCGTTTTTATTGCTGTTGCATCGTGGAAGACATTCACAAACAATTGATGACAGCAGGCTCTTATTGTCAAGATGGTCAATCACACTTGGAAAAAAAAAAAAACCTTATATTCTTTACCTGTAATGACGATATTGGAACAGTGGTTTCACGCGGGGACGAAAGTTGCTCAAAGGAGAATCTTCCCTGTGAAATAAGAAAGGATGACCACAGATCAATATTGAAGTCTGACAAAATTCAAGTATCATATTATGTTGCACAAACTTGACATATGGTTGAACAAGACCTTCCAATATTCAACTTTAGTTCGATTTGATAGATGAATATACAGTCTCAGCAATTGGAAAACTTGATAATTTTGTTGTCGATAATAGAACATAAAAATAAAAATTGCCAAAAACAGACACCTGCGGGGTGGAACAGAACACCAAAAAAGTTTAATAGTTCTTTTCTTTATGTGTGACTCTTGCAAAATCAGAAAGTACTGATGTTGATGAGAGCACCAAAACCAAATCAGCGGGTCTTAATTTGAATAATAGAGATCTATATTTGCATGCCTACACCATTCATCAACAACTAAAAGTTTCACTTCAATAGCTCCTTTAAAGCAACATATAGTAAGTAGATACTAATTACACCAGACTTTCGCGGCTCTTCAGATTTTTTTTTTTTAAGTTTTTGTTAAACCTTCCAATTTAGTTACCTTTTTACCAGGTGCATTGTGGGGGTGAACAGGAGGAGGAAACTAAAAAGTGCATACAACATTTGTTGCTAACAGTTCAAGCTAAATGGTGTAAACCTCTGCCAAACACCCAAACAAGAAAAAACTTGAACAAGAAGAGGGGGGAGGAGGAATAAAAAAGCACCAGGAAGTCAAATGGAGCGAGCATTGTCTAAATCAAATAATTTTTCACTATTAATTTATCCCTTGAGGAAGGCCTACTAAAATCATAATAGTGACTCCTGCAATTAGAAAACATTCAGTATAACCTCAAAATTTTCAGTTGGGAAACTTACACTCTACTGTATATAAAACATCAACTTACATTTATGTGGTATTGTACGATTATTCTTGCATATACGTTTGTGACGTGGATGAGTTTGACAAAACTCCTGAAATTAATTATTTAATAAATCAACCATATGACCTTGAATACAATGCCAAAAGCAATAAATTGATTTCGGTCCAGGAAAATCTCAAAACAATTCTTGGATTTTGGACATTATTTGTATCCCAATTACATTATTTTCAATCTGCAATGTTGGTAAATCTCAGACAAATATTTTCACAACTTAAATTATCCGCTAATAAATAAAATTGAATGAGGTTACAGCTATGTTTAGATTTTCCACCAAATCTGTGTTAGATTCCGTGGTTGACCCAGGACAAGAAAAGAACAATTATTGATGGATTGTTTTGGGAAAGTGGATTAGATTGGATGGCACAGAATTAAGGAACAATAAGAAACTAAGTTTTTGTTCATTTTAGTGTGCAGGCCAGTCTAGCACAGTATACCAAACATGCGTTAGGCACCCACAAGTTCTTGTCATGGTTTAATAGTTAGGCTGTTACAGCATCTCCAAGAAACTCTCTAAACATGAGATGCTCTTTATTTTAAAAGGTTAACATTTAAAATCATGCTCCAAGAGACTCTTTAAATTAACATTTTAATTTAGAGATAATTAAATGCATTCAAAGTGTTTCAATTTTCAATGTAGGAAAACAATAAAACAATCTACAGAAAAGCCACTTAAAATAAAAGATAAAGAAAAATAATAAATATTTTTTAAGAGTAGTAAAATTAAGTATTAAATATAAAGAGTTTGTTGGAGTACTTCAAAATTAACTCTCTAAAATTTTAGATGCTCTCCAAATGATAGAATATTATCTTTAAAAATAGAGAGTCTCTTGGAGATGTTCTTAAGATGTTAGGGTATTCTAGGTAGACTGCAAAATAAGTGTGGCACAAACTCATCATAAATAGGAGGAGGGAATTCTATTTTCATTTAGGCAGAAATTAGGGTGAAAATGGGGGAGCCTCAGCATCACGGAAGCTGGCCATTTGCCTGTAACTGCTTTCGTTTCAGTATACCCATTTCATAGTTTACATTGAATATTATTCCATTCCATTTACAGCAATATATCACACTTGATTCCATTTCATTACCATACAAACATATAAACACATCAGAGTCAAACCAACAAGCACCTGACATTTTTGAATATCTTGATCCGGCTAAAAAAATAAATAAATAAATAAATTTAGGTAACGTAACAAGAGCTCTAAATTTATTGCACATCAAAGTAATTGACTGACATGAGATTAGATAGACTCGATCCTATTAAGCATGCAACGCATCCAACAAAGTAGAAGTATTTTCTTTGCAGTTGAAAGTCATATGGAGTAAGTAGTTCCTATTTTGCCTTTTTGACAAAAATATTATGACTCATGATAACGAGTTAGAACGTCATTTCACATAA
Source organism: Fraxinus excelsior (assembly GCA_019097785.1). Classification (NCBI taxonomy): domain Eukaryota; kingdom Viridiplantae; phylum Streptophyta; class Magnoliopsida; order Lamiales; family Oleaceae; genus Fraxinus; species Fraxinus excelsior. The sequence continues at coordinate 18,363,599 of CM032632.1, forward strand.
ACAAATCATAAAAGGTAACAAATGCCATGCATTCTCAGGCACCAGATAGAGAAAATATAACCATTGAAATAAGATGTCGTAGCCCTAACAGAGACAGGCAAACCACAAACTTGTGTACAAATAATTAAGCAAGAAGAATGTACCAAATTTGATTGGGCCCTGGTTTAGACCGTTTCAGTGCTGTTATTGCTCTTAAATGCGCGCGAGCAGAAGCAGAATTGGTAACGGTTGTGAGCAATGATGGCTGCAGTAGCTGATCAAGATAAGGCATATCTGCACTCCCAAAAAATTTCCAAGCTTCACCCTTCATTTTGGGGTCCATATCCCCTACAAGAAGAGCTGCTGCGCCTACTTCTAGAAAATTATGAGTACGTAGATCTTGGAGATTCAGAATGTGCTCACTGTAAGTGGGTATTTTAGAAAGAATGGAAACACTGAATCAATTAACGTAATTGGGTGAATAACAGAAGATTTCTAACAGACGAAAATAATACCTTTTGGGCAAGATAATTGACGATTTCTGGTCTCCAAACCAGCGCCATCTGAAAACATCAAGAGCTAAGAACCCTTGATCTGCCTTTTCATCAACTTCTTCAGCAATTGGAGAGTCTGAAACAGATGTAATAGATGTCTCTTTGCTCTCCAAAGCATCCTTGCTATTTACAGGGCTGAATTGTGAATTGAACGATCTGCCTAATATGGAAGACAATGTTGGAAGTGATTGCCTTGATGCAGGAGGGACTCCAGCAAAAACTGCTGATTGAAACGATCGCTTTGGTATGTACTGAGCCACTAGAGAACGAACATAATTTAAGGATTTCACAGGTGCTCCAGATGCAAAACTTGACACGGGCAAAGGAGATACATTTGTAGAGGGTATTGGCATCCCAGATTGTTGACTCAAAGAACGAGTCCATGGAGCCACTTTACTGTTAATGCTCGCATCGCACTCAGCAATTATGCTTACACAAAATCGATCAATCTGTAGCAAAATTTCCTCGCTGGGTTTGTATCTGCAATTATAAGCGGAGTTGGAAATGAGTTCATTAACCAAATTAAATTCAAGAGTGTAAAGTCGAAACTTTTTCTAAAGCCTAAAGCATTACATGAGACTTTCTAGAACTCTCCTTTTATCCAGACATGGAAAATCTTTTCCTTCAAATTGGTCCAGGTTACCCTTCATTCTCTTGATTAGATAACTAGTCCATGCAGCGGTTGTTTTTCATTAAAAGAATCTTTTTCTCAGAAAGAAATTGAAGATATTATGAATCAGTACCGAGTGACTATATCCGAACAGTCCTCAAAACTTTATAGATTACAAACCAATAGAGGAAGAAGACCCTCCAACTTTGTACTGCATATGTCAAAGAAACACCATTCTGACAGAAGTTCACCATAAAACTACGCTTCAAGCCCATAACTAAAAAGATTACTGCAAATCCCCACTTCAGTCCACTGTTCACTACACTTAAAGGCACTACAATGTCCATTTATGGAGCCTTTTTCCCCGGGCAACATCAGATTCAAAAATTGAACGGTCAATTTGTGCAACTCTATAACACTTGTCACCATTATCAAGATCATGTTTACTGGAATCACTGCAATCACTTGATTTACTCCAATGTTATCATTCCCCTGTACAACTCTAGCATCTACTGTAGGTTGCCAAAATGCTTGTTTGTATCAGAACTTCAATTATATACATGTCCATTCAATAACTAGAAAGAATCTTTCCCACTCAAACAGTAACCTATAATATTATATAGAGGGGAAAGAACTTCAAGTAAGCGATTCAATTTCTTCAGTATGTTTCTTATGGCAAATTTTAATTGGCATACATGTGGCAGTTTCCACGTTCTTCACATCCCAATTTTCTCTCCTCCCATCTTATCCCTCCCTGTTCTCTCCCTCCCCTTCCCAGGAGATGTGCTATCACCTTTTATCCAATTATAATTTTGAATAAATTCAATAACACCGCAATTGAATAATTTAAACCTAAAGAAAAAGTTCACTAAATTAGAAAATCTAATTGATGTTTCTTTAATGAGTAGCAACGCAATTTGAAGAAATTTTTATTTACTGAACAATCCTATTTCCCAAATAAGAAAATATAAAACATTTTAAAATTAAGCATGTGCATAGATCAGACCATGACTACTAGTTTTATATCTATAGCACCGATGTTGTTGAAATGAGCATGTGCAATACCCAACACGTGTTTGTCATGTTAAGACAGTTCTGATCACAGTCAACAGCTGTTCAGATAGCTTGGCATGTCAAAATATAAAAAGAAAAGGATGAGGACACTGGTATTGGACCTGGTACAAGGAACTACCCACTCTGTCTGGAAAATGTAGGGTATTTATAAGATCTCATAAAAGTTTTGGGTGTTGAACATAGAGGGAAAGTAGAACATTGCACAGTTTAAGGAAATTAAAATAAGAAATTTTTTTTTTTTTGTGATAAATAATCAGTAAATTTCATTAATAAAAAGAATACATAGGGAGTGTACTATCAGTTCAAATAGGAAAGAAAAGTGTCAAGGATATTGAATAAGATTCTAGAGATCGTCAAAGATTGCGATTATAATATTTCCTTTTAGTGTAGGATTACTTTCCTTAGTAGTAGATTACATAATATTTCCTTTTATATTTATTTTCTTTTACAGTTATTTGTAACCCTATAAATAGGGTCTTTTACTTTGTAATAGAAACAAGTTTATTATATACAATTTATAATATTCTTCACATGGTATCAGAGCAGTTTCGATTCTAAACAAATTAACCTTTGAATTTCATTTCCGGCGAGCGGCTTTGAGCCGCTCGTCCGGCTGCCAATGTTTTTCTTTTTTATTTTCTTTTCGGATGTATCACTACAAAGTCGCATCACATTCCGGTGGCCACAACTCAGTTTCTGCAGTTTGTTTGGAGTTTTTTCAGCTTTTGGTAATCTGGAACTTGGTCCAGTTTATTTGGAATTTAGTTTAGTATGTCCAGTTCATCTGAAATTTGGTCCAGTTCATCTGGAATTTGGTTTATTATGTCCAGTTCATCTGGAATTTGGTTCAGTTCATCTGAAATTTGGTTTAGTATGTCCAGTTCATCTGGAATTTGGTCCAGTTCATCTGAAATTTGGTTTAGTATGTCCAGTTCATCTGGAATTTGGTTTATTCTGTCCAGTTCATCTGGAATTTGGTTCAGTTCATCTGAAATTTGGTTTATTATGTCCAGTTCATCTGGAATTTGGTCCAGTTCATCTGGAATTTGGTTTAGTATGTCCAGTTCATCTGGAATTTGGTCCAGTTCATCTGTCCAGTTCATCTGGAATTTGGTCCAGTTCATCTGGAATTTGGTTTAGTTCATTTGGTTTGGTTTGCAGTTTGGCCCAGTTGATGGGATTGAAAATTTGGTTTGTTTTTGGTTCTCGTTGTTTCTTTGTGTGTCCTTTGTTGTCCTTGGTCTCTCGTCGTCAGTACTTTTCGTCGTTGGTTGCTTTGATTTGGATTTCTTCTTCGTAGGCACAAGTATTGTCATCGTCGTCAATTCATGATTGCAAATTGATGATTTTACCAGCATCAATTTGAGGGGGATGTCAAGGATATTGAATAAGATTCTAGAGATCGTCAAAGATTGCGATTATAATATTTCCTTTTAGTGTAGGATTACTTTCCTTAGTAGTAGATTACATAATATTTCCTTTTATATTTATTTCCTTTTACAGTTATTTGTAACCCTATAAATAGGGTCTTTTACTTTGTAATAGAAACAAGTTTATTATATACAATTTATAATATTCTTCACAAAAAGATATGAAGTTAGGTAGCCCCTCTACAGGAGTGCTAGTCACTGCGTTAAACCAATTATACAAAGTCAGAAAAAATAATTCTCTAAGTTGCTCTGTGGTCCGTATTTGGTTTTCAAAGCATCGATTGTTCCTTTCCCTCCACACACACCAAACAATGCATCCCGGGATCAAATTCCAAACTAGCTTGCTATCTTTGTCTCAAAGTTTTCTTCTCCATGCTCGCAGCACGTCCTCCATACATCTAGGCAACACCCAATCTATATGCTGAGAAGCCAGAATACTATTCTACAGCCAGCGGACACCGTCACAGTGAATGAACAAGTGGTCATGCGTCTCCCCATCGCTCCTACACATGTAGCACCACTCGGTAACATAAAAGCCTTTTTTTCGAAGATTATCCAACGTTAATGCCTGCCCCCCTCACAATCGTCCACAATAAAAAAGCCACTCGTGGGGGTAACTTGCAATGCCATACCATCTTCCAGGAGAATGAACTCTCCACAGGACCCAAGAGAGATCTAAAATAAGAGCAGACTGAAAAAATACCATTCTGTGCAAGCCTCCATCGGCTACGATCATCCTCTCCTACTCGAATTTTCACGTCATACAACTCCGCTAGAAACATTGCATAGTCATCCAATTCTCAATCCTGCAAGCCCCTCTGAAAAGAGAGATTCCAACTGTAACTCTCATTGTGGATGGCTAAAACTTCATTAACCATAGCAGAAGGCATCAAGGTAGTGCGGTATAAGGAAGGAAACCCCAACTTCAACGGTTCATCTCCGCACCAACAATCATCCCAAAATCTGATATTAGTACCATTCCCCACAAAATAAGAAATATTTTAAAGTGACGTTTTATGTTTTGCATTTTATTTCTCGACATACACACAATATATAGACTCACACACACACACATATCTATGTGTAATAGTCCTGTCCCAACTGTCCTTTTATCAAGAATGGTTGTGTTTTTGTATCCATATGTCCAGTTCCATGTCCAAACTGTGTCCAGGTCCATGATCATAGAATTTTAAATTCTACAGATATTAAATTTTCCAATTGTACCTTTGAATTTGTGTCAAGTCAGAATAACCAGATGATACTGGTATCAATGAGCACACTATAAGTATTAAGAGCGCAAGCACTGTTTCAAATCACATGTACTCTATTGGTCTACACAAGATGTTAAATGAAGATAATGATCTTAAATATGGGATGAACGCACCTTAAAAGATATCGTTTCAAAAGTGCCACACACCTTGCTACTACCGCTGGACTGGTTCAAACAAAGAGAAATTAAAGTTTGATTGTATATCATGTACAAAAATATTCAAGGGATATTGCTCAAAAACTCAAAAAAGAACTAACCAAACAAAACTTTAACCAAGGCAAAAAAAAGGGTATTTAGATATTATGGCCATGTTTGAGCCCCATTTTTGGGGGAAATATGTTTAGAAATAGTGATTTTTTTTTAATTTTTTTTTTTGGAGAATACGTAGTTTAAAAATAGGAAAAAAGTTTTGGATTTACGTGAAATAATTTTATGGGAAAATGTGTGGCCGAAAATGAGATTTAAAAAAAATGAATTTTTGAAAAAATAGAGGTCAAACAAAAGCTATATGCAATCTATGACACAGCGTGTGTAGCTAATCTTACTACAAGTAACTTTTTGTTTCCAAATGCTTTTGATTAACTTAGTTTTAAGCAAAACAAGATACTTATTTGAAAGTAACCCTTAGCTTACTGTCAAAATAAGTGACTTGTCATACTTTAAACAATAAAAAAATTGTTTATTTTTAGAACTTATTTACTTATAAGTAAACTTCTTAATCTTAGCCAAACATGTTCCATAGACAAAATCTGACAATGAAGGGAAATAATTTTAGCAGCAAAGAAGAATATGTTTCGTGGTCTAAGATACAGCTTCATTATCATCATACATGAGTGAATGTTAGCTGGTAAAAATTCTACAATGTTTCTCAAAAGTCAAAACTACGGTGAATTGTGTGAATAAAATGAGCTTTACTGTTTTAGCGCAAAAATTTATCTCAGCAAAACCTTCCGTACATATTTTCAGTAAAATGAACCAAGATGCAATGTAAATTAAGCCATATGCATGAGTTGGCACAAGGAAAGGAACTCAGTGCCTCTTTCGGAATTACTTTCCCGAGTTAACTTTATAGGGACCAGTAAAGTGAAATGATGCATAATTGGAAACATCAGTAAAAGAATCGTAAATAATTAAAGTGTAATTGTGGAGTAAAAGAGAAGATACTGGTAAGTCACTATCTAAAAGCAATAATGGTGTTGGTATAATAATGGATTGTTAAAGGCATGTGCAGTATGCGTACCTTCTTTCCCTCTCTGCAAGTGTGTGATCTAGAATGACACTGTATGCCAAGTCGATTGTTGACGGCATTGCCAGATAATCCTGCCATTAAGAAAGCAATGTAAATCATCCAATGTGGTAACCTCTCTCTCTGTCTCCCTCCCCGACTAGAATGCAGCTCTTTTGAATTATAAGCAACAACGTGTCATATGCATTGATAGGACGCCTATCGTGGATTAGAACTGAAGAATTCAATATGAAGTGTTGAGACTCTATTTAAAATGGACATGGGGAAAGACATTTTTCCATAATAGTTATAATCAACTTTTAAATCAAATTATAGAGAATTCAGTTACCATTTTTCCATTAAAAAATTAGATGTCCACTGCATTTCAAGTCAAAAATAAAAACTCATGACAAGTTGATTTTTTGTTTTTTTTTTTTATTTTGATTTTTTATTTCTTTTTTTTTTTTTTTTTTTTTTTAATTTTTTTTTTTTATTTTTTTTTTTTTTTCTTTTATTTTTGTTTATTTTTTTTTGTTTTTTTTTTTTTTTTTTTTTTTTTTTTGTTTTTTTTTTTTTTTTGGTGATTAATTTTTTTTTGGATTTTTTCTTTTTTTTTTTTTTTGTTTTTTTTTTTTTTATATTTTTTTTTTTTTTTTTATGTTTTTTTTTTTTGTTTTTTTATTTTTTTTTTTTTTATTTTTTTAAAGCGCCAAATTGGTTTCACATATTTACTTCGCCATTTCTAAGATCATTACATAAACTTTGGGGCATTATTACTTTGTAAAGATAGCATAGAGCGCCAATTTACTACAGTTTCAAATTCAAAAAAACTATCTCATTTTCTCTGTTGTCCTTCTGGCGGGAGATGGGTGTCCAGCAAGCATGAATAGAAAACACAGCCCCACAATAAATGGAATTAAGTGCAAGAAACAAAAGACTACATAATAACCAAGAACCACATTCGAGATTCAATTTGATATCTTGATTGACTTGCACTCCCCAAATACAGAATACTTGTATAGAGAATCAAATAACCAAAAAATTTAATTCCCACTCAATCCATCCGTTAAAAATCCCAGTTTTTATATCAAAATCAGTGTATTTTTGTATAAAAATCATGATCACTCAATAATTGGCATTCCTAAATTGCAACCCCCACCAACATCTTTAACTAAAGAATAGCTCTATGTAGCCCAACTGGTGTTTATAACATCAATCCACGTGGCATGTAGGTTTAACTAGATGGGTCCCATATCACCACATTTAATTGAACTTATCATATCATTTAATGCTGACGTAGACTGGTGTTAACACCAGTTGGGGGCTACATCACATTTTATACAAAACCCTAGGTTATAGGACTGCAAGAGAGGCACGAGATCTGAATATACGCGCAAAACTGAGTAAAAGCATGGCCAGAATTCAAACCCGTAAAATCCTGGAAGCTTCAGTGGACAAAGTGGCCTGGTGGGACGAAGCGGCAGCCGACAAACAATCGGCAACTGCTCGGCGCAGCGGCTCTGGGGGCTTCCTTATAGACAAGGATCTCAGCCTCGATACGCCGCCTCCGCCTAACTGCATTCTCGAGCTCGCTGGACTTCTGGATGGACTATAATTCGTCGACATCATGCATCAATCTATGAATATGATGTCAATGCATCACATTGAATTTAATAGTGTAGTGCACACACGGATAAAGTTGTAATTGTAGGAAAGGAAATATATATAAATGTATTTGAGATTATGGATTCAAAACCTAGGTTCACGAGAGAGTTAATCATACAATTGAATTGAGGAAAGCACTGTGTGTAGGAGTGCGAGAGAGAGAGACTGTGTTGAAATTTTTGTTCGTGTTTGGGAACGTTGTAGATGATTAGCTGGCAAAGCGCACTGCTAATTTGGCAAGTTAAATGTTCTGATGGTGTCGGAATCTTCAATTTAGGGATGTCAACTAGTCGAGCCGAACCCGAGTTGGAAAAAAAAGCTCGAGCCGAGCTCGAGTTTTTTTGGATCGAGCTTTTTTGGGCCGGAGCCGAGTCGAATCGAGCCCGGCAAAAAAAAAATGAGGCTTGGCCCGAGCTTTTGACCCGAGCCTTAGCGGGCCGAGCCCGAGCCGGCTCAGTTTTTTTTTTTTTGGCACCTTATAGGCTTATGTCGGATAACATGTTAGATTTATAAATGAGTAACTATTCATTATAACAAAATAAGAAATCTTTTTAATGATCGATTTAAATTTTCTTACAAATTTTAATAACCATTGATGAAATTAGCTAAATTTTTAAATGTAATTAAGCAATATATATCACTAATAATTTCACTTAATATAAAATAATAAACATTTGTGTAAATAAGAAAATGCTTACTTTAAGTATTTAGGTACTTAGAGTTTTAGAGAAATGAAAACAGTAATAAACTAATAATACAATAAATATTAAACAAACAAATATTACCCATTTTTCAAAATAATCTATATGATACATTATGAGATAAATTTGTCACTTATAATTAGTTTATTAGTTTCATGATGAGTAGAATAAGTTGGCAAATTTTGATTTTTTTTTTTTTCACGGGCCGGCCCGGCTCGGGCCGAGTCCTCAAAATGAGGCTCGGCCCGAGCCTTGGCTCTGTGGAGCCGAGCCCGAGCCGTGCGAGCCGCCGAACTTTTTTGTCATCCCTTGTAATTGTAGGAAAGGAAATATATATAAATGTATTTGAGATTATGGATTCAAAACCTAAGTTCTCGAGAGAGTTAATCATACAATTGAATTGAGGAAAGCACTGTGTGTAGGCGTGCGAGAGAGAGAGACTGTGTTGAAATTTTTGTTCGTGTTTGGGAACGTTGTAGATTAGCTGGCAAAGCGCACTGCTAATTTGGCAAGTTAAATGTTCTGATGGTGTCAGAATCTTCAATTGCTCACTAAAATTTAAAATATTGAATTTTAGTCAATAAATTTCAGAAAATATTGAACGTTACTAACTGATATAACTTTTGTTTAATCTCTAATGAAATTAGTGACATGACTGATGGAATACACACATGGCACCCTATCACGCCGTTAAAATTGAAGTGGTCGAATTTTGATTACTAAATTTTGAAAAACGTTTTTGATTGCTCATTAAATTTTGAAAACTATTTTTTATTATTTATTGAACTTGGAGGAGGTCAAATTTTGGTCACTAAACTTTGAGAAATTTTAATATTATGATAGATGACGCTTGCAAAGCCGTGCAAAGGAAGTGACGACTAATTGCAACGAAATACACAATAAATTTGTTATTAAAATTAAAATAAAATTTACTTTTAATATTTGAATTTCATAACGTAATATACAATAAGCCCCAATTGGTCGGGATTAAAATCAGATTTTTAGCAGGTTTTGATAAGAGTTGATGAAAAGTTGTGGATCCCATAAATGTGTGACTAAAATTAATTGTTAATTTTGAGTTTGATAAAAATAATTAGATTTTAATTCCTACTAAATAAGGACTAAATTTGTTTTTAGAATTAAATTAAATTCAATTTTTTATCCAAAACTTAACAATGAATTTTAATTAAAAACAAATTATTGTGAGTAATAGAAACTGTTTTTCAAAATTTAGTGAGCAATCGAAAGCTTTTTTAATGCATGGTGCATTTTGGAATAGTGATTCTAAGAGAATGTGTGGTTAAAAAATAAGGAAAAATTTTGAGTTTGCGTGTAATATTATTTTATTGATAAATGTGTGATAGAAAATAAGAGAGCAAAAAATATCTTTTTAATATAATGGGGTTCAAGCAAGGGCGGCCAAAATTCGACCATCTCGAAGTTTGGCGATCAAAATTTGATCACCTTAAAGTCTAGTGAGTAGTAGAAGATGTTTTTCAAGGTTTAGTGAGTAATCGGGGATATTTTTCAAAGTTCAGTGACCAAAATTCGATCATCTCAAAATTTAACGGTTTGATTGGACACCATGTGTAATTCTGTCATCAATTCCGTTAGAAGTTTTAAACGAAAGTTCTACCAATAAGTAACGTCCAACGTTTTCCAAATCCTAGTGACCAAAATTTGACATCTCAAGCTTTAGTGGGCAATTGAAGAAATAGACATAAGTTCAGTGACCATTAGAACAAATAACACTAATTTGGCAGATCTATTTAACCTCTATATTGTGGCCAATGAAAAGAGAAATTTGAAGAAAATAATGCTTTAAGTAGTAATATTTAAAAAAATTGTAATTAAGGTAGAGACAAGTTTTAGATTTATGTACATAATATTTTATTGTGTAGTTGAAAATGAATATACGAAATAAAAAGTTTTAATTCAAAGAGAGTAAAACAAGGGCTAAATTGAATTTGCCATGTCGGTTTACTGAAACCGATGGAGTTGGGTGGTTTGAGTATTTCCGGTTTGATTCTGCTTAAATTTTGAGCGATTCCTGTACGATTTCAATTCAGTGCTTGCGATATTTTTTTAAAGAGCTAAGAATGGAATAAAAAAATAGAACTAATTATGCATACAAGCCACCAAAAAAGATTGGATGAAATCTAGACAAGCAAGCAATGTAATAAATAAATCTTAATGTTTTCTATGTTCTATGATACGTAAAGCATCATGAAGTCATCTAGATTCGTGACTTGTTTCATTTTAGACCTTTGGTCTCTTGATATTGGGTCAAATATGTTTGGGTATCGTCCCTTCTCTTGATCTACTTCAGTTATAACTCGACAATGAGTAATGTGTGTCAAACACTGATTTAATATGGGTTTTAATTAATTGTATTTATTTGTTAATTTAGTGAATGGTTTTTATAAAAGATTATTTTGTATCAAGATGAAATATGTCGGCTGTATTGCGTGCATTTATTATTTTGATTTATATTAAGGCAAGTCTTTAGAAAAATAATCAAGGCAAGTGGATTTAAATGGAAAGAGACTTCTCGTATATATTGTTTTTAAAGAAATGCTTACGCATGAAGGTTGTATAATTTGGTAAGACAATTGGAGTAGTCGTGTGTTTATTTTGTTTTACACAATGTGAACTTCAGAATTAACATCTAGATTTGAACCACTAAAAAATTACTCTTTCTAGATGTCACTTCAATTTTTAAAAATTAAATTTCGTTATATAATTACAATGTTAACTAAGGGTGGATATTCAAAACTTCGTAGATTTGGTTGGTTAAAGCAAAATTCAATCTAATAAATTAGGAAATAGTCGTGATCGTCGTGAAAAGAGAGAAAAAGAGAAGAGGGAATAAAAATTAATAGACTTGTGTGTATTATAGTTGTAAAAGGAGATAAAAAAGAGTAGAGAGAATAAAAGTTAATAGATTTGTGTGTATTATAATGAGAACCAAAGCCTCATATTTACAGGAAATGATTAAGGATACAATGGTAATAATTTCCGGGGTCGTAGGAATACAATTGTTATTCACTAATAAACTTATTATTTACAACATTATAAAATATTTGTCTCGTTAAAACCTTGTTTGATAAAAATTCAATATGACAAAAGATCAAACGAATGAAAAAGAGTACAGTTATTTTGTAATATTAAAGATAAATGACGCGTCATTAAAATCTTGTTAGGAAAACTCAATGGAATAAAACATAAGCAAAGAAAAAAGATTACAGCTACTTCCTTGATGTTGATCATTGATAATCTTTAAGTCAACGCATTCCAATCTTGTGAACCAAGTTTTTGAATGTAGATGTTAACAATGTTTTGTAAATAAATCAATCACATTGTCACTTGAGCGAATTTGTTGAATATCAACGTCATCATTCTTCTGAAGCTCATGTGAATGAAAGATTTTTGAAGAAATATATTTCGTCTTGTCACTTTTGATATAACCTCCTTTGAGTTGTGGAATACAAGCAGTACTATTTTTCATACAAAATTGTTGGACTATTTTTTGTTAAATTTGCATGATGTATGGATATGATATGTCATGTTTCTCAGCCATGCACATTCTTGGCCTACCGCATGAATTGTAATAATTTCAGAATAAATTGAGGATTGATGTCAATGATTGCTTCTCAGATCTCCATGATATAGTCGAACTTCCACGTGTAAACATGTATCTGCATATTCAACTAAAGCAAATTCCGACTTTTGAGAATAAAATAATTACAAATCAATAGTACTCTTTAGGTAACGAAAAATATGTTTAACATCATTTTCAATGTCTTTGTCATCGTCTTGGTGTAGAGTTATATCTTACAAAAACATTTACAAAAAAATTATGTTGGGTCGAGTATAATTTGTAAAATAAGTTAATGCTTCAATTGTACAAAGATATGTATTTCAGGACTAAGAACATTTTCCCCATCTTCAGGTGGACAAAAATGATATATTTGTTTTTTCAAATCAAGTGATTGAACAACCATAAGTGATGCCAATTGATGTGCATTATTCATATAAAAGTATTTGAAGACATTTTCTGTATATGTAGACTGATAAACAAATAATCATACTAAAAATGTTCAATCTGCAACTCGATATAGAATTTGATTTTTCCCAAGTATTTCATTTCACTTTCATTTTTCACATAATTTACAATTTTGTTGAGCTCTTCAGAAGTTCTAATTAAATTTAAATTATCAACATAAGCCGACACAATTGCAAATCTAGTATTTGTTTTTTTTTATGAAAATACATAGACATATATCGTCATTTTTATAGCATTTATTCGACAAATATTCGTTAATGCGATTATACCACATGCGTCTAGATTATTTCAATCCATATAATGATTTTCGCAATTTAATTGTGAACATGGTTCTCGGGCATGTATCATTTGTTCCTCACACTTTAAATCTTTTAGCGAATTTTATATATATATCGCTATCAAGTAAACCATAAAAATATGCAGTCAAACATCTATAAATCACATATCGAGCTTTTGTGACACAATCAAACTAATTAAGAATCTAAAAGTTAGGTGTCCATTACGAGAAAATATGTTTCATCATAATCAATTTTTGGTCTTTGTGATAAATCTTAAGCTACGAGTCGAGCTTTGTATCATGTAATTTCATTATTTTCATCCGTCTTTCGTACAAATTCTCATTTGTATCCAATAGGGATTACATTTTCACATGTTCGAACTACATGTCCAAACATTTTTCACTTTTCTAAGGAATTCAATTCTACGTGTAGGCTTCTTTCCACTTTGGCCAATTATTTATACGTTGACATTCTTTAACAAATTGTGGTTCAGGATCCTCATTTTGTATAATATCAAAAGCCACGTTAAATGCAAAAATATTGTCTATAACAACATTATTTTGTTCCCATAATTTATGAGATAACATATAATTTATTGAAATCTCATTATTTTCGGACGCTTGTGATTTTTCAGGAACGATTTTTCTCAATATTTGATTAATCAATCTTTTATAATGTTACTTCTTCTGAAATTTTTGGTTGACTTTTCTTTTTCAAGGTAGCGTCTTTTGAACCAATGGTTGACCACGTTTTTAGTATATTTGAGATTTATTTGCTTCAACAAATTATCTTGCAGGGACATCAATTTTTATTGAAATATTTTATGCTTGTATATATGACTTTGTCACTTTTCTCATGTCAACAAATACATCTGGTAATTAATTTGCAACTCTTTGCAAATGAATGATTTTTTCAACCTCTTGCTCACATTAATTCATGCGGGGATCAAAGTAAAATAGAGTTGTTTTCTTTCAAGAAATTTTACCTTATTTATCATAATGTAGTTTTTCCCCTCCTAAAGTTGGGAAAAATTATTTCATTAAAATGACAGTCTGCAAAACATGTAATAAATAAATCACTCGTTAAATATTTAATATACCTAATAATAGATGATGAATCAAAACCAACATAAATTCCAGGTTTTCTTTGAGGACCCATTTTAGTACGTTGTGGAGGTGAAATAGGGACTTGAACAATACAAACAAAAACCCACATGTGAAAATATTAGGTTCATGACCAAATGTTAGTTGCAAAAGTGAATACTGATAATATGTAGTTTGTATGATATGACCCAATGACGCATCATGTAATATGACATGACCCAAAACAGAAATTGGTAGTTTTGTTTTCAAAAGTAATGGTTAGCAATAAGTTGTAGACGTTTAATAAATTACTCTACTAAACCATTTTATGTATGGGGATGCACAACTGAACGTTCAATAACAATCTCAATTAACATATAATAATCATCGAATGCTTGTGATCTCAATTCACCAGCATTGTCTGACAAATAGTTTTGATTGAGTAATCGAAGAATTGCGTTCGTAATTTTATGATTTGAGCAAGTAGCCAAGTATTTGAGCAAGTAGCCAAGTAGTCAAGTAAAAGCCACATTCCTAGTAGAAAGTAGGCATACATGTGACTATCTAGAAGAAGAATTAATTAATACCATAAAATAACGAAATGGTCCACATGGTGGGTGTATTGGCCCACACATATCTCTATGAATTCTTTCTAAGAAAGTTTGAGATTCAATATTGACATTTATAACCGAAAGTCTAATGGCTAACTTGTCTTACAAACAAACTACATAGACAATCATTAGGTAAATAAATCTTATGAAGGATGTTCATATTTGTTTATTATTCGATGCATCATTATAACTCCTGGATGTTCAATCGATCATGTCAAAGTCTAAATTTTTTTTGAATCAATAAACTTCTGGTTCGTGATAATATTATATTCGATCATTTTTATAAATGTATAATAAATGCCAGATAACAGTGTATGGGATTTTTCTTTTATCTGATTTTGACCGGATAAAAAAGAAGTTATGCAAAAACATTCAATATTATTTTTTGTATCATCTTAATGTGATATCCATTGTAACAAATATCTTTAAAACCAAGCAATTTTTTTTCTAAATTTTCTAGAATAAAGCGCATTTTCAATATATAATTTTGTATTATTTGGTAAAATAATACAAACTCTTCTGGAGCCTTCAACAATATTCGATACACCTAATATTGTATTAATATTATTTTCTGCTAATTTTAAATTTTAAGAAGTACTTTTATCTTGAAGAATTGTGTGCATATTTGCACTATTTGTAAACAAATATTTTGATAATCAATTTTAAGTTTTATTAGCATTTCAAAATTAATGTTTTTCAGAAGCACTGGTATAATATTATTTTAGAACTAGTCGTATGCCCGTACAATGTACGGGCTTTAGTATTTTTAAGGTAATATTAGCGTATCAAATATTAATGGTATTGTGAGATGTCGTAAGTTTTTATCTAATATAATAATTAGTAAAATTTAATAATGATAATATTCTAGTAAGATCTAAATGAAAAAATTTCGGTAGTAAAAAATTATTATAAGGAAGAAATTAATGGAAGAAAGTTTAATGAAAAAAAAACGAAAATATTTTCTGATAATATTAAAGATGCTACTGTTCTATTTTTGAGGAGTCATGCAAATATTGAAGAAAAAATCCCATCAAGTATTTGGGAGTAATGCCCTGAATGTGATCGACATAATCGGTCAAGTCGTGGAGTTGAGGGGGCAGCGCCCTTCGTGGGGGTTCGGGGGCAACGCACTCGACGGGGATTTTTGGTTTTCATGTACGTATAGAATGAAATATTTTCTAATGTTTTTAAATTGAATTATGAATAAATGAAATTATATTTATAATTTGTGTAAAATGTAAATGAGTCGAATTTTTTAACAAAAAAAATAAGAAAAAAAAACCAGCGCGTCTCCGCACAGCGTAGAGAGACGGAGCTCCGTGTCTCCACATTGTGCGGAGACACTGAGGGTGTGTCTCCGAATTGTGCGGGTCATTGCTCTGCACAATGCGGAGCAAGTGCTCTGCTTGCTCCGCACAGTGCGGAGTGTGTGGAGTAAGCACATAATTTAAGCTAGACAAGTTATCGGTCCCAAATTATTCTCGTATTTACACCTATATCCACTTATCCCATAAATACCAACAGAAAAAAACACAAACAGACAAGAGAACAAATATTTTTATTTATTTACCCACCACTATTATATTTAGTTTGCAAAATCGAAGAATAACTGATTCAATTAATCAAATTCTGAAGCTTCATGGAAATTGCACAGATATTAGAACATATAACGATGAGTTAATTAATTTCATCAGTAAAAAACTGAAAACCATATCATGCATTTCTTACATTTGACATCTCTATGTTGAAAATTTATGGCAGATAATTAAAAATATAAAACCAGTATAATGCTTACTTTAGACCAGTGCATCCCATTGTTGTCCCTAAGTCTTCATTAAGTTTTAGCACCACAGGTTTGTCCAACAGCCTTTTAGTCACTGTATGTAGCGACTCGAATTTTAAAATTCAAATTTTATAACTTAAGTTACGTCGCTACGACATTCCCGTCAAGATTTAGAATTTATTTTACGATCCGTCGAAGTTGTCTAGCAAAACATTTAATATAAGAATTCAAAAAACGATCTTTAATCTTAAAAATTCAATATTTTCTTATTGGGTCGAATTTTACACCCAACATCTATTTTAAAATTTCTCTTGGTTCAATATTCTTCTTTTGCCCAAGTTTAAGTCCATTAATAGCCCAATCAAGTGTCCAAATTCTGGAGCCTAGGTATGTATGGCTCAATTGTGTCAAAAACCTAAAATCCAAAATTCCAAAATCCACTCACGGCTGCAAAACTCCTCAGAAAGCTTGGCATTCAACTAGGTAAATTCTTGAACATTGGAACAATTATTTTCTTTAATTTCATCATCATCATCTTCTAATTCATTAACCTATTGCAACAGTTCATCCTTCCTCCAAATCTCACGTTGCAATTCGAACCAGTAACTCATTCTTCAAAAAATTGGTACAGGTAACTTCTTCAAAATAAATTCTCAATTTATTTGGAATTATATAATCTCTGTTTCTTCACCATATATTAATAGAGAAAAGAAAAATGAAAAGGAGAAACGAAAACTGTGAATTTAATGTCATACTCCATACCTTGCTCCCCATACATTGTTCTCACTATTGGACTTCCTCTTCCGACCTAAATTTCGGTTTGAAAATCATTAAAATGTGTAAACCCAAATTGGAAAAGCTTGAATTTCAAACCGCAGCAAGTCTCTGTGCGTGAAAGTGAATTGAAAATGGGGGCTAGATATTAAATATTGAGAATTCACTTTTTATATCCTAAAGTTTGGCCAAAAGTTTAAGTTAGTCCCCTATTTGATTTTTATTCTTTTACAATCCCTAAAGTTTATGTATTCTTCAAATTAAATATAAAATATTTTCTAATTTTATCTTATTGACTCTAAACATTTTAATTTTCATAACTAGACCCTAAAGATTTAAATAATTATCCAATTACCCATTTCTTTATTTTCAAAAGTTCAATCAAGGTTCCTAAAAGTTTTAAAGTATTAATTAGGACTTAGTATCCTAAATTATATTAATTTTGTTCTTACTAGACGAGGTCGCGGGAAAAGTTTGAAGCACGGTAACATTACATCCGTTCAATTTCAAGAAAAATTTTCAAGACTTTGAGGTGGGGTTTACATTTAAGCAATTGTTGCTATTTTGTCCATGATAATTCCTGATGTGTGATTTTGATTGTGATAAAATGCTTATACATATGAAAAGGTTGCCAGGAACCGTAAATAGGTTCGGGATCGAAAGTGGGTCCTTGGGGTTGTCCCACAGTGCAAAATTGTTAAGCGCTATAACATGTTGTCAGGGACCGTAAATAGGTCCAGGATCGAAATTGGGTCCTTGGGGGATGTCCCACAGCACATATTTCTATAGTACGTTGTATTGGTATTATATCCATGATTTGATTTCATATTTAGATTTAACCTGGACCGATTGCTGTTTTTCACTGAGTATAATTCGTTATGCTCACCCCAATATTTTTCCACCCTTCCAGGTTAAGGAGCTCGTCAAGACAAAACAATGAGCGGGGCAATCGTGATTAAATAATAGACAATTTAAATTATAAATTTTTGAAACTAGTATTTTAATGGCCGGTTTCCATTTTGTCTTAAATCTCAAATTTTAGTATTTTTGCAAATTGTGGCACTTTACTTATTATATTTGGTATTGACTCTTCAAATGAGTAAATTATTCAAATGATGTTTCTGTATTTAGTGTTTATTTGCTATAGTTTTGAAAAAAAAAAAAATATTTACGCATTTTGGCGTTATTGAGGAAATTTATTTACATGATATTTCGACTTAAGTAGCGCCTTGTGTTTATGGAATTTGGGGCGTTACACTGTAGGATCTACATTAACCAAGATAGTTAATTTATTCACAAGTCTTTGACGAAAAATGATTTGCAGTCATGTTTATATATTTTTGATAATTTAACTTCAAAATGAGAGGGAGATAAGTACAACTAATATATGAAGATCACCTTCAGGTAGAGGTGCTAAGGTATCATAAGGCACGACCACCACATCAGTTGGTGACTGGATCTTATTGCATTCAACATGTTGAGCTTCACCATTTTGATTTTCCAAAAAAAAATGTAATGGAACATGTCACAATCCAACTTCAACCAATCAGACAACAAAAGCGAATAACAACGGTAAACTTTTTAAATAAGTAAAATTATCCAAAATTCAGAAACAATAACACCAGATTCTTGATGAGCACAGTCCACTTATATCCTTCTTCATCATTTCCAAGACACACAAAAAAAGTAGTACAAATCGGACATTTGGATCATGAGATAGGAGTACGGATCCAACATTTTGGAAAGATATTATTAGCTTCATTGCAAAAAAAAAAAAAATTCCTTCCCACAACGCGGACACCAATGGCCTGGTGTCCGCACACCACACATCTGTGCGGACACCACACTTCGTGCTAAAAAAAATCGAAATTATATTTATAATTTGTGTAAAATGTAAATGAGTAAAATTTTTTGACAAAAAAATAAGAAATTAAAAAAACGGCGTGTTTGCGCATAGCGCGAAGACACAGAGTTCCGTGTCTCCGATTTGTGCGGAGACACTGAAGCGGAGTCTCCGCATAATTCAGAGACACGGTGCACACGGTGTCTCCGAATTTTGTGGAGACACGACTCAGATGGTGTCTCCGAATTTTGCGAAGACATTGAGGGTGTGTCTTCGCATAATTTGGAGACACTATGTGTGGTGTCTCCGAGACACCACACATGTCTTTGTGCGGATTTTTTTTTCCTTTTCTTCTTCTTCTTATGATATATTATATAGTATATTATACCAAATTGAATCTGAACCATTTTCTCATTCAAACAAATAACTAACATGAAACATGAAAAAAAAATGTAAGCAATTGACAATTTTCCTAACAAGAAAGATTCCAAATTTTGAGGAGACATTGATGGTGTATCTTCGCATAATTCGGAGACACCGTGTACGGTATCTCCGTGTTGTGCGGAATTTTTTTTCCCGCTCTTCTTCTTCTTCTTATGATATATTATATAGTATGTTATACCAAATTGAATTTGAATCATTTTCCCATTCAAACAAATAACTAACATGAAACATGAAAAAATGTAAGTAATTGACAATTTCCCTAATAAGAAAGACTAAAGTGATCATTCTGTAAATAAAATCACATCCCATCAAATCAAAGCCGCATAAAAATCATTCGTTTTCTATTATACGACTAAAACAAATAAAAATTATATCGAACTTAAGCGATGGAATGTTGTTACAGCAAACTTAAGCAAAAGTAGCAGAAAACGAATATTGTTATAGCAAACTTAGTAGCGGAAAGCGAATATTGTTATAGCAAACTTAACTTATTATATAAGAACTTATAGTGACATTAAAGAGAAACTCTCTAACTCTCTGCGGAGACACCGTGTCCGGTGTCTCCACACGATGTCTCCGAATTTTGCGGAGACAATGAGGGTGTCTCCGCATAATTCGGAGACACCAGCCGTGTCTCTGTGCAGAATTTTTTTTCCCTGTTCTTCTTCTTCTTCTTATGATATATTATATAGTATATTATAACAAATTGAATTTGAACCATTTTCCATTCAAACAAATAACTAACATGAGTAATGAAAAAAAAACGTAAGTAATTGACAATTTTCCTAACAAGAAAGACTCCGAATTTTGCAGAGACACTGAGGGTGTGTCTCCGCATAATTCGAAGACACCGTGTGCGGTTTCTCCGTGCTGTGCGGAATTTTTTTTTCCCGTTCTTCTTCTTATGATATATTATATATCATATTATACCAAATTGAATGTGAACCATTTTCCCATTCAAACAAATAACTAACATGAAACATGAAAAAGAATGTAAGTAATAGACAATTTTCCTAACAAAAAAGATTAAATTGATCTTTCTGTAAATAAAATCACTTCCCATCATATCAAAGCTGTATAAAAATCATTCGTTTTCTATTACACGACTAAAACAAATAAAAATTACATCTAACTTAAGTGATGGAATGTTGTTACAGCAAACTTAAGCAAAAGTAGCAGAAAACGAATATTATTATAGCAAACTTAGTAGCGGAAATCGAATATTGTTATAGCAAACATAACTTATTATATAAGAACTTACAGTAACGTTAAAGAGAAACTCTCTAACTCTTTGTGGTGCGCGAGAATTCTGGGTTTCCTTGGGTTATTTGTAGAGTTCACACGGGAAAAGTGAAGGAGGAGGAGAAACCAAATATTTGTTATTAAGAGTTGGTTTAACTAAAATTGAGAAGTCAACAATTGTAGCTATCTCACTGTAGAAATAATAGAACAAAACTAGTTAAGTGTGAAATGGAAGGTGCAAAAATCAACAGTGCTGGGCTCATCCTCTCTTTTATAGTATAAGGAATATTAAAATATTGAATTGTATGTTCTTCTGGATTGATAAATTGATATTCTTCTTGAATATGAATAAAACTTATTTTCCTTTAAAAATTATGATCAGTATTGAATTGTTTAGTTTGTTTTCTTCAGGAACACGATGAGATATAATTCTTTGAGATATGTGCTATTTCGAGAACACATTATATTCATTATTGCCCATTCAAAAGCAACATGTCAATATTTTTCTGGATTATTGAAAATTATAATTCATGTTCTACATGAGTGATATTTCACTCATGATATCAATACCATTAAACTTGCTATTTGGTTAATTCTTATGAATTGTTGATATTTTAATGCGTGATTTTGATGTTGTGATGTAGGTTGATGAGATTGAAGAAAATAAGCAAAAGTTAGAAAAAAAAATGAGAAACTAACTAAGTTGTAAGAGATCCAGAGTTTGAGTAGTAAAGTGCAAATACTTAAAAGTTGTGTCGGACCTCAAAATGAAGATTCAATAATGCTAGGAGTCAATTGGATGAAGAAAGAAGTCAAAGTATGATCATACATCAATTTCCAACCTAGAAAGTTATGCTCTAGATTCGTAGTGACATATTGAGACTCACTTTTGACATAGTAAACGATCGAATTGGAGGATGATGTCCGAAGCAAAGTTGTATTCATTTGAGTTATCTTTCCAACACATCTTGAATCATCACAATTGGATATCAGAAGCAAAGGTTATGGTAAAAATACTGAAAGATGCGCAATGCTGTTTTCACCCGAATACGAGCGCCAAGGCGCCTCATGTGCGAGAAATCTATTTTGATATTTTTAGACTCTTTTCTTGGCTCGATTCAACCCTAATTCATCCATAAACTCTAAAATACTATAAATACAAGGGAGAATACCTAATTTAAAGGGGGAAGAGGAGGAAAAAGATACAAAACGGCTGAACCTCCAAGGACAATAAGAAGAAGGAATTGAAGAAATCAAGTGAAGAAATCGTGGAAATATCAAAGGGGACTTCGAGCAACACTCCAAAAAGAGTTTTTCTTATCTTCTCCTTTATGTTTTCCATTGTAGTTTGTTTAGATTTTATGAGTTTCTTCATGAACTAAATAATTTAGCTAGTGTTTGATGTAGCCACTTGAGATTATGGCTTGATGAATTTATAATTATTTCATTTGGATTTCCCACGTGTATTTAATTGTGTTATAAGTATAATGCTTTCAATTACCTTATCAATAATTGGATGAATATATGCTAGTCAATTTCGGCACTCGAGAGAGGGAAATTTAGGCGTGATCATATGATTAACAAAACCTAGGTTTTATAGGTTTCGAGAGAAAGTATAAAATCTATGAAGCTTACTCCACAAAAGAATCTGAACTTTGATAAATTCTGGCTTTAATTCGAAATAAAGATATTGGGATTGAGTTTTAGGATTAATTTCTAGCCGGTACTCGAGAGAGAGGAGAGAAATACAATAGGATTCTTGCTTTTAAATATGGGAAAATCAATTGGAATAATTTGAAGTCATTGAATCATGATTGAAAGTTAGGTGAAATCATTCCCTAGGCTTTCTCATTTTGATAAATTTGTATTCTCCAATTTTGTGTAACATTTTACCTTGGATTAGTTTAAAACAATCATTCAACCATTCATCAATTGTCTAGATAAAATAGAAGTTACATAATTAACTTGGTGAAAATTAAATTACAATTCCTGTGGGTTCGACATCATAACTTCAATACTATATTACAAAATTTGACACCGTACACTTGCGGTATATTTCACGTTGTATAAAACGCAACCATGCCATAGCAGTTTCGTACCCAATCAATTCAAATGACACCTTTCATGTGACTTCAAATTGCAATAGTGTAGAGAAGGGCGCATATTCGACTACTAATTAAATTTTTTTAAGAAAAAAAAACAATTAGAATAAAAGCGTTTGTACTGATAACGTGTTGTTAGAAGATATAATAAAAGTCAATAGACTTGTGTATATTATATGAGAATCAATGCCATTATTTATAGGGAAGGATTAGAGATAAAATGCTTATAATTTCCAGGGTTGCAGGGATACAATTGTCATTCACTAATAAACGTATTATTTACAACAATGATGATTTTTTATTAGAAACTTTTCTAATTTGCACTTTTGTGAAAGTCGGTCTCATTACTCATTAATCCGTATTCGTATAAATTTGTGTGCTTGCATGTAAGTTCTTATTTGGGAATAGTTTAAAAAGTTGAGGCCAAAATTAACAATTAATTTTAATCACACGTTTTATGTAATCCATAATTTCAATTAAAATTTCAACCATATATTTCATCATTTTTTTTTTATCAAAATATGCTAAAACTTTTATCTATACTTTTAAAGTAACCATTTCAAACCAATACCTAAATTTCAAAGTATCAATTTCCAACAATTCCTAAATTTCATTTATAGCATTGCATTGTATTTTATTGACTGATATTGGTGAATTGAAAAGTTATATTGAAGTTGTGCAGGTAGATAGATCAATTTGAGTGGTAGGCATGAATGATGAGATAAAATGATTATTGTCTAATCATACATGGCAATTGACAGAGTTATCAAGGATTTCGATATCAACTTAAGCGGATGAACGTAGGTTATAATCTCTTACTATTTAAGAGCAGTGAATCATCGATTGATTATTCACAATCTTCATAAGATTCTAACCATACTTGAACGATGTCGTATTTGCGACTTTTGACAGAACATCCCACATCACTAAAATATGACGGTCCTTATATAAGGTACTATGATGACTTCAAATCAAGTGAACAATTTCACTACCAAATATTAGAAACGAACTACTGACATTGTAATAGTTATTCATGTGGAATCCCTTTAGTGAGTCTCCAATATTTTATTTACTTTAAAAAATTCACTCGTCCATTTAAATACTATTATATTTTAGCTCGTGAGATCAACTATTTACCTCATTAATGAGAATTGATACACGTGATGACCTAATTATAATAACAATATTCGTATTTTGTTATCCTTCACGATCTCGAATAATTTAAGATTCCGTCTTATATAATTTATATTACAATCACAACTCCTTTTTATTAATTAGTTATCAAGACTTAAATATACGAATTCTATTAGTTTAATTTGTCAAAATAATAATAATAATAATAATAATAATAATAATAATAATAATAATAATAATAATAGATATGTCATAAATAAAAATCTATTAATCAATTAAATTTTTTACATATTAAAATCGCCTGGATCTAGAACATATCACTTGTACATTTAGTGTCTATTCTTCTTTTTACGAAATGATTGCTAACGATTAAATAAAATCATGATTTCTCATTCTCGACTACTTCCATGTGGGCTTCTCTAGTTAATTGTGCCAAAAGGCATTCTGAACACTTGAGGGACCAGGTCTTAGCTGCCGAAGATAGCGTACAAAAGTTCCACTGATAGTCTACTCAATTTATTTGAACCCTTGTTGAAACTCTTTGTTCTTCATTACAAAGTCCGTCCGCAATCTGCCATCAGATTTTCATGCAGCTATAGCTTCCCATACAGTTGAAAACATGTATAGGTCGAACAAATCTCGTCCTACTATCACAATACTCATTAAACTTGGGTGTACAAGACTTTTGCTAGCATGGGACGATTGAAACTTAAGATTAAATTGTTTTAACATAATTTGGACAGGTCATTTTCTTTAGAAACTGGATATCTCGAGTGATTCACATGGTTACGAATATGGTTCTTTTGTTGCAGAACCCAAAAATGAATTATCATCACGTTTCCTATATGCTAGAAAACACAGGTCGAATTGCATTGCACTTGTTGTGAAGGAAGAAAATTGTTTTTGGTTACAAACAGAATATAAACGAGATTCTAGTTTGTTTTATTTCCTGTCATCCCTATCAAACGAGCCAATAAGAATGGACTGCACATACAAACAGAATCTGACAACAGGATTGATAAAGTTTAAAGTTTTTAGAGCTGCTACTTTAAGATTTCAAATATCTGATAAACATCAAACATCATTAAACAAGAACGATGATCTTCTAAAAAGGGAACTTCCCTCACTTGCCATGATTTTCATCAACAAACCCAGTTACAGCTTTCTGCAATAGAAATTAAATTGACACAAATAAATCTCCCAATTCTCATAGCAAAGTTATTCATTAAGACAATATTCTGTAAATATTACCTGAATGCAAGACAATGTGTACTGCACATCGCTTTCCGAGATCTGGTGGTGAATGACAAGTCTAAGTCTGCCATGTAAAGGTTTCAGCATCAATTTCTTTACAAATGCACATATGGTTCAAAACATTCTATTATGCCCAAAATTATCGAGCAAATCAATGACATGATATAAGGTCACATCCATCAGAAATGGAGGTGAGTCAATCCGCAAGTGCTAAGTACCCTTGGGGTAGTATACGGCACTTCAAGAGGTGATAATATAATACTTAGCCTTCGACATCATATATATATAGATATATGATCTACAGGAAAAGCTATAGAAGTAGGGAGAAATGAATCCAGGGCATGCTCAATTGAAAATATTCATAGAAACAGACGCACTTGAATGGCCCTTCTGGCAATGTTAGTACACCATGTGCTTCTAGAACCTTGCATAAGTGAGTTTCAGTGATATTTGAGCCCTCAAGAATGTCAAAATACACCTGATATCATAAAAGAAAAGGTGAACATGCCTTCTTACTTTCTAGGCATCATCAATGGTAGTTTTCAGTCAAATTAAGGTTAGACAATCAATAAAAAACGCACATCATGGGCATACGAGTTTCATCTATGCGCAATCAATATTGCAAAGTTGTTGAACTTAAACAAAATCTTGATGGAAGTAATAAGTCTCTGCAAGGGAGTAACTGGATAGGTTCTTGCAACAAGTTTCGAAAAATCAAAGTGAAGCTTTATGTCAAGTATGAGCAATGAAATCTGAATACCACAATTTCTGTGGCAGAGGATCCGCCATAAGGGTTGGCTATAAGAAGAATCAATACAAAACTTTCCTTATGCAAGGATGTATTTGCATTTGAATGCTTTAAAGGGTTTGCCTGTAAGGAAGTATATTCTATACAAGTCCCATTGCTAAGGCATGGACTGCAAACGTTAATACCAAGAAATTTTAAGAAAGAACTTCAAAGTCTTTAATTTTTGTGATCTATTTCCACTTAAAATATTAATTAGAAAAATACTACATTATCAGATGAACTGGTTTGATTCTAAGATATTTAGAGAGAGAGAGCTTCATGTCAGACTCAAATTTGTCACTATGCTGAGATTGATTATTATAAATTAGTTCAAAGCCTTTAAATCCAGAATCACGAAAAAAAAAAATAAAAAAAAAAATCAGCAAGTATTACCCCAAAGAGACAATATGGTGGAAAAGAAGCTGACTTATCTATGACTTAAACAATAATGCAACTTACAATGTTGGTCTCCACGGAAGCCATATCAACTTTAAGTCCTTTGATTTCGTTCAGCCCCTCTGAAAAATAAGCACAATTATGTAATATGGAAATATGGCTATGTAATCACAGTTTGGAAAGGAAATTAGTTTTAATGTGAAACACCTAGGAGGAAAAAGTTACCTGCCAAAATCTTAGCCTTTTTATGATCGTCTTCAAGTTTACTAACATTTTCTTCCAATGCAACTATAGCAGCAGCGCATAGGATGCCAACCTGTCTCATTCCACCGCCTAAAGTCTTCCTAAGATTCTTCGCCTTTTATGTAGAACCAAAGGATAAGGAAGTATTTTTCAAATTAGCAAAACAGAAAATGAATTCTTTCTCAAAGCCTTGGCAAAATAGGAAAATAAAATAAATAAATAAATAAAATAAACCCTTTACCTTGGCAATGAAGCTTCTTGAGCCTGCGATCACTGTTCCAACTGGAGCACCAAGACCTTTTGATAAACA
This sequence comes from Fraxinus excelsior, assembly GCA_019097785.1. Lineage (NCBI taxonomy): Eukaryota > Viridiplantae > Streptophyta > Magnoliopsida > Lamiales > Oleaceae > Fraxinus > Fraxinus excelsior. Next base: position 18,390,456 of record CM032632.1, read on the forward strand.
AGCCTACATCACACATTCATTTCAAGAGGGATTAAGCCGATAAGGGCACATAATATATAACATAATACAATAGTGTATACCAAAGATGAGTTGATGGTATATGTGGATACATCACGTTTTGTTTGTGTTTTAGAAAAATTAAAAAATCATTCTCAAAGATGAATAAAAATGTAGGCTGAAACTAGAAAGGACAAAAATAACTTCGATTTTGGCTTCCATTGACTTACCGTTACTGAATCAGCCGCCTGCACAAGTCTGTGAACAGGAACTTTAAGTGCCTGAAATACAGAGTTCCAATTAAAATGGTAACCAGTAACACAACAAAAGCACATAAAATTTAAAGCCCTCCGCTTACCTCCGTATTACTTAATGACAAGTCAACAATCTCCCAGATTTAAAAATGTGCCTAGACACAGATCAACTGACATAAACCAAGTCCAACCCAGTATGAGGACATTCTAGCCTCTCAAGTGAATATGGTGTTCGAATATAGGAGAAAATCAAGACTTCATTTGTTTCCTCTCAACATTATCACTGCTATTGTGAGACCTCTAAGGAGGCTTAGGAAGGCACTTCTCATGCTCAGAAGTCAATATTGCAAATGCTCACTTCTAAATTTGAGAGTTTGTTCAAAGGTTTTTGAATAACATGCATTAGACTCGGAACGATGCAGTTTAGCATGCAGTGGTCCTTTGTGGATGTGTATCTTCATACTAATTTTTGCAAACTCAGTTTATGATTAGCTTATTCATTTCAAACAGTTTTTGAAATTTTGAGCTTTATTTGTCTTCATGTATGAAGTGTTCATATATGGTGACTAGACGCATTGATTTGGCTCATTGAATACTTGAATACCAGAACACTCAACACAAATAAATTCCATATTATAGGGAAATGATATACACAAATATGAAGAGAATACACTAGATTGATCTATATAGCATTTAAGCCCCTATATTTATTCTAGAATAGAACTTTATAGACTAGCAAGAAATATTTAAAAATAATGAAAAGGTCAACACACTTTGTTTTCATATTAGAAACTAAGCATTTCAAATTGCATAAAGCATTTTTTTTTTTTTTGCTTTTGCAAAATATTTTTGAGTTCATTTATTTTTCTATGATCATTTTTTAATATTGATTTGGCATTAGTAATAGTATGAAATTGATCAGAACATATGGATGAATGAATTAGCAATGGATGAAAATGTTGATGTTGTATCCTTGAATGTTGGGAATGGTGAAGAGAAACAGACTTGGCCCTGAAGGACTAATGGAAGGAGAAATCAGTGGCATAATGGGCTGGCATGAAACAATGGAGGAGTGGAAGGTGGTCGACGGGAAATCGTGCTAGATGACAGAGATTGAATCATGCTAGAAAAGAACGTCACAGTGGGTTTAAGACAGGTAGGTAAAGGATGAAGAAGAGAGATGTAGGGACTACTTTTGAATTGGCCTAATTTGCCATTGTCTTCAAATTTCCAGATTTAAATTTGGGCTGTTTTAGGCAAAATAAGAAAGTGAGGAGCTGATTTCAAAATAACAGAAAATAGGGAAGAACTCTCCACAAAGAAGTGGGCACCTTTTTGCCCATATATGTATATCCATATGCATGAATGTATATCTTTCTATACGCATATACCTACAGAGAGTACAGAGAAAATTAGACTCACAACTGATGCATTAAAAATACGCGCCCCATCAATGTGAAGCTTCAAACCATGCTTCTTTGCTAGCTCTCCAACTTTGTCCGTGTAATCTACAGAAAGACATCTCCCACCGGAGCTGCAGCAATGAAAAAAAAATCACCATAAGGAACCACATCATAAGAAGAATCAACAATCTGATTTTCCACTAAGGAAATGCATTTTAAATAATAATTTTTTTTTTAAAAACACTGATATCTACTAGCTCTCTAACTATGTACCTCCAGTAAAGGAGAGATAACCCATAGTCTTTAATCAAAATAATAAAAATGCATTTTGGTTAGTATTTAGTTTAGATCCATAGTGAGTTCAATTCAAAGAAAATTAGAAGTATGTTTCTGAATAAATCATTAAAAAAATACACAGATTACACACAAAGATGATGTCCACAACCACACACCGTCAACTACACCCAACCTCCAAGAATCTTGTGGAAAACTCTTCAATGGAAAGACATATCCTATGAATAAAGCTTAACTCAGAGATCTCCAAATCTTTTATAAACATTAGGAAAAAGTCAAGAATATGAGAATAAATCAAATTGTCATAAGGAGCTGCTTTCTAACGTATGATCAAAATGAATCACACATTAAATACACCAAATACCCTCTAACCACAGATATCTTTTCATGAAACACCATAGAACACGGACAGGGGCGGAGCTAGACCTCAAAAGTAGTGGGGGCCTAGAGGCAGAGGTGAAGGGGTGGGGCCCCCGGGGGTCCGGGCCCCGAAATTTTTTTTTAGATACGTTATTAACAAAAAAAATCAAGAAACGTATAAAAGAAAGTATCATTCTTTAATTTAGCAAAATCATACTTTGATAACGTTGTATAACTACATAATCATCAATCATGTCAGTGAAACTGGGGCAAAAAGTTACTGCATTGGTCGCTCGAGCGAGCCTTTAACGAAAGTTGAGCGAGGGTTGAGCAGTCGTCAATATTTTCATCATAACTTTCTTTATCGATGTCCGATTGCAATGAATCAAATTTCGTTGGAAAGCTAACTCGAAGGGCTACAATTCTTCTAGAAATAGACATATCCAAATTTCAATGTTTTCTATGTGAAAAATGCGTTGAAAAAAAAAAAAAAAAAAAAATATATATTATAAAATAATTTTTTTTTTTTTTTTTTTGTCAAAAATGGTGTGGGGGCCTGGCCCCCACCAGGCCCCCATGCAGCTCCGCCCCTGAACACGGACACACTGGACGAATATGCTGTTATCCTCAGGCATAAAGCAGAGTAACAAAAAATGTCTCTTATATACTTATGCATTCACATCTAACTAAAGGTCTACACATATACCAGTATGGCATGAAAGGAGAAAGGATGGAACTTAATATTCTCATACTTCAGTTTTTTACCCCATGCTAAAAAGGGTTTGAGAGTAAGCAGTTTGAACCAGTCATTTGTGCCTTCTCAGTTTAATCCTTCAAGTTATCCAACTTCTGAAGAATTGAATAACAAGAGGAAAATGAGATATACTTCAACCTGTTCACATACTCTCTCCTTACTCCCTTATCTAACTAGAAATCACTATCATGCTTCTGTACGTGTTCCTGGGGAAGTGCTAGTGAAAATTCTTAGGTAGTGATTAGAAAATCTCATCACGGAAATTATGCATATACAGAAGAAGAGAACTGGTAATAACAACTGTAATTTTTAATTTTTTAGGCATAGTTTTACTCTTCTAACTTTCATGAGCTCTAATTCTGCAAAAGATTAACAACCCCATGACTTCCATATCAGCTCATACTTAGAGCCATAAACCAATTTTATTAGATCTCTGGTTTACGGGAACATGCTACAGTAAATAAATTCTGCTTCTTTTCTTCTGGAAAAACATCATCTTCCAATGAAATCCAGAAGATCTATCCATGTTTCCCTCACCCTCATACAGAAAAGAATACAAGCAAGTATAACATGAGCATAACAAACAGTTGGATACATTCCAACTGCATGAAACGATCTCACATGTTAATACTTTATGTGCTCTAATAACTCACCAAGAGCTAAAACCTCAAAAAACTAGCCAGAGCAATCTGTCTAAATGGTCTTCACCCATTTTGCTTCATTGCAGGACAATTCCTTAATAGACCAAAAGTTGTCATAACTTCTTGTTAATGATGTCCTCAAGTGGTATTTCCATCTTCTTCCCCTAACTCTACCATCAAAATATATATATACATACTTCATAGAGGTACATCTGGTGTCACATGCTTGAACCACCTGAAGGTATACTCCTACGGGAAATAAATGGACAGAAAAAAATCTAAATTTTCAGTTTTGACATATTTTTTCTTATTTTTCACAATGGAGATACATTTTTTGAAGCAATCCCTTCTATAACATATTTTCCTAAATTAAAAGGGCATTTTGACCAGCAAAACGTCACACAACTGAGTTCTAAGCAAATCACTTTCTAATTTATTCACGTGTGGATATGGCATAATACACTTGATCGACAGGAAAGGGACTATGCAAAATGGCTACAAAGAAAATGTTACAACTAACTGAAGTACGGTACTCACAAATATAATTTATAAAAATATGAAGGTGGGAACTCAAATATTGCCCCCGTTTGACACCCATTAATTTCTCTTTCTCATTCTCATTCTTATTCTTCATTTCAACCACTCATTCTTCAAATAAAATAATATTACACACAAATAAAAAACTTTTCATTACTTTTTCACCACACATTCTCACATCAATCACTATTCCAAAATTTCTATTCTCCTCAAAATGGGTTTCAAACAAGGGCATAATATGGTAAGTTATAAGGAGAATATTTTTTACTTTGTATATCCAAATTATATTGTTCACTTATCCATTTCAATGCTGACCCCAGGAGATGGAACTCTTTTTCATGAAAGGGGTATATTGGGCATCCATCTCTTTGAACTCGCTCACCCAAGATTCTTGGGCTATAGAGACGAGTATGCGGGGACTGTTTTGTGTGGTGTGAGATTATTGTGGGCCGCTTCTCTATTCTTGGTATTGGGCCTCTTCATTTATCAATTGGGCTTTGCTGTGTTTGGCCATCGTTATTTTTACTTTGATGAAACACGCTTTTGGAAACGCGTTTTATGCCTTAAGTGGTTTGGTTGATCTTAGCCTTACATTTGGCATACTCATGACCATTGGATGAGATACTTTGAGGGTGGTTTTTTATAACCTCCTTCTTGACTCTTCATTGTACTGTAGTTTTTGTCATATTCTAGGGTTTTCTTTGTCTTCTCTCTTTGAGTGTTTTAGATCTCTTCATCTTCTTGTGGTTTTGATCTCTGTAATATCTTAGTGGTATTTTGATTGTATTTGGTGTACAATTTAGAGATTGTGAGAAGAGAGATTTGTGAGAGAGGCGAAAGGAAACTCAAGTGAAGAAATTTTCTTCAGACATTTTCTGTACTATTTTTTGTGATTCCTAGCGGATTCGAGCATAATTTACTTTGTAGATGCTCAACGGGTGGGTAGGCTTTTGGCTGAACATCTGGGCCCTAAAGGGCGAAAAATCTGTACATTCTTTCATTATTCTGCAATTTTACCCTGTTGCAACATTTTTGGTATACAAATCTCGATTTTGATACCAACAAGTGGTATCAAAGCACTCTTTTGAAAAGGGGTTAGGGTTAAAACTAAATAGCGGATCTGAATGTTTTTTAAAAACCCCTTGGTTTTTCTTGAAAACAAATTGTGTTTTTCGAAATTTTTGGTTGAATTTTTCTTTCAATCCAATTCTTGATTGGATTCATTTCTTAAAATTTCTTGATGTACTTAGTGACTGACTAACAAGATATTTTGAATCGATGGTGTTTTTGTAAAAACAAACTAGTTTGTCACCGATCTGTAAAACCTTGCATTTTTTACTGAGTTCTTGGTGCTCTGGTTTTTTGACTCCCAACTGAGTTGTGGTCTCTTGAGAACTCATTCTGAGTGACAGTGAGTTGATCTGACTCACCCCGGTTCTTGCTGGTTTTCTTGACTCAATTTTGGTCACACCGAGTTGCTACGACTCGTTGGTACTTTGTGCAATATTCTGAACAACTGAACCGGGTTTTGGTATTCTCTAATGATATTTCTTTTCTGAAACATTGAGGATTCAGCTTTGGTATAATTCTCTGTACCCTTCTTATTTTTTAGTCAACTATTAAACTGTTCATTGTCTATATTTGATTTGATTATTAAGGTAAGTGATCCTCTTCTACTTTCCTTTGTCCAATATCTCATTTGAGGATATGGGAGTTTGAGGGAGTATGGGAATTAAGGATTACCACTCCTTAAACCTATCAAGTTGATGGTTTAACTTGATAACACTACACTTGTTGATTAGTTGCTTACCTTGACATAATTTTTGTAATACTTGAACTTTACCTTTCTTACACACCGTCTATATGTGTTATACTTTGTGTGGTGTATAAACTTGAGTTTGTGAGTTTATTTGCTATTATGACCACTGCACATAAATTTGAAGTAGAAATTTGGAGAGGGACTAGAGACTTTAGTCAGTGGCGTAAGAAAATGAGGGCTTTGTTATTACAATAGAGGTGTGCTACCGCTATTGATGGGACTTGGGGTACTGAATTTAGTGCTTATAGGAGACACATGAGATTGCTTGGAGTTCAATATTTATTCATTTATCTGATACTGTTATTAGAAAGGTTGGGGAAACTACTATGTAACCAAGATAGAATCTCTCTATCTAACTAAAACGATGCCCAACAAATGCTATATCCTTAGACAATTCTACAATTTTAGATTTAATCCCTCTTCCAGTTTAGAAGAAAACATTAACAAATTCATAAGATTGGTTCAAGAATTAACTAATTGTGATGAAAAACTATCTGAATATCAACAAGTTGTTGCTTTGTTGAATGCACTGAGTGATAAATACAGAGAACTGAGAAATGCCTTAGAGTATGGGAGAACTTGTCTTACTGTTGATATTGTTATATCATCTTTAAGAAATAGAGAGCTTGAACTAAAAACTGAATTCAAGGACTCTAAATTTGGAGAAGGTTTGAATGTTAGGGAAAAGGTGAATGAGAACAAAAAGGGGCATCAATGTAATTTTAATTCTCATAAGAAAGGAAAATCTCAATTTCCAAAGTCCAAGAATCAGAATAAGAGCCAACCAAAACTAAGCTGCAAGTCAGAAAATGTTGGTAAAACTGGACATCTTATAAAATATTGTTTTAAGAAAATATCTGACATGAAGGAAATATTTACTACAGATGGGTCTGCAGATATTGCCTGCAATAATGAATCTAAAATACAGGGAGTTGTTCTTGTTACTATCTAAATGAGTGGGTTCTTGATTTTGGTTGCTCCTTCCACGTGTGTCCCATTAGAGAATGGTTCACTAATTTTTCTGATCTGAGTGGTGGTCAAGTTCAAATAGGAAATAATATGACTTGTCAGATAAAATGTATTGGAAACCTTAAGCTCTTATTAGAAAATAATCATACCCTTGAATTGTTTCAGACCATGTATGTCCCTGATCTTCAAAGAAACTTGATTTCTTTGGGACAACTGGATGATAAATTTGAAATCATGATTCATAAAGGGCTTACCAAAATAAGTCTTAACTCAAAAGAAATAATTTCTTCTCCTAGATCCATAGAGATTTTTACATTGCAAGTTGAACCATTAGTTGGAAACAGTTCTGCAGCTGTGAAATCTCATGATGATAAAGCCCTAATTTGGCATAGGAGACTTGGCCATATTAGTGAAAAAGGGATTGATGATTTTAAATAAATTGAAATGTTTTGGAAAGGATAATATTGAAAGGTTAAAATTCTATGACAAAAAAAATTGTCTTTCACAACTGGAATTCATAAATTCACTTCAATACTTAAGTATTTACAGCAGATCTGTGGAGTCCTGCATCAGTGAATACTTTAAGTGGATTCAGATTCTTTTATTAATAGTAAATGATTTCTCAAGAAAAATGTGGACTTTTCTTTTGAAGAACAAATCTGATACTTTTTCAAAATTTCAAACATTGGAAACTAATGATTGAAAATGAGACAAATAAAAAGGTCAAAGCACTAAGGACATATGATAGTCCGGAATTCTGTTACTTTGAATTTGACTCTTTTGGTAAAGAATCTTGAATTCTAAGGCATAGAATAGTAACTCACACCCCTCAGCAAAATCGAATTGCTGAAAGAATGAATAGAACCTTATTGGAGAAGGTGAGATGCATGTTACTAGGTTATAGCCTTCCAGATTTTTTTTGGGGAGAAGCCCTAAAAAATGCCACTTATCTGATCAACATAATTCCTTCAAGTGCTATTGATTTTCAAGTCCCTGAACACTTATGGTCCGGAAAGTCTCCAAACTATTTTAAACTTGTGTTTGGTTGTGCTGCCTATTCTCATCAACATGTAGGCAAACTTGAACCCATATCTCAAAAATGTGTTTTTCTAGGTTATGGAGAAGAAACTAAGGGTCATAAACTTTGGGTAAAAGGAAAGGGTTCATAGTTATCATTAGTATAAATGTGGTCTTTGATGAAGTCAATTTCCTGTAAAAACTTCTCAAATCAAAACAATGATCATGCTACTCCTGTTAAAGAAACTGTGCTGGAAAATCAAGAAGATGATCTTACTGAACCTGATAATTTGATTGAGGTAGAGATTGTAACACCCCGAATTTTAATTATATTTTCATATGGGCTAAATTTAAGGTTGGACATTTAGCAAATGAATAGCCCATGTCCAGCTGGTCGTCACATTAATGTCCAAAAGTTGAAACGATAAACTCGACCCACTTATTTACATAAATGATTTATTTGCTTATGTGCACTTTTAAAATTTATCGTAAATTATTTGGGGCGAATATTTAAGTATTTTAGAAGTTGATAAAAAAATATCGATATTATACTCATTTTGTAGCTCATGTTGAATAGTATAAATTGAGCTAAAAATAAATATTTTTAGACTAGTTATACCCGAGTTATTTTGACAGAAATAAAATATTCTAAATTTTATATTTTATTAATAAACAAATTATAAATAAAAAAACCATTAATTCAGATTTATTTGGTATCAAATTGAGGTAAGAATACTTTGTGCTAGTGGTAAATTCTTATTTCCTCGATATTTTTATAGATTTTGGCATGAAATACTCTAAAGCCTTCGTGTCGATTTCTATGTTAAATCTTTCGGGATGGACCGTTAGGTCAATATGTTAAATCCTACGGGATATGAGAATTCTTAAGAAATTCCTTGAGCTATTGAGTATCGTGACCAGTTTGCTCTAAATCTAAGAATGTTGATATTTTATGTCATTTTTATATTTATATCGTGTTAATAAGAATATGTATGTATTTTTATTGAGTATTTTCAAAATACTCACTCTTACAATAACCTTTCAGATTAGAACGGGTCGTGTGGACGCATGAAAAATTGACCAAGTGATGCTAACGGGGTCGCCAAGTAAAAGAAAAATTGGAAATCATTATTTTAAAATTTTATTTTAAGAATAAATTTTATGTTAATTTTCCGTGCATGTTATTTTAGTAGTTTTGGTGTTCGAACTTTCATTATCACATGTTGGATTAAATTTTACAAATTTAACATCTTCGTATTTAAGATTTAATTATATATGTAATTTCTTGTTTAAAATTGTTGAATTTAAAATTTATCGATCAAATCACAATATTTATATTATATTGTTAAATACAGAATAAACTAGATAAGAAAGATTTTGGTAAAACTTCAAATCCAAATTTTATATAAAAAAAAAAATTAGGATTTGAGGTGTTACAGAGACTACCCAATCTCAGATAGATCAACCTTAAAATGAGTTTGATACTGAAGATCAATTTCAGGATACTGCTCTTGAAAATTATCGGTTGACAAGAGACACGGATAGAAGGAATATGTTTCCCTCTACTAGATTTAATACTGATGAATTTGTGACCTACTATTCTGAACTTGAATCTAATAATTTTGAACCTACAACCTTTGAAGAAGCTATTAACACTAAAGTATCCAAACTTTAGCTGGAAGCCATGCAAGAAGAAATGGACTCTTCAATTAAAAATAAGATATGGATTCTTGTTTATAAACCCAAACACCAAAAGATTGTTGATTGCAAATGGGTTTATAAAATTAAAGAGGGTGAACTAAATTCATTTGGTAAAAGATATAAGGCTAGACTTGTGGTGAAAGGCTTTACATAAAGAGAGTGTATTGACTATAATTAAATTTTCTCACCTGTTGCAAAGTATACCTCTATCAGAATTCTGCTTGCTTTGACATCTCATGACATCTCATTTCAACAGGGAATTAGACCAGCTCGATGTTAAGACTGCCTTTCTAAATGGCGATCTTGAAGAAACCATTTATATGTATCAACCAAAAGGTTTTGAACTTAACTCAAAACCAGACATCAAGGCAATGGTATAAGAAATTCTACTCCTATATTCAGAATCTGGGTTTCCTGAAGAGTAAATTTTGATTCCTGATTCTTCTTCTTCAAACGGTCAGGAGAACCCGAATTTGTTTATCTATTATTATACATTGATGGTATGCTTCTTACTTGCCATAATAGATCTGAAATTGGTCTTATTAAAGAAAAACTTAAAACTGAATTTGAAATGAAAGATTTAGGACAAGCTAAAAGAATTTTAGGCATGGAGATCAGAAAAGATAGAAAAAAAATTGTGTTTTGTATGTGAATCAAAACTCTTGTGTAAATAAAATACTTGAAAAGTTTGCTAGGACTGAATGTAAATCTGTGACTTTGCCTATTGCAAATCATTTCAAACTTTATGGTGAACAAACTCCTAAAACTGATGAAGAATATGATAGGATGAGTAAAATACCTTATGCAAATGATGTTGGCTCTATTATGTACATTATGATTTGCACCAGACCTGACTTAGCTCATGGCATAAGTATACTTAGTAGATTTATGGCTAATCTAGGTGAAACACATTGGTTATCTATTAAATAGATGGTAAGTTATCTAAAGGGTTCAACTGAATTGGGTTTAAGATTTCAAAAATATAATGAAGGTGTTATCCTGAAAGGGTACACTGATTTTGACTATGCAGGTGACTTAGATAAAAGAAGATCAACCTCTTCTTATGTTTTTACTCTTTGTGATGGCCATGTTAGTTGAAAATCCCAATTGCAAAAAACTTGTAGCATTATCCTCCACAGAAGCTGAACACATTGCAGCTTGTGATGCTCTTAAAGAGGGAGTGTGGTTAATGGGTCTTTTAAATGAAATTGGTTTCATGAATAAAGCAGTTAGAATCTGTACAGATAATCAAAGTGCTATCTACTTGAGTAGAAATCTTGTATATCATGATGGACTAAACATGTTGATATTAAATTTCACTTTGTTAGAAATATGGTTGAAAACGGCTTGATTAATTTGGTTAAAATCCCAACTGAGTTTAATCCTTCTGACGTTGGTACCAAGGTATTACCTCTAAACAAAGGTATTACCTCTAAACAAATTCAGAAGCTATTTAAAAATTTTAAACATATCCTGAAGGTAATGGATTCAGTAAGATTCTAAATCTGCTTTTATTTAGTTTTTTTAATACAAACCGATTGTTTTTCTTTTTATATGCACTTTGAAGCAAATGAAACAAGTTGAGTTATGTTTTGAATCCACAAAAGAACACCAAGAATAGATCAGCAAGGTGGAGAATTGTTGTGGGCTGCCTCTCTATTCTTGGTATTGGGCCTCTTCATTTATCAATTGGGCTTTGCTATGTTTGGCCATTGGGTTATTCTTACTTTGATGAACACATTTTTGGAAACGCGTTTTATGCCTTAAGTGGGTTGGTTGATCTTGGCCTTACATTTAGCATACTTATGACCATTGGATGAGATACTTTGAGGGTTGTTTTTTATAACCTCCTCCTCGACTCTTCATTGTACTATAGTTTTTGACATATTCTAGGGTTTTCTTCGTCTTCTCTCTCTCTCTCTCTGAGTGTTTTAGATCTCTTCATTTTCTCGTGGTTTTCTGGTTTTGATCTCTGTAATATCTTAGTGGTATTTTGATTGTATTTGGTGTACAATTTAAAGATTGTGAGAAGAGAGATTTGTGTGAGAGGCGAAAGAAAACTTTAGTTTGTTCTTGGTGATTTTTAGTGGATTTGAGCATAATCTACTTTGTAGATGCTCAATGGGTGAGTAGGCCTTTGGCTGAACATCCGGAACCTAATGGGCGAAAAATCTGTGTGTTCTTTCATTATTCTGCAATTTTAGCTTACTGCAACATTTTTGGTATACAAGACGAACATGAGACAAACAGTGAGGCATGAGATCTCCATTTTAAACTGCATTCTCTTCTTGTCTTAGAGAAAATCATCAGCAGTGAGTGGACTTAACTTTCACATTAGAGTGAACTATCTATATTTCTATGTGCATTGCCGTAATTTTTCATTTATTTTTGCTTTTGGGATTAGAAATAAGGTTTAATCCACAACAATTATTCAACAGTCTTGTGCTTAAAGGTTAGACTTACTGTGCATGTGAATTCTCCAAGCAGATGAGCCTAGTAGTTGGATAACAGATCTCAAATGCAGGATCTCTTATTGCTGCCTCAATTAGATCAATATCCATTGTCCCGTCTTCATTATTCTTCACTGTCCTCGGATGAACGCCTCCAATTGTGGAAATGCCTCCATTTTCATAAATGTGGATATGAGAATAGTCACCCAGAATGACTTCACTTCCCCGAATTTGACAGTGAGTTAGCACACAAATCAGGTTAGCCATTGTGCCTGAAGGGACAAATAGTGCTGCTTCCTTGCCCATGATCCTTGCCATCTCCATTTCAAGGCAAGCGGCTGTTGGGTCGTAACCCAATACATCATCATCAACTTCAGCACTCGCCATTGCTACCCGCATGGTTTCAGTTGGTTTAGTGACGGTGTCAGACCGGAGATCCACTCTTCTCATTACCATTTTAACTGATTCAACTAAAGAAAAAACAAAAACTATTTTAAACAACAGAAAAAGAAAATTATATTCTTCCTTCAGCCTTCGATGAGCAAAATTATTCTCTCTGTTCCGCGAAATAAGGACGGTAACGGTGATATATTGAAAAAAATCATTAGGTTGTAATAAGGAAACAAGTTTTTACAACAATGGAAACCCAATCAATTATCAAAAATGAGATGCTTGACATTGAAGAAAACGAAATCAATGGGGAAGCATGCAATCCTCCATAAGAAGAATATTGACAAAACTTAGAAATGCCTCAAAATTCCCAAAATCCACCTCTATCAAATCAGGCGGAGCAACTCCAGTACCTATATCGGTATATATGAACATTTCACTTTACAGTATTCCAAATTTGGTACCAAAAAAGTCTTTGATTTTTTTTTCCTAGGAACCTATTGGCTACCCCACCAGAACTGAAAAAAGAAGAATCTTTAGCACCCACTTTTGGTTTTGGACTCAACACTAATGTCATGCAGTGCCCAGAAAACCCGATTTTGCCCAATTTTGTCGCAACACCCGAAATGACATTACGTAGATATGCATGATCAAATTTAACTACCGTTTGACAAGTAATCAAAAAAAAAAAAATTCTTCGGTCCAATCAATTCTTACCTTTCACCGAGTAATTTGGTCGGCTGCTGCTCTTCCGGTTTGTTTCCTCTACTGTTTTCTTGTTTCTCGGCGAATTTTATGATAATTCTTAAGCCAACATTCATGCTGCATATATATAGGAAATGGAGTTTTGGGGTTTGCATGATGACTAGTATCCAACCTGGAGATAGAAATTTAATGCACCCAACACCAACGGCTAAGACCGAATTCAAGTCTGAAGAAGTCGAATTGGATTTTGCTTTATTTGCCTCTTAAAATATTATTTTTTGAAGAATGTCATAAAAACAAAAGATTTTCTCATTTGAGAATTTTGCAGTCTGGTATCTTAAGTTTGACTAAGATAGTGCATCAGTCCCCAAGATAAAAATTTTCACATTTGAAGTCTGGTCCTTTCAATTTCAGTGCAAGTTCGTCCCTGCTAAAAATAAGGCCATCACTTTTTCTATTAAATGGTCGTATATCTTGCACATAACCTTGTGTTTGAAGACTATTTCGTCAATCCACATGTACTTCGATAAAAACATTTACAAAAGGAAAAGACATTGAGAAAAAAAAATTGAAATCAAAATGAAAAAAAAAAACTAAAATTGAAAAAAAAATTGAATCTTTTGGAGCTTAAGAACACTTCTAGGGCCTATCGGCACTGCTTCTTCCAATCAATTTTTGGACTGTTTCTTCCTCTGCTAGGACCCACACAAGAGAGAGTTGGTCAACAAAGTCAGGAGGAATTGCTACCCAACAGTAACAAAAAATGCATTTAACGGTAGGAATTTTGCTTATAATCATTCCCAAACATGCTGCTAATTCAATATAATAAGAAATATTATTATATTTAATTTCCAATTTTCATTTGTATTTTAGGAAACATTATTAAACTTTGATTTAATTACTTTTATTAGATATTTCTTACTTAAAATAGTATATTTGATACCCAGTATAAAGCGGTCTTTTACGTTGTAATAGAGACTGTTTGATTACGACATAAATTAAATTCTTCCCCAATTTCTCTCTTCCTTCTTCTATTTCTTCCTCTTTTCTCCTCTTCTTCCCCTTTTCCCCTTCTCTTATAATTTTCCCATAGCATCATACGTCAATTTGGTATCGATATTACAAGAAATACTATCATATTTAATTTCCAGTTTTCGTTTTTATTTTAGAAAACATTATTTAGGTTTGATTTAATTACTTTTATTAGATATTTCTTACTTAGAATAATGTATTTGATACCCTATATAAAGGGCTCTATTGTGTTGTAATAGAGACAACATTTGATTATGAAATAAATTAATGGGGGTGTTTTCAATTGAGATTGTGAAGGATTTTAAAAATTCTTCTAAATTTAGGTATCATCATTTGAGATTTTAATAAAATCCATTAAAATTTAGGTTTCTTATTTAGTATAGTATATTTGATACCCTATATAAAGGGGTCTTTTGCATTGTAATAGAGACAATTAATTATGAAATAAATTAGATATCTTCCCCAATTTCTATCTTCCTCTCCCCCTCTCCTTCCTATTTTTCCCCTCCTTTCTCTTCTTCTCTCCCCCTTCTCCTATAATTCTCCATAGCACCTGACATCAACTTTAGTGAAAAATTAAAGATAGACTCCTCGACCTTTTCATGAAGTGCATAATCGACTCCTCAAAGCTTAAAGCGTCATGGCTGTAGAAGCACCATCTAGCGAAGACCTTAACACTTGAATTAAAGAACAAATTGAAAGCCTTGTCCAAATGGCAAAACTAAAGGCCTTCACACAACCTCAAATATAAGACGCCATTTTTTAGTACGATCTCAGAGAAATCTTAAAGATCCGGTCTTCTATTCTAAAACTTCACCTCGTAACTTCGACACTATTGGAAAGCTCAATATTATCTAATTGAAGTGCCCTTTCAAATTGAAAATGCACTGAAAACTACTTCTTTCTTCCGTCAAACAAAAAACTCACCAAAAAACCACTTAAAACCGCGAAAGGGAAAAAACTCTTATCAAAATTTCAGCAAAAAAAATTGCATTGTTGATATAAAAAAGTAATTTCTAATTTTTAGGTAAACAATTATAATCGAAGGTGATAAATATCTTCACTCCATGTCTTAGATTTATTTTAATTAATACTATATTTACGATTAGAATTTATGTTTTTCTTCTATTTCTTAAGCCAACTTTTTCTAAAAATTCATCAAACCATACAAAGCAATTTTAGAAAATTATCAAAACATAGTCATAAATAACTTCTTATTCTCGAAAATAGTTTTTGACTTTTAAAATGGTATCATACTCCCGTGATATAATATAAACTCAGAGGCACAAAAGGCACATACTATCGAGAAGGGACCAAAAGTGATCAACCCGCAAAATATAATAATGTAATAGAATGAAATAATGTACATATTAGGAAATTTAAAACGAATAAGAATACTAAAATGTTGACACAGCTACTTGACTCTGTTAGAAATACTAGAAAATGTAATATCTTGAATAGAATAAATAAAGAAGTTTTTACCTTGTAATTTTTGCGGGGAGAAGTGTAGAAATTTGTTAATATCTAGGGTACGTTCGGTAGGGATTAAAATTGAAAAATTAGCAATTATTGTTGATTTTTATTAGATGAGTGAGACTCAATAACGGTCATATTTTTAATTTTAATTGGATTTTAATCCCTACCGAACGGGGCTCTAGAATAAGCAAAACTTATATTTCGAGACCGGAATGTCATTTTTGTGTTAAATATATACTCTATGGCGTTGCTACTCGATATCACCTTCATTATAGGAGACAATTGATCAAGGATGATAATTTTAATTGGTTTGACCCTATCGAGACCAGCTTAATCGGGATAATGTGACAAGGATATTTGCCTTGGGTTAAGGACGGCAACATCCCTACAATTGAACTAGACTTTGTCATAAATCTTATCATTGTGAATTCTAAACCGTACTTTGTATCCCTATTCTTTGTGTTTTTCTTCTTTATCGACTAGCATTTTTTACTAAGAAAATTAAAATGATCTTTTAGCAACTTTTTGTTTGATAACTTATATATATGTTGAATTTAAAATAATTAGTTTTTACCAAAGTAATTATTATTTTGGTGTAGAAATAAGTAACTTAAATCTTTAGATGTTTTAACTTTCACCAATATAGTATAAATATTCTTCTACTTATAAGTAAATTTTCTTAAAAAGTTTAGTTTAGGCCCCGTTTGAGCCATATTTTTTCCACACTAAAATGAAAAATATGACCGTTATCCATCACATCAACATTTAAATTCAAATTTTTTATCTCTTGTGTGGACCCCAATAACGGCTATATTTTTCATTCTCATTTTCAAAAAAGGTGGCTCAAACAGGGGCTTAGTGTATATTTACTTTCACTTTTGCTTTTATTTCTTGTAGGAGTGTTTTTGAAAGAAGTTACCTTAATTTTTATTTGAAAACTAACTTTTAAAAGAATTTTTTATTCCGAAAGTGCTTTAAAGGAAATCAAATTGGATCGATTCTTCTAAAAATTCTTCTAACAAGAAGAAACACTTTTATATAAATAGTCAAACGAGTTCAAAAGTCGTTTTTAAGCCTCAAAAGTTTCTTTTGACTTTTTAAAAGTTATGCCGAGCCCTAAATTAGCATTCATTTCCTATATTGGCCTATTAACCGAGTATTCATTTGATTTTAATTATGGGGATGAAACTTTTTTGCCCTTTTAAAATTTTCTTTTAAACGTGCATTTTTAGCCTTAAGAAAAAGCTCTCCTGCGAACCACCTAAACAAAATTGTTCTTTTTACCAAAACTCATTATTAACCACACATTTTTCAATAAAATAATTTTATACGTAAATCGAAAACTTTTTCTTATTTTTTAACTACATATTTTTTTAAAAATCACTATTTCGTATGGTCAAAATAATTTTTGAATTCAATTTCTTTTTTAAAAAATCTTCATTTTTGAATTCAATTTCTTTTTTATCCTTCACAATTCTTTTAATCTTGTATGGTCCTCTTTTTGTTTTGGGGTTTTTCATTTTATAATTCTTATCGGTCATAGTTTCTAAAGTTAATAAACATATTATAGGTTTAAGATTAAAATAATTCTTTAAGACTTGACTATACTCTTTATATATTATGGTGACTTGGTTACAATTTTTATGCTTGGAGTATTTTAGGTAGTTTCTATTACTTAGATAGTCAAAGGCGAAGGTGGAAATATGGCTTTATTTTTAGACTATTTTCATGTATTTCCCCATTTCTTCTCATCATTAAGAAAGTGATCTCACTGTTGATATATTAAAATCTATTTATGCAACCTCACCCCTTTTAAATGTTAACAAAAACCACCAAAGTGATTTTTTTTCTTCTAATATTAGTCAAAGCCCGTGCAATGCACGAGTATTGATACTTTTGAAAGTTATGTTAGTGTCGAATTAGTGGCTAAGTTAAACTATTTAGATTGGAAGGTATTTTGGTTCCAATACATATTTCCAATTTGTTGATGCCTTGTTAAAAAGATAATGAAATTCAATTTAACCCTCTTTTTTCTACTTATTGAAGTAAGACATTATGTCTCATTCATCTCATGCTCATAAAATCTCTAATGTAGAAAAGAAAAATTAACAATTATGATTTTACTTTTAATAATTTAAGATAAAAAGTAAAGAAAAATGAAATTGAGAGAAATTAGTGTGAGTATATGGATTGAGGAGGGGAGAGGGGGGGGGGGGTAGAAAAAAGAAAAATTAACGATTATGATTTTACGTTTAATAATTTAAGATAATTTGTATATTTAAACTTAATTGACAATATATTTATTATTATCACATTTTAAGTTTTTTCAAAAAAAATTTAAATCGATCCAAATGGATATTATATTATGAAATATCGAATCAAACGTTATAGGAAAAATAAAGTTCGAAAAAAGATATTGGAATGGAGTTGAGATTGAAAATAAACATAAACAATCACGACTTTACGTTTTACAATTAATGTAAAAAAAAAATTATATTTAAAATTTATCGACCTTATATTTATCATGACCGTACTTCAAGATTTTCAACAAATTTTAAATCGCTTAAAACACATATTTGTAACTTATAATACTGAATCAAAAAAAAAAAAAAATCAGCTTAATTTAAGATACAACTGAAGGAAAATGAAATTGAGAGAAATTAGTGTGAGTATGAGAGTTGAGGGTGTGTAGAAAAGAAAAATTAACGATTATGATTTTACATTTAATAATTTAATATAATTTTTATATTTAAACTTAATCGATTATATATTTATTGTTATCACATTGTAAGTTTTTTTTTTTATAAAAATTTAAATCAATCCAAATGGATATTCATATCGCAAAATATTAAACAAACATTGTAGAAAAAATAAAGTTAAAAAAAAGGGACATTGGAATGAGGTTGAGATTGAAAAGAAACATATACAATTACGACTTTACGTTTCACAATCAATGTAAAATTATTTTTGATATTTAAAATTTATTGATCATATATTTATCATGACCGCACTTCAACATTTCCAACAAATTTTAAATCACTTAAAATACATATTTGTAATCTAAAATATTGAATCAAACGTATAAAAAAAAAAGGCCGGCTTAGACGGCTTATTCGAGCCGAGCCGAAACGATTATGATTTTACGTTTAATAATTTAAGATAATTTTTATATTTAAACTTAATCGATAATATATTTATTGTTATCACATTGTAAGTTTTTTTATAAAAATTTAAATCAATCCAAATGAATAATTCATATCGCGAAATATCAAATCAAACATTGTAGGAAAAATAAAGTTTGAAAAAATGACATTAGAATGAGGTTGGGATTGAAAAGAAACATAAACAGTCACAACGTTACGTTTTATAATTAATGTAAAATTATTTTTGATATTTAAAATTTATCGATCATATATTTATCATGACCGCACTTCAATATTTTCAACAAATTCTAAATCGGTTAAAACGCATATTTATAACCAAAAATATTGAAGAAAAAAAAATAAAAAAAAAATTGCTCAGGTGGCTGAGCTGAGCCAAGCCAAGCCATAAAGCCAATCGGCTCGAGATATGGCTTATGAACAGTAAACTCGCTTTTTTATATTAGTTATTATATATTATAGATATAGATATAGATTTTCTTCTGCAACCAATCATGAAAATGAAATTTTTAATCGAGCATGAAAACACAGTATTCCAGTGCCTCGTTTAATATAGTAAAACTGGAAACATACCCGGTACATTGACAATGCTGTTATTTCCTCAACATTTTCACTTCATAATTTGAGAGGAAGATAACTTGAAAAATAGTTTCATCCAAGTGAAGGGGAGCTTCTGTATCTCTCAAACATCAACCAAAAAAATTGGGCATTCGTGTCGAGAAGTTCCAGAAAGAGGGCCCCAAATACACGCCTTAAAAAACCGAGCAACTTTCTTCATAGTTACCACTTCAGGGAAATGCAAACAAAATGGCAGAGCATTTTATCTTTCTATTTTCAGCTTCTCCACTGTACATTTGGCAGCCTAGTTAGTATCCCCCTTGGTGAAACCATCTTCAGCTGTTTCATGAACCTCGTGTTCTTGATTAGTTACAATATCACCATTTGCATTCTCTCCCGCCACATTTTGTTGACGTTCAACTGTTGCTGTATCCTCTGTTACAAATTGGTCACCAGATAAGTCGTCATTGGCAGACCCATTGATGACAGCACTACCACTCCTTGCTGTCTCATGCACGTTGACTACATCAGGGTTTTTGTCGAGAGAAGTTCCAGTGGAATCCCCAGTTGCCGGATTTTCCTCACTAACAGATAACTGAACACTACCAGCAGAATCGAAGCCCTCACCATTTGTTATGGGTTCCCCATGGGTATCACTGGTTAGAGAAGTTTCTTTAACAGGATATGGCATGGTTAGGTCAACCGTGGCTGAAGTTGTATTCTCATCCACTGCATCAATGTCCATCCCGTGTTTTGGACTCAGCTCCGCCTGTTCTTGAGCAGAACCCTTCTGTTGGCTTGTCGATTCATCAGTTGTATCAACCAGCATAGAGTTTTCCCCCTCAGTGGGGGCTACAAGATTGGAAGTTCCATGATCTGGTGCAACAGTTTGACTTACAGCAGCCTCAGTTGCAGCAAGCTTAAGGGCATGGTTCTTTGCCGCGATTTCTTCCTCTATTTGCACTTGTACTCTGTATGCATCCATTAGGTACTGAACCCTTTCTTGCTCAGCTAATAGGTCGCCATATCGTTTCTGTAAAGTTTGTTCCACATTTTTCTGTTTCTGAACTTCATCCCAGAGGCTACCGATCCTTTGTGTTGCTGCTAATTGCTCTTGCCTTTGCAAAGCTTGGAAGCACTCAAGTTCTGTCCCCGCAGTGTCCATCACTTTGAAGATTGCCTCGATTTGCGACCAAAGTTTTCCAGCTCGCATCTGAGGATACAGTACCAATCAATTAGCATCTAACTTCTAAGCACAAAACTTATAAAAACCCAACCACCAGAAGTACAAAAAAATTTACCCATCGCAATTGTATAGCACCAGCCAGAGGAACTTCCTATTATCATTGCCGTGCTTAAATATTCTCAGCCACTTTAAAAATTTATATTTTCCATGTAAAGGAAACCAAAACATGGATGCTATCATAATCCTTATAAGAATACTAAAACCTCGGCAGGCTACGAAGAGGACCACAAAATATCCACAGACCAATTCTCATAAGTCATGCTAAACAGAAGTGTTAATTTGTCAGTCTTTTAATTCCACAACAAAAATATGATATGGTGATACTTCACATAATCATTTCAACTATTTTATGCCCTACCTGTAACTGGAATTTAACTTGAACTTTTCCCACATTGCAATATATTACGTAGCTCAAGCAAATGCCTTGTAATTTAATTAGAAACTTAAAAAGTCCTTATATGATTCTTTGTGAAGATGTGCTGTGAGTGTTGTTTTCTCAAGATGGTCAAAGGTGGGACATAAAAATTTTAACTTAAAATTTGACATGCGTCAAAACCAACAATTTTATGGTTGTCGAAGTTCAACAATATTATAAGAATGTTCAACAAAATAAACATGGTTGTCAAAGTTCAACCATATATTAAGAATGTTCAACAAAATAAAACTGTTTCATCTAAGAGTAAAAATAATATAACAATAGTTAGTTGAGGATAGTGAACCTGATAGCCATTAGTAAGAACTTTTATCCTCTGCTCAAGACGTTGTGCCTTTTTGGTATTGTCATCCATCGTCGTCTTCACATTTTCAAATTCGTTCTGTAGGGCAGCAAGCTTTTCTACATTGTTGGCAACACTAGATAGACCAAAGCTATTACGAGTAGGGAAATACATAATATCATTTAAGCACGTTCCGTGAGCCTCAACAAATTCATCAAGAGATTCGTTCTCATGACCCATTGCCACACGGAGAAATTGAGCCTCAACATTGATTAAATTGTCAGCCTGCTTGATAGGCTTTTATTAGTTTATTTTCACTGGATAAAATCCATTGTCAATAATCAATGGGAAAATCAGGACATATATTCATGGAACTGAAAGTTCCCACAAAAATGCAATCAAGCAAATCCAATGGCTAATCACTTGTGACCCAAAAGAACAATATAAAATTCCATTTGCTAATTTGACATACGTGAACATGGTGGAGAAAATAACAGTCAATCATTTATGTATGAAAAAAAAAAAACAACAACAACAAAAGACTGAAGCTAAACTCATCGATGTTATCAGTTCAAAACACCCAAACAATCAAGGATTTAACCAAACACGAATAGCAGTAGGCATAATACCACCAACTCCATCAACTTAGAAAGCACATATCTGACATGGAGGCACAGCTGTCAGAATTGCAAGGTCATGATAAGAATTGTTCAAATTAAATTTGAATTGAACGAAAATGGTACAAAATTGTACAAGGAATCTGACATAACCTATGATTTGGTACATAATTGGCAAACTCTGATACATATAAACATGCAACCACTTGGATAGTTTAAATACTAAGTAGTATTTTAACCTAGTTTCTTTGTCAGGTATGAACTAGCGTTTCTGAAGGTCTTCAATGCTTCAAGACTTCTGCTTTCTCAAGGTTCTTGTTATTTTAATTGCCGTAGAGGTCTTTTATATCTAAACTGATATCAAATAAATCACCTTCAAATAGTGTCTTTTAAAGCATGGTTCAACCAAAAAATGAGGAGTCACATAATGTGTCTTTGAGGTAAAGTCATAAATTCCTCATGTCGTAAAAAAAACGTTCGTTATAGTGGCAGCAAATTATGTATTCGCTGTAGTTTTGCTTGGAATATGCTTTATTTAAATATAGTTTTTTTCCTTTTCCGAACATCATTAATTCTTTCTGCAGAGACTGAAGTAAGAACAAGCCATCCAAGCAAGTTTAATGAATAATTGATGTTATGGATTAGAATTAAAGAAAAGAAGTAACGTCTACGGTTCTGATTCACCAAACAGAACGATCGAAACTCAAGATATGGAACCTATGGGGGGCGGGAATCTTAATATTAGTAAGTACTCCTGCTCCTCACAATTTCTTATCACTCTTTGAATTTTTTCCTTCCATCTCTAAATTTCTTTGTCCTTTTTGAGAAGAATTGGAAAGAGAAAACAGTAATGCTACAGATAAATTAATTCATTTTGAGCATTTGTGATTTCAAGCATTAGCAAATTTGAAGGAGAAGCTAATAACAAAAGGCACATGAAAATTATAGGCTTTCCTTTCGTGAAGAATTTGTAAATGTCACAAATATATTACCTTTTGTAATATAGACATAAAATAAGGTCCATGGTTAAATTTTATGGTCCTTGGGCATAAAAGCCCTACCATTTCCAAACAAACATACACGACAAAGTCTACAAAAGAGTTCAGAAAGCTGTATTTGATGCACTTAACTGTATGTATGACCCAAATCATGCATGCATATCATGTGATTATAATCTACATGTATGTAAACATAACCACTTTATATGATCATAAATGTTATCTATCTCGTTCAATTTATCTAAGTAATAAATCATATTTGCCCATTTTCATTCACTGTAACTCACCGAATTGGTTATAAACATTTCATGTGTAACCTAATGTCTCTCAGCAAGAAGAAAAGCACAAATATTGTTACCACTGAGAATTCACAAACAATATCGAAACTTAACATTATCCGTATTTGTCAGAGTAAAAAGTATCATTTACTCGGGCAATTTCACACTAATTTTTCAGTATTTTACTCGAAATAATCTCTACATTTGCAGTTCTTCAAAAATAATGACACTTAAATCCAGTAGGATTAACATTTTAAGATATAAAGTAAGATATATGCAACAACTCAAAGCTCAAAAGCAAAACCGGTACAAGGAATCGAGGAACGAAAACTTTCATCATAAATGACATGAATTTGACATCACAAGAAAAGATGGGATGGATTACACATACCTCATTTAGATCAGTTTCTTCAAACTCTTCAATTGCAGGAACAGGTACAGATTTCCCCCGTTTCATGCCTTTTTTCTTCTCCTTATCAGTTTTCTCTTCAAGTGGATATTTTACATTATCACGCTCTAGCAAATGTAGTAGCTCCTTTCTTACCATTTCATCAGCCTGCTCAATCAGGGTTGGGGGAACAAAGGAACTCTTGTCTTCACCAGCTCTCATCAAAGAATTTCGGATTAGGTCCAACGAAGCAGGTGGAGGTCTAGGGAGCTCCCTCTGCAGTACTTTCGATCTTTTTTTAAGTAATGCTTGCTGCCTTGCTTCCTCCTTAGCCTTCTCTCTAGCAATCCTGTCAGACATATCTTCTTCAATCTTCTCCTCTGGTTCTTCATTATCTTCAGGAACAGGTTGAATAACTATCTGGTACTCATTCTTGGGTTGTGGAAGATTTCTCAAACCAGAAAGCAGTTCTTTTCTAGAATCAGAAGATTGTCTTAACTTTCCATTGTCATGAATATCCATGTCTTCATTAATGTGGAGCTCATCCCTTATAGGAGTTCCTTTCGGTGTCATTCCAAAAGAATACACATCGCCAGGTGTCATGCCAACCCTAGGGGTAATGCTTCCAGGAGTGGCTGAAGGAGTCAATAGAGGATTTGGTGTTGCAATATCCCTTTTCTTAGGAGTTACCCCGGAAAAGTCTGAAGGATGTAACATAGGATTCTCTCCCCCAAGTAGAGGAGTCTGAGATTGAGTCAATCTCCGCTGATTTTCTGCTTCCATTAAAATGGCGTCGTGCTTACCTGCAGGAGTTCTCTGAGGTGTTCGTAATGGAGTCATCCCCTGCCGTGGTGTTTGAGCATAGCTTGCAAGAAGAGCATGTGTCGCAGCATTCCCTTCAGAGAGTTCTTCACTCCCCACAAGATCACTAGCAATGCCTATCTTCGCAATTGCCTCCAATTCATGATCTGGAATCTGTGGTGCAGGAAGATTTAGTTTAGACCTCTTCCTGACTGTTTCTGGATCATTATGCTTGTTTGCTAGCAATATCGCTGATGGAGCGTCCTGCCTTTGTGCTATTTTATAGCTTGCTGCATCTTGCTTCCTTATCAACTCTTCTTTCACCTTCTAGTTCTTCAATAGTGGTTGGAAACTTAATCAATTCAACTGGCTGATCTTCATCGGCAACATCATAAAAACCCGGGGGAGGCTTCTTTTCAAATGGGATTTCAGCATTGTAGTCAATTCCCTTTCTTTTCCTCTTCCTGTGCCGAATATCAATACCAGCAGCCCTTAGTTCTCTTCTTTTGTGTAATGAGGCAAGCCTTCTTGCCTCTTCGAGTTGATTTTCCCTAGCTTTCCTTTTAGCCTTCTTGCCCCCTTGTGTTGGCTAACGATGCCCGTGCTTAAGAAAGCATCTCTTTCTCATCTTCGTCCATAACCACTGGATCAGGACGAGCAGGTTTGGATTCTGGATTGGGATCAATCTCTCCAGGACGTAATTTACGTGTAGTCACCAGGTTCATAATTCTCATCCTTTCCACATGCTGGATCAAGGAGTTTTTCATACCGTCCAAGGCGCTGGTACGGAGTACAGCCTACAATCGAGGCAATGGTTCTCCACTGTGTGGGCATGAGCTTAGCAAGATGTAGAAGTATCTCATCTTCTTCCTTGGTCCACTCAGTCTGCACGGAATATAAAAGATCACAAATTCGACAAATATTTTAAAAAAATAATAATAACCCCATAAAATCTAAAATGAAGGGGTAAGTGAGGAAGCAATAAAATGATAAAAATAACAAAAATCCAAACTTTTTTTGCCAACAGAGATGAACAAAAAACTAAGGTACATCCAGCATCCCCTCTTGAGTATATTACTACCAAAATGATAAAGCATACACACTTCAGTTGATTGACTCAAGCTAAGCAAAAGATTGAAGCTCGTAGTATTTACTTTAGTCGATTGATTATTGAAATATTCTTCTAATCACCAACAGATAAAGCAGATAGACACCAGCATGCATCTCTCCAAATTCCAGAATCGAGAACAAAAATTGAACTGCAGTCACGTAGTACTATTACCATATATCTAGAAAACGCTTAACTGTGAAAAAAGAGAGAATAACTCAACAATAGAAAAAGATCAAAACAAAATGCTGAAATTAACCCATAGGTTTCAAGAATTTCCACCAATACAATCAGGAAGCAAACAATAGACATCAGGAAGCAAACAATAGACATCAAGTACATGCCTTTTTGATGGAGGGATCCAGCCACTCGTACCAGCGGGCCTTGCATTGCTTGGCGGATTTACGAACAAGCAGGGACGAGATTCGAGCCCACTGGTTCTTCCCATATTTCATCACCGCCGCCTTCAAGATCTCGTCCTCTGTGTTCTTCCATACCCCACCCTTTATCATAATCCTCATTTTTGCCCCCTTTTGTTAGTCGATTCACACCTATCTTCGCTAGAATAAATCAAGAACAAGAAATTAATGAACAAAGCTGAAGCTCGATTGTCGAATTCCTTTCCCCTCCACTTGATTCGTATTGACACGTGATAGGGTTTTGTAATCTGATTTTCCCCCCCTAGCTCTACACGGGTTATGTTCAAAGTAATGTATCTAAACGATATTTGCACTAGAAGTCACAAACTATACCAGGTATCTCAATTGAGTCCTTGTTCAATGGTTATTATCACTCAGATCCCAAACGTTTGATTTTGGTGGAAGTTAGTCCAACAGTATTTAAATCATCAAAATAGCTGTTAAACTATTTAATGTCTTAAACGTGGTCACTTGTGGCAATATTGATTCCGTTCGATCCTTGTATTTACTAACATAAAATTGAAAAGAAATTATTTATCTTCCACTGCAAAAATTCTCTACCACCAACATCACGACCATCAAAATTGTGTAGCACTCGTTGCTATCAGCAAGCTAGATAAATACACAAGTAATTTTAAACTTGGAGCCCAATAAACAATAAATCAATAGAAAAGTAAAGACTTAATACATAATTATTTTGGCCAACGGGCTGCAAAATAAAAGGGAAAAACATGTATAAATAGTATGATTTACAATTAAGTTTGAGAATTAAAAAAATAAGTAGAATGTGTAGCCTTTTTTTTATTTTTTTGCAATGTGTAGAATATTCTAATTTAGAATGGTAAAGTCAGCCACCTTTAGATTGGTGTGTGTCAATTGTTGCATTTTTTCATATCGCAAGTGTACGATATCGTAACAAGTAATATAGTGGACATTTGAGTTCGGATTATCGTTCCCACGAGAACTATACTTTAGTTTTAATTTATTCTTATAACTCATATTTGATAAAAGCAAGTAAATATTTATGATGATTTTGACTAATTACTTTTAACAAATTGCAATGATAAAATAATTGGAAAAAATAGATACGTGATAAATATTAGGGCAAAACAATCTTATCTATTGATCACATTTATTCTTAATTCACGATTGATAACTTAATGTAGTGTTCGATCAAATTCTTCTATGGTATTCAATTTACCCCTCTCGAGTTCTCATTGAATAATTTAATTTCATATCTCTATGTGACTCAACTTAATTAAGTGAAACACTGGTTCTAAGAATTCAAATTATGATCACAATAATTAGTATATGTATCTCTGCGCGTTATACTAATTTACCGGGTTTTATTATATGGTATAAATCTCAAACTCACCTCTCAATTCGTAAGAGACTCACATAATCATCAAATTATTAATCAGATAATTCAACGCATTCATAATAAAACCAACACATGAATAATTAAACCACGTAAATCTTGAATATAAAAATAAAGGATCACACGTCGATTAAATTGTTTTCCCTAATATAGAAATTAGTTATTCATGCTGGAAGAATAAAAACAAGAAAAAATGGAAAGATATCACCAAAAATTGATTAAACGTGAAAATATCTGATATTTGCTGTTCATTTTCTTTTTCCTTTCTCTTCCTCTTTTCTTTCCCTCCCTGCACATTTCTTTTTCTTCCTGCTTCTTACTCTTTCCTTTTGACGGGTATGGGTAGGTGTTTTATATATATAATTGATTAGAATGTCATTAATGGTTTGATTTGATGATTAAATTTTTATTATTTTATTCATTGTATGTATGTGTATTATATTGAATAAAATGTATTTTCTTCCAAAAAAAATAAAAGAAATTCAAAATCTAACATAAACAAACCCTAAGTCCTAAATCATCGTCCATTAACACATATTTTGAGTATTTAATTGATCATTCATTTCTAGAGGTTAGTTATTACAATTGTTTATATTTTCATCTCTTAGCTCATTATTTCGTAAATGTTAAATACAATATGATGATAATAAATTCCGATTTTTGAAACTATTACTCATTGATTTCTTTGTTTTTTGAAATTTTTTTGACGGTAAAGATATTTGGAATCGTTCATTAAATGTGATCGATTCCATATTTAATGAAGCATTGACTTATTTTTTTTAAAAATACATTATCATGTTGAATGAGAATTGATTATCACCATTAATATTCTACAATAATGTCCTAAAAATTCCTGAAATAACTGTTTTGAAACCAACCCGATAGTTCGTACTGAAATGGTCGAATATAGTGTTTCAAACAGTCGGGTCTTGACGGTTAAATTGTCGAATTCGACCGTTTACAAACGTCGGGATATACAATTCAACTGTCGATTTTGACACACAAGAACTGTTGAAAACCTTGATTAGCTATTTTCCGCATTTGATGGTATTCAATGTCGATATATTGAATGTGCCCACTGCTTACAGTTGCAATCCCAACATTTTAAGTATGAGTGATGATTTGAGATTCATCATCTCTTACAGGGAAAATTTCACAAATGTGGACGACGAATGGAAGTGGAGATGGGACAAAACCACTTCCATTTTAGTGCTAACAAATATTACGGTAGCCGGACTTGCTTTACGGTTGAAGGAAAAATTTGGTATTGTTAAATGTACAGACAATTGGCGTGATGTTACCAGTAATTGAAGTGTACTGAAATTTATAATTACAATGTACTCCATAATTAATTACCATTGCATTTGTCACATGTGATAAGTTGTAGATACGGAATTTATTACTACATAATTAATAAGTTATTCTTCTCGATGTCATTATTTTCGTAATATACGATTGAATTGTCATTGTCGTAATTATGGGTTGCCCTATCTTTTATGACTCACAATTCGAACAATTTATAGTTACCTAAGTGGACCATAAAGTAATCGTTGCCAATGTTCTAAAAGGCGTAATGCGTGGTAATGCTGGCCAAGTTAAGGGCTAGGCAAGATTAGGCGGGCTTATGCATAAAAAATCGTAAAAATACGTTTTCTTATTTTTAATATTATTTTAATTTTTAATCAATCAAAAAATCATTTAATAATTAAAAATAATACTTACTAAACATTTAAAACATATTTATAGAAACTTTATACATTTTTTCAAAGTTTCCAACAAAAAAGATAAATTTTAAATTTAAATACAAAATAGTAAATAAATAGCATAAAAATTTAAATATTATCTAACTCTTTATTGGAGGAGAGAATTTTTTTGATTTCAGTGGTTGTTTTAAATTAGGGCGAATTGAAGAAATTAGCCTTTAATAAATTTTAACTTCAAAGAATTGAAAAAAAAAATTTTAAAATTAAATACGTGTGCATAATTGCGCCTAGGCGCGCATTAGCTGGCGGTCACGCAAAATAAGGCGCGTTGACAGCCAATGAGGCGCCGCCACTTGGCTTGGTGCCAAGGCCACGCATTGCGCCAAGCGTGCCTAGGCCCGCACCTTGGCGCGCTATTTAGAACACTAATCGCCGCAACACAAATTACTCATTGTACATCAATGTACAGATAATGCACCGTTTGTCATATGCGACGAAATGTTTAAAACAATTCATAAAATTACAAAACTTTTAAATTTACTTAAACACAACATTTAATGTGCTATTAACCAGGATCAACATTACAAAACAACCTTCCACGACAGATTCATGAAGAATGAAATGAAATGAAATGTTCACAAAACCAGAAAATCGAGGTCAAGGGACGACTCGCGAAAGTCGTGGCACTGTTGCTCGCGGAAGTCGTGGCGCTGTCGTTTGTCAAAGTGCTCCAACACCCTTTGCACGTACTTGAGGTTACTTCGCTTGATATGCGTGCACACAACCTTGCGTCTTCCAAAACCAAGAATTTGAATTCCATGGACTCTGCAATGAATAAGAAGGCGAAAAATGGTCAGCTAATCACACGTCATCAATGTCGAAGCCAATGCACACGGATGCAAACAAATAGCAATCAATATATGTACGTCAACCATATAACGACATGAAACTATTACCCAATGCAACGTGAACAATATGTAAAATGACACGTGACGAAGATTTAACAATAAATGAAACATATGCGCTTCACATTATTTCATAAGGCATCCATCTGTTGAGAATTACTGCGTCTCATTGTCGGGATCGACAATTGACTTATACTAAATTTACTCAACTGTCGAGAATTCTGAGGCTAACTGTCTGGAACGACAGTTCGCCATCCCCATTTTGCCTATCGAACGCAGCTAACTGTCAGGAACGACAGAACACATGTTCACAAGTCACTCATATGTAGATAATTTATGAGGTAAATTATTGCACACGAAGTGGTGACACATACCAAGATGGTAGAAGGTTCACAAACAGATGATTTACATTAAAAACCCTAATTTAAAATCTAAGATCTCTTGAAGCAACAGAACAATTAAAATTTAGAATTAAAAAAAAAACCTAAACCAAATGCAAAAATCGATATAGAGAGAGCCAAAGATTCAAAAAATTACACAAAATCACCAAAGTCATTACTTCACAACAAACCCAAATGCAAATGAAAAAATGTGTATCACAAAATTGAAGGATACCTCAAGGTCCCCCCCCACTCCTTCCCTCCTCCCCCCCTCCTCCCCATTTTTTTTAAAGACCAATCTAACCACTTTCAAACAAATGGAAATTTTGTGAAGAAATCAATCTCAATAATCTCGCCGGTCTAGTTTGTAGAAGACAAGCCAAAAAAATTGATTTCATAGAGCCATTATACGCAAAAAGTAATCATACAGAATCAAATTCTAAAATATCCACTTGTGATTAATAATATTAATCCAAAATTGAAGGATACCTCAAGGTCATTTTTTCTCCTCATCTTTAATATCAATTTCCTTTCGTTGACCTCCATCTTCAACTCTTCCATTTCCACATCTGTAGCCAATGGTGGATCCTCCACTCTCTTTTCAGATTTTGCACTTAGTCCAACTTTTAATTCTTTCTACTTCTTCTCCTTGACAACCAATTTGTTGGAAATGAAACAACAAAAAATCGTTTTCACATACTGATTATGAAGTAACCGGATTCAAGAAAAAAAAAATAACATAAACTCGATTATTTTGAAAAAAAAATAGAGGAGAAGAAACTGATTTTTAACACATAACTTCACTTCATTTTCTTCTAAAACGATTTCCCCCTTTTTTTTTCCTTGTTTTGACGGTTTATGGTGTAGGTGGTACTTTGGTTATGACAAATTGTACAATTTCTATATGTAGTCAAATCCCAATCAATGCAAGACATGTTAGGTATTTAAATTATGCAGATGGGTAAAAATGTCCAATTTTGACATTCTTGCAACTAGTTTAAAAATGTGACATTTTGGTAATTACATGATGACAAAATGACATTTGGTGTATATATATATATATATATATATATATTCGTCTCTCCTCTCGTGTATCCGTAATGTAATGTCTATATAGTATAATATATAGGTTTAAAATATATATGGGTTTAATTTGGGCCCCAATTAAAATTTCTAATATAAATTTATTGAGACCCATTTAATTATAACCCACTTAATATATTATTTTTCTTCAAGGAATTCATCTTTAGATTTTGACATTTTCGTCAATTTTGCATTCTTTTCTCCAATTTTTCATTAAATATAAAACTTACCCTACAAAACATAATATAACATAAATGAGGTAGAATTTAATTCAAAAGACAATAAAATATCATGATTTAGGACTATAAATAAGTGTACAATCTACACTTATCACACCTTCAAACTTGAATATTTGTTTGTCCTCAAACAAAATTAAAACTAAACAAGCACACGAACAAGCTATGCTAATTACCTAATTGATGGTCAATCAATCAAGTACAACAATAAAATTTAGCTAGCTAACTTGACTTTTTCTCTTAGGATTGAAATCATAATAATCAAATCTATGCACAACTTCAAATCACAATACTTAAATTAAAATTCACTTTTCCAATGTAAAATCGATGTGTATGTATGGAGAATTAAGTATAGCATATGAATTTATGAGTTGTTTCAATTCCCGACCCTCAATAGTCAAATATGTTCTTTCATCATTAGTGAGATTCACACATCCCCAAACTTATTTTTTTCACTTGTTTCCAGTGTGTGAGCTACAGTTATATTTTTTTTACCACCCTCATCTCTCTAGTTTGGCAAAATTTCACCAATTGCAGTTCAACATTTTAATAAACAAGAATTCTCCATTAATTTTGATTACTTCAATCTCTAGGACTTAACTAGGCTAACAATCTCTTATCAAAAATCAAATTTTCTTAAATAGGTGTTTGAGACATAATTAAGGCATTAGGTACGTCTTCTATTTTATGCACCTACTTTTTCTACTCTTTTTTTTTTTTATATATGTATATATATATATTTATTATTTTTATTTATTTGAAACATTCTCCCCATTAAACTTTCTAAATGACCCATATAACAAGCTTTCAGCCGATGACTCCCAAGTCAGATGATCATATGGCACCAGGTTTTAAAGACCCTTGCAGTCTTAATTGCTCAAGTCATAAAGGCTTCGAAGAGAACTTTTCTAATAAAATATTTCTTTATGTCTTTATTAGTGCAATATCCCTTATTTAACACCAATTCAAGTAAAACGACATTTAACTCGAGATTTTCACCAAATTGCATCATATTGACCTTATACAATCCACACAAAATTTTTAATTTCACATATGGAATCCCTATTTACCTCAATATCTTGCTACAACAGTGAAATCTCCCCAAACTATTCTAAACTTGGTCCAAGAACGTAAAAGTTAGTGGTTTTGAGTTTAGCATATATGGTCCACTATTTCAACCCATTCAATTATGAAATCAACTCATTCCTGCTCACGTGCTCAATATATATCAAATTTCACATGAAAAAGTAAAAATTAATCTAAGCATGCAACTTATCCACCATTCATATATCATTCATGCTTCAATATATTCGTCATTGTCTCAATCAGACTAACTAACTCACACAAGATATATATATATATATATATATATGAACTTTTTGACAATTTTTTTTTTCAAATTTTCAAACTCTTTTTTTTTAAACAATAAAAGCACACCAAAACAAATAAAGAAAATGAAAACTCGTGTTTTTCACCCCCAAACTTAAACTAGATATTGTCCTCAATGTTTTTAATCCTAAATCAGCATAAGAAGGGGTGGGGAAAAAATGAAAAAAATACTCTCCTGATATGACATGTAGTTCGATGGCTAGCTTTCCTAATGTTCATGTTGGCTCATTGGTCAATTTTGGTTTAAATGTTTCACGACTTCATGTTCCTGAAAATTCAAATAAGGCATTAAGATCAAATAATTGGAACAAGTATTACTTAGCCTTAACATCTAATAAACCAACTAACATGTTGAAAATATAAGAGGAAGAGAGATATGGATAAGGAGTCACAAATAAAATTAAAATAAATTAAACTATCCTAAAACTCAAAAACAGAATAAATAAAGTGGGAAAAAAGCTTGGGTTGCCTCCCAAAAAGCGTTTCTTTAACGTCATTAGCTTGACGTCGTGTCATGATTATTCTTGAACAACTAATTCAATGCTTTTTTTAGCGGTGAGATAATCCTCTACGTAGTGTTAAATGTGTTGTCCATTAACCTTGAAATTTCCCTTTGTTAGGTGATGTAATTCAAATGTACCATAGGGAAACACTTGGGATGCCGTAAAAGGTCCAGACCATCTTGATTTCAATTTTCCTAGGAACAGCTTAAGTTTGGAGTTGTACAAGGACACTTGATCCCCCACTCTAAAAATTCGTTGTCGAATATTCTTGTCATCCTACTGTTTCGTTTTTTCTTTGTAGATGGATGCATTTTCATAAGCTTCTCTTCTGAATTCTTCTAATTTACGAAGCTGTAAAATTCTAGTTTCTGTGGGTTTTTCTAAGTCCATGTTCAACTGCTTCAATGCCCAGTATGCCTTGTGCTCAAACTCAACCGGTAGGTGGCAAGCTTTCCCGAAAACTATTCGGTATGACGACATTCCAATCGGCGTTTTGTAAGCTGTACGATAAGCCATCAAAGCATCGTCCAATTTTTTGGACCAATCTTTTCAAGATGCATTCACCGTGAGTTCTAGAATCCTTCTCAACTGTCTATTGGATGTTTCAACCTGTCCACTTGTCTGAGGATGATAGGGTGTGGCTATTCGATGTTGTACCCCATATTTAGCTAGCACCGCCTTGAATAACCTATTATGAAAGTGAGTTCCACCATTACTGATGATGGCTCTTGGAGATCCATAGCGATTGAAGATATTTTTCCTTATGAAATCCACCACTACCTTTGCATCATTGGTGGGTAATGTCTTTGCTTGCACCCATTTGGACACATAATCCACTGCCACAAATATATATCGATTGTTATAGGATGATGGAAAAGGTCCCATAAAATCAATGCCCCAAATATCGAACAACTCCACCTCCAAAATATTGTTTAGTGGCATCTCGTGGCGAGCAGAAATATTACCCGTTCGTTGACACTTATCACATGATCTGCAAAAACTGTGACAATCCTTAAATAACGTTGGCCAATAGAAACCGCTTTGAAGCACCTTCGCTGCAATTTTAGTCGAGCCAAAGTGTCCTCCATAAGCCAAAGCATGCACTCTAGAAAGTATTAGTTTCATCTCATCCTCTGGTACACATCTTCTGATAATCTGATCAGTCCCTCTTCTATACAAATGTGGATCATCCAGTAATAAAATTTCACCTCATGGAGAAGTTTCTTCTTCTGCTGATAGGTGAATTCAAGATCCATATGCCCACTTGCTAAATAATTAACAATGTCTGCATACCAATGAGTCTTTTCCAATTGCAGGAGTTGTTGATCAGGAAAAATTTCATTGATATCCAAATCGTCAAACCCTTTTGCTTGCTCTAGCCTTGATAAGTGATCTGCTACCTGGTTTTCTGTCCCTTTCTTATCACGAATTTCAATGTCAAACTCTTGCAGTAACATAACCCATCTAATCAGCCCGGTTTGGCATCTTTATTCTCAAATAAATACTTCAAAGCTGAATGGTTTGTGTAGACTATCACCTTTGAACCAATCCGATAAAAACGAAATTTGTCGAAGGCAAATACTACTGTTAGCATTTCCTTTTCAGTTGTTGCATAGTTGATCTGAGCATATGTTAAAGTTTTGCTGGCATAATAAATGACATGCAAGACCTTTTCCTTTCGTTGACCCAACACAGCTCCCACTACGAATGATAGTTCCCAATCTGGTGCCACTATAATAGGTGCAGATGTTAACTTTTCCTTCAAAGTGTTAAAAGCATGGAAACACTCACCAGAAAAGATAAATGGTATATCCTTCTCCAGTAGATTACACAGAGGTTTTGTAATCTTCGAGAAGTCCTGAATGAATCGTCTGTAAAACCCTACATGACCTAAAAAACTTCGAATCCCTTTGACCGAGGTAGGTGGCTATAATTTCTCAATCACTTCTATCTTTGTTTTGTCAACTTCAATGCCCTATGATGAGTGTTTCCATGCTTTTAACACTTTGAAGGAAAAATCAACATTATCACGCTCAACTACATCACGGTGGAAAAGAATTTCAAACTTCTCTATCCGTGTCAAAAAATTACTTGATAGTAGTACTTTTAACAAATTTCTTGTGCTAGATTAAATAAAACAATTTTTGGTTAGAACAATTTTTTTGGGATTTCTTACAATTTTATTCTTTGACGGAGCCATATTCTTCTTCCATGCTCATATTTGGACATACTTAAAAAGTTCACTTATAATTGAATAATAAGTTTTCAGTATTTAATATTTCTAGATATACAATTTGCTTATTTTGATAGTAACTCAAAAATTACTTTTGAAATATGGAACTTTATGTAAGTGGTCATTTTCCCTAATAAAATCGTGAATTGAATATTGTGACTGCAGTTTGCTTTTTACCACAGCAATTTGATAGATTTGACAATATTAGAAGGGTACCAAATGAAGTTTGAGACTTTGAGTACATTCTTACTCAGCAACTAAATATTAAAGTGGGTATTATTTTCATACATTTATCGACAAAAAATATGTAGATTTATAAGGTTTTATTGATCGTGCCTTGCTTAACTACTTGGATCCTATATAAGGATAGCGACTTCTCTGCCCTTGACCAATCTCGAATGGTAAGTGAGGTAGGGATGGAGGACATAGTCCCACTTAGAATCTCCTAATTGCCTCGTATTTTTATTTTATTTTTATGCGTTTCAATTTAATTTTTTTATTTAAAAAATAAAAAATAATATCAGAAAAAAATAAATAATTAGATGGATGATTGAGCTTTCAAACATAGAGTAATATTGAAGAAACATTTCAAATTTAGCAATATAGCTCTATGAATTCAGTAACCTAGTTATGCATGTTTACCTTTCCTCCCAAAAAGAAAAGTACCAAAACCTAGCATTGTTTACATTTCTATACTCAATACAACTTTCGTATTACATCACAACTATTCATTCTATATGTATTTTATTCTTTTCTATACAACAATACACCTACCTCTTCTAGGTGCTCGAATGCACAATTTTATCCCATATAGCATTCCCCTATAGCAGCAAAAAGGGGACAGAATCGCGGTACTTGATCGCTATGTCTATACTGGAAAGTTTTATAATATAAAAATATAATTAATGTTAAGCGGTTTAAGAAAATTAGAATTAGATTTCTTTTCAAAATACTTACCCAACACCTTACACCATACCAGCAAGTGTCATTCTCATACAACTTGCACTTCTATTTTTACAACAATGAAAAAAAGTTAAATTCAATAGTTATAAATAACAAAGTAAGTTTCGAAAAATGAAAATTAATAAACCTTTTGTTGGTAGATATCTGGTCTTATGGGACTCTTGCCCCTTTTGAGATTGTGATCACCATGAGCAAACTATTATATATAGAAAAAAGAAGTCAAACAGTGTAACACGTCAACATTATAAACAAAGTAATTATAAAGTATAAAAAGGTAAAGTAAAAAGAAGGAAGGGAAAGGGTGAAACAAACCATACAAGATGGATTGAACTAATTTTCTGTAATGAACAAAGAGTACTAATTGTTAGTGAATAACAAACCAGCCAAATCGAGTGCAAAGATGATTTTGGCAAATTTAGAATCACTTTTTAGATTTTGGGCCTAATCATGACATAAGAAAACGACAGAATTTCAAGCTATTTTAAAAGGAAGGAAATACAACATGGAATCAACAAAACAACAAAAAGCATAATTACTATTTGCAGTCACTCTAAAATCAATTCACATTGTATTCAGATAATCAATAGAAATTGAAAGTGCGATTTTTAGCTTGTAATAGTAGAATTATCAATTTTTTAATGGTAATCAATGAATTATTATTTCCATACTTCCATACTTTTGGACTACATTCTACCCGACATCAATGAATTATCAATTTCATAACAAACCAGCCAAATCGAGTGCAAAGATAATTTTAGCAAATTTAGAATCACTCTTCAGATTTTGGGCTTCATGACTAAATGAGAAAACAACATACTTTCAAGTTTTTTTTTTAAAAGGAAGGAAATATAACATTGAATCAACAAAACAACAAAAAACATAATTATTGTTAGCAGTCACTCTAAAATCAATTCACATTATATTCAGATAATCAATAGAAATTGAAAGTGCGATTTTCTGCTTGTAATAGTAGAATTATTAATTTTTTAATGGTAATCAATGAATTATTATTTCCATACTTCCATACTTCCATACTTTTGGACTACATTCTACCCGACATCAATGAATTATCAATTTCATAACAAACCGGCCAAATCGAGTGCAAAGACGATTTTGGCAAATTTAGAATCACCCTTCAGATTTTGGGCTTAATTACGAAATAAGAAAACAATGGTATTTCAAGCTTTTTTAAAAGGAAGGAAATATAACATGGAATCAACAAAACAACAAAAAGCATATTTACTATTTGCAGTCACTCTAAAATCAATTCACATTGTATTAAGATAATCAATAGAAATTGAAAGTACGATTTTCAGCTTGTAATAGTAGCATTATCAATTTTTAATGGTAATAAATGAATTACTATTTCCATACTTCCATACTTTTGGACAACATTCTACCCGACATCAATGAATTATCAATTTCATAACAAACCAGCCAAATCGAGTGCGAAGATAATTTTAGCAAATTTAGAATCACTCTTCAGATTTTGGGCTTCACGACTAAATGAGAAAACAACAGACTTTCAAGTTTTTTTTTTTTAAAAAAGGGAAGGAAATATAACATTGAATCAACAAAACAACAAAAAAACATAATTATTGTTAGCAGTCACTCTAAAATCAATTCACGTTGTATTCAGATAATCAATTGAAATTGAAAGTGCGATTTTCAGCTTGTAATCGTAGAATTATCAATTTTTTAATGGTAATCAATGAATTATTATTTCCATACTTTTGGACTACATTCTACCCGACATCAATGAATTATCAATTTCATAACAAACCAGCCAAATTGAGTGCAAAGATGATTTTGGCAAATTTAGAATCACCTTTCAGATTTTGGACTTAATCAGAAAATAAGAAAACAACAGAATTTCAAGCTTTTTTAAAAGGAATGAAATATAACATGGAATCAACAAAAAAAAAAAAACATAATTACTATTTGCAGTCACTCTAAAATCAATTCACATTGTATTCAGATAATCAATACAAATTGAAAGTGCGATTTTCTGCTTGTAATCGTAGAATTATCAATTTTTTAACGGTAATCGATGAATTATTATTTCCATACTTCCATACTTTTGGACTACATTCTACCCGACATCAATGAATTATCAATTTCATAACAAACTGGCCAAATCGAATGCAATGATATTTTGGCTTAATCATAAAATAAGAAAACAATGGTATTTCAAGCTTTTTTAGAAGGAAGGAAATATAACATGGAATCAACAAAACAACAAAAAGCATAATTACCATTTGCAGTCACTCTAAAATCAATTCACATTGTATTCAAATAATCAATATAAATTGAAAGTGCGAATTTCAGCTTGTAATAGTACAATTATCAATTTTTTAGTGGTAATCAATGATTAATTATTTCCATACTTCCATACTTTTGGACTACATTCTACCCGACATCAATGAATTATCAATTTCATAACAAACCAGCCAAATCGAGTGCAAAGATAATTTTAGCAAATTTAGAATCACTCTTCAGATTTTGGGCTTCATGACTAAATGAGAAAACAACAGACTTTCAAGCTATTTTTAAAAGGAAGGAAATATAACATTGAATCAACAAAACAACAGAAAGCATAATTACTGTTTGCAGTCACTCTAAAATCAATTCACATTATATTCAGATAATCAATAGAAATTGAAAGTGCGGTTTTTAGCTTGCAATAACAAAATTATCAATTTTTTAATGGTAATCAATGAATTATTATTTCCATACTTCCATACTTTTGGACTACATTCTACCCGACATCAGTTGAAAATGTAGTTTGAGAGAAAGTGATTTCATAATGCATTTTCTCATCAACTTTGATTATTTAGGGCTTTTAAATTAGTTTTGCTTCTATGAATGTTCTTTTGTGAGTTTGTACTCTCATCGATAGGGATGGGTTTTTGGAACATAAGTTTGAAGTTACATTGCAGTTCACTTTTGCACAATCAAGATAGAATTTGTATAGAACTGTCTTCAATTTTGGATTGTTGATGTTGCCCTCTGTAGAAGCCATAGCGTGCAGGTGTTGCTTGTGAGAACTCAGAAGTGACGTAGAAATGAACTTGAAAATCAAAATGACCGTATGTTTTATGCTTAAGGCGCCAAACTAAACGAGAAGAAATATTAAATTTGCTATATAGTCCCTAAGAAATTCTCTTATTTGTATTTGTACCCCAATCCATGGAAAAATTTCAATATTATCCTGTTGTCCTTCATTTAAGCCCATGTTTGGTCCCGTTAAAATTATAATTTTTCTCTCACATTTTTCAATAAATAATATTACACGTAAATATAAAAAATTTCATTCTTTTTTAATCACACACTATTTAAAAAATTACTATTTCAAAATATATTTTTCCCAAATTCTCATTATGATGGAGGCCAAACAAGGGTTGAATTAAAATTTGTTGTGATTTGCTGTATCCTGTTGTCCGCTTTGTTCCGTTTGGTAAGCTCTACTCTCCTCACACCACCCCACCCCACTTTGACGTGACATTGACCTATTTATTCAAGTAAACATATGTTATACTCTACATGAGCCACATATTACAATATAAGTTTTAAATGACCATTAAAATACATTTGGACTTCAAGCCTTCTTAAAATAAGTATTTTCCCCATAAAATAAGTAAGCCCCTATTTGGTGGCTATTTTTTATTAATTTTTTTTGAAAAAACATTATTTTCAATAATGATTTTTTAGAGAATGTGTCATTAAAAATTAAGGAAAATTTTGGGTTTATATGTAAAATATTTTATTTTGTGAATGTGTGGTTAAAAATGAGTATGTAGAAAAAAAAAATTTTAAAAAGGAAACTAATAGGGATTTAGTAAAATTACTTCTAGGGTTATAATATTCATTCTCATTGAAGGTTTTCAATCTTTTTTATATCATAATAATTTGTCCTCAACTTTTTTTCGTTGCACTCAAAACTCCACATTTTGAAAAGAGAAACTATGAAAAATACATTATATTTATGGTGCGAAACATACTACATGCACTATATGCTTAGTTATTGTGTAACAATTTTCATTTATCAATTCTGTTGGAAACAT
Organism: Fraxinus excelsior; assembly: GCA_019097785.1. Lineage (NCBI taxonomy): Eukaryota > Viridiplantae > Streptophyta > Magnoliopsida > Lamiales > Oleaceae > Fraxinus > Fraxinus excelsior. The sequence goes on from CM032632.1 coordinate 18,431,382, forward strand.
TTCGTAAGCGTTCTTTTTCCTGAAATCCCAAAATTGAAATAAAATCCTATCTTCAGCTCACCACAACGGTGTAATTACGATGTATATGCATGTGCAGGCAGCTATTATATCTTAGAAAATATTAAGATTTGCCAAACAAGTTGAGTAAATCTTGGATAAAGTCGAGATACCTTGTTTATTGAGCCAAAATGCTTGATAAGAACCTTAAATAGATACATGATATATTAGCAGAATTAGCTTGGCACTCATTTTTGGATGAAGCCTAGCTGACTGAAGCTTTTAATGTCCATAAACTATGTTTTTAAAGTGGATCTAACAAAAATTTAAATCAATCAGGCACCAAATGTTATTGAATTCCATCGCCACCAATTTGAAATTATACTGTACTCCAACATTAAGTTCCGATGTGTTTGTAAGTTAAAATGTGGAATTCCAAGAAAAGAATGAATCTTTGGGGTTGCTTGTTTATTGGTTTAATATTTTCTGAGATTATATTATTTGTCATTATTTATGTTTGAATTGTGAGTCAAAATGAAGGGATTAAAATACCCTCAATACGTCCGTCTATTTATTTATTTATATTTCCAAAAAATAATTAGTTTTTAAATACAATTTAAATGGAAATACATAAAAGTTCGTTGACCAACGAAGTGTTTCAACGGAATAGATTTCAGTTTTTTTATACTCTGAAATTTTATAAAATTTTATTCCTTGGCGGAGCCAGAAGGAAAGTAATCTACACTTCTTTTTGGAAAGTTTACAAGAGATGAGAATATCTCGCCTTCTTTTCCGATTATAATTTAGGCCTTAGGGTATAGTCTTTTACTATAATTTCTTTTCTTTAAGCCCTTATATATGTCAAATATGTTGCTGTAGCAGTCTACCGGCCTCCAAAATCGGTATTCGATTTCAGGTGAGAGCTCGATAGAGAATGACGGATATCCCAGATGACGTGTCAAGGGAGATATTAGTTCGATTGCCTCCAAAATCTGTGTTCAAATTCAGGTGTGTCTCAAAGAGATGGAATGATATCATTCAAGATCCTTCCTTTCTTCACAGTTATGCTAGTAGAAGAAAAGGGTCTCTTGATCAATTGTTGGGTTTCATACTGCGTGCAGACAAGTACTCGTATGCAAATCCCCGTCCTCGTTCGGAGCCTCGGATTAAAGTTCTACCTCTACAAGGTAAAAGAATAGGTTACTTCCCCGAAAAAGTTGGCTACTTTATTTCTTCCTCTAACGGTCTTGTTCTTTGTGGTCACCACCACCCGATGAAGTACTATGTAATCAATCCCTTAACAAAAAAGTGGGTATCTCTACCGCGACCTCGTAATCATTATAAGGAGGTATCCATGGGATTGGTATGCGAAGAAAATACAGCCCAATTGGTGGCAAATTACAAAGTTGTGAGGGCTGGCATGCCTGCTATGCAACGGGACAACAAAATGACCATTGAGACTTATTCCTCGACCACACGGAAGTGGGTCGAATCAGTACTTGTTGCCACTGATAAGTTTTATGTGTATCCATGGCCATTTATTGCTCCGTTCGTGCTTAATGGTGTTTTTCATTGGGTAGCATCCCCATTGCTTCTTGTTGTATATGACCCAAATGATATTGACAGGGGGAACTATCTACAACTGATTGAAAAGCCAATTACTGAAATGACAGAACAATACACTGTATATTCAAGGTCGGGTGATGGGCTATTATGGTGTGGAATTTTAACTGGATTCAGTTTGAAAATTTGGATGCTCCCCAAATCTGATCAAGGCTACAGACGCTCGTGCACCATAGCTAAGGAAGAGTGGGTCCTAGTCCATGGGGTGACTTTAGATTCTCTTTGCAATGACTATCCAATCATCAAAGATGCACTATCAAGTCCCGAGACACACTGTTCAAAATTGCGCTCGTTAGTCTTTAGCCCATGGAATCCACTCATTGTGCTTTTTAGGATTGGGGAAACTGTCTTCCTCTATAACATACAGAGCATGTCGATGGAATCATTATCATATCGTGGCAAACCACCTACCAATTATGGTGGCGAATATATTTGGCACCCTCACTTTGAGACACCTTTTCTGTCTTCGTATTCCCTTCAATAATAGAGTGCACTGTAGCAAACTTGCCTTAATGATTATATAATTTAGTTGTCTGCACACTAATATTTTGAAGCCATATTGAAAATTATCTATATTACGATATTAATATTGTTGTGTAGGAATTTATTGTGCATATCTCTTGAGAAATATTTTTCCTTAATTTAGTCTTTGTATTTTAGGTAAGTAGATCTTTCTCGGCAACTGATTGTAATATATATACTTTCTTATTGTGAATAAAGGGGCATGAATTGGTGGAGAATTTGTCACGGTATCAGAGCACCTAGGGAGATTCTAGGGCAAACACAATTTTTTTTCAATACTATAGCCTCCGCGAGAGATCATGGCTGGCAAAGAGGGCGAAAAGAAAGGAGATGGTGACAAGAAGGTGGATATGACGTATCATCTTGGATCGAGTGACGGTCCGGGAAACATCATTACCCCGATTCAATTACGTGGTGAGAATTACGATGAATGGGCGAGGGCAATTCGAACCTCGCCAAAGGCGAAGAGGAAATTTGGCTTTGTGGAAGGGACAATTCTGAAGCCATCAACAGAGGAGAAACTTGAGGATTGGATAGCCGTGCATTCGATGTTGGTGTCATGGCTAACCAATACCATTGAGCCATCCGTTCGGTCGACACTTGGAGAATATGATGATGCACAACTCCTGTGGAACAATCTCAAAAATAGGTTTTGTGTGGTAAGCGGCACTCGTATATGTCAATTAAAAACGTCCTTGGGGGAGTGCAAGCAAGGAAAAATTGAGAGTGTGACATTTTATTTTGGTCGTTTGTCAAAAATCTGGGATGAACTGACCACATATGTGAAGGTGCCGGTTTGTGCGTGTGGTGTTTGCAAGTGTAGCATAGTCATGCAGGTAGAAAATTTGAGAGCAGAGAACTTTCTACGTCACTTTCTTATTGGCCTCGATGGAGCGTATGCTTCAATTCGCACACATCTGCTTGGACTAGAGCCATTGCCGACGCTTGATCGAGCATATCAACAAGTGATTCAAGCGGAACTGCGTGGAGGAGAGTTGTCCTTATCCAAGGAAGAACGAGATAGTATCATGGCCTTCGCAATTCGGCCTGATGCGCATGGTAAGTCCCATTTTCTGGATAATACTGACAAGTTTTGCAAGCATTGTAATAGAGAAGGTCACGACGAATCCTCTTGTTTTCAATTACACGGGTTCCCCGAATGGTGGGGGGACAGACCTCGCGAAGGAAGGGGACCAAGTCGTGGTAAAGGACGGACAGGTAGAGGAGGTGGGCTTGCTGGTTCTGGCCGTGGCAGAGGCTTTGGTGCACCACCTGTCCGTGCAAATAAAATTGACGGGGCTGGAGCTTCATTTGGACAGCAGGCAGGGAACTCGCAGGGGCTGGCAGGTGCGACCGAAGCTACGGGTCTTGCGGGTATTTTAGCAACGCAACTGCAGCAACTTCTGGATTTTTTGAACTTAGCCAAAACAAAGGACCAGCTGTATGGTAAGGACATTAATTTCTGTTGGATTATCGATATAGGAGCTTCGAACCATGTGACGTGTGACTTGTCTCTTTTGAGAAATGTGAGAATGGTGATACCATGCCCGGTGGGATTGTCGGATAGGAACACGGCCAAAGCAAACCAAGAGGGCAGTGTCGTGTTGCCAGGAGGATTGCAGCTTGACCATGTGCTTTATGTCCCACAATTAACATGCAATTTAATTTTTGTGACTCAATTAATCGATGAATCAAATTGCGGTGTACAATTCACTAATAATATTTATGTTATACAGGACCAATCGACGAGGAAGGTGATTGGAGCGGGTGAAAGATTGGATGGACTTTATTTTTTCCGTGGTGTTCCTCAAGTGAACGTCTTGACAGTGGATGGTGATTCATCGTTCGAGTTATGGTATCAACGAATGGGGCATCCGTCGGAGAAAATAGTGAAGATGATTCTGGCTGTGAATCATTCTTGTCGGAAAAATAATAAAGCTTGTGATGTATGTCCCCATGCAAAGCAACCTAGATCTAGTTTTCCCATTAGTACGAATAAAGCTGGTATGATTTTTTGAACTTGTTCATTTGGATTTGTGGGGGCCTTACAAGACTCGGTCTTCATGTGGGGCTACTTATTTTTTAACAATAGGCGATGCTTTTTCAAGAGGAGTTTGGGTATATTTACTATGCAATAAAATGGAAGTTGAATCTATGTTTCTTAATTTTGTTGCTATGGTTGAACGACAATTTGAACAAGTGATAAAACGTGTGAGAAGTGACAATGGTACTGAATTTAATTGTTTGCATGATTATTTTCAAAATACTGGAATTATTTTTGAGACTTCTTGTGTTGGGACTCCACAACAAAATGGAAGGATTGAGAGAAAACACCAACATATTTTAAATGTGGCTAGAGCATTAAGATTTCAAGGGAATTTACCAATCAAATTTTGGGGCGAATGTGTGTTGGCAGCATGTCACTTGATTAATAGAACACCCTCTACTTTACTTAAGTTTAAATCGCCATATGAATTGTTGTTTGGGAAAGTGACTTCTTATGATGCTCTTTGTGTATTTCATTGCCTTTGCTATGCTCATAATCAACGACACAAAGGTGATAAATTTGCAAGTAGGAGCCGTAAGTGTGTTTTTGTTGGCTATCCTTTTGGGAAGAAAGGTTGGAAACTGTATGATTTAGAAACACATGAGTACTTTGTATCAGGGATGTGAAGTTCTTTGAGAAAGAATTTCCTTTTGCGACTACCAAACCACGAAATGTGGTGACTCCTATGCTGGCAAACAATGAGGATGGGGCCTGGAGTGAGGATGAGGGTGCCAATGAGTGTGCTGTGCGCGTTAAGGGGGGGTTGGAGGCAACCTCCACTCTCGATGGGGGTCTGGTGCTGCGATGCAGCCCATGCAGCAGCTCGCACATGAGGATGTGTGCGATGAGAGGCTAGAGAATACGGTGGAGGAGCAAGGTGTGCAAGTTGACAGTGAGCTAGGACGAGGAAAACGAGCCAAAATTCCTTTAACACGGTATCGTGATTTTGTTACTCGTACCATACGGAAAATAAGTCCATCTGAGAATTCGTCAACTCCTTCATCTTCCTCAGGTACGCCCTATCCTATAACACATTTTGTGAATTGTGAACGTTTTTCTGTGAGACACATGAATTTTCTTACAGCCATCACAGTGGGACATGAGCCAAAGCATTTTAAAGAAGCAATGAAAGACTCGGGATGGCGAGATGCGATGGGTAAGGAGATACGAGCCCTTGAAGACAATGAGACTTGGGTAATGGAGACTCTTCCACCCGGAAAGAAAGTACTAAAGAGCCAGTGGATATATAAAATTAAGTATAAGTCCAATGGCAGCATAAGGCAACTCAAAGCAAGACTTGTGATCTATGGCAATCATCAGGTGGAAGGAATTGACTATAACGCGACATTTGCTCCTGTGGCTAAAATGGTGACGGTTCGTATTTTTCTTACAATTGCTGTTGTTAAAAATTGGGTGGTTCATCAGATGGATGTGCATAATGCTTTCCTTCACGGTGACTTAAGTGAAGAGGTTTATATGAAGGTTCCTCCAGGTTTCAAGAATACAAATCCTAACATTTGCAGATTGAAAAAGTCCTTGTATGGTCTGAAACAAGCTCCCCAATGTTGGTTTGCAAAACTGTCAACAGCGTTGAAGAATTATGGATTTGTGCAATCCTATTCAGATTATTCGGTTGTACAGGGGAAGAACTCAGATCAACGTGTTAGTTTATGTTGATGACTTGATTATTACAGGGAATGATAAAGTTGTATTGATAACTTTTAAAGACTACCTCGACAGGTGCTTTCATATAAAGGATTTGGGAGTTTTGAAATATTTCTTAGGGCTAGAGGTAGCCCGCAATCCAGAAGGAATTTTTCTTTGCCAAAGAAAATACACACTCGAGATAGTTTCTAAAACGGGTTTATTGGGAGCAAAGCCCGCGGCATTTCCTATGGAACAAAATCACATTTTGGCCCTTGCTAAGGGCGAATTCCTTGCGGATCCGACGCTGTATAGGCGACTTGTAGGAAGATTGATTTACTTGTCTGTGACGAGACCTGATCTTGAATATTCAGTTCATATTTTGTCCCAATTTATGCAACAACCTCGTGAGGATCATTGGGAGGCAGCTCTCAGGGTTGTGAGATATTTGAAGAAGAGTCCGGGGCAAGGGATTTTGCTTCGTGCTGATAGTGATCTAAGTCTAGAAGGGTGGTGTGACTCGGATTGGGCTAGTTGTCCACTTACGTGGCGTTCCTTGACATGATGGTTCGTGTTGCTTGGTTGTTCTCCTGTGTCGTGGAAGACCAAAAAGCAACAAACAGTGTCTAGATCGTTTGCGGAAGCTGAGTATAGATCTATGGCGGCAACAGTGTGTGAGTTAAAGTGGCTTAAACAACTTTTGGGTGACTTGGGTGTGCGACATCCGAAGGGTATGAAGTTGTATTGTGATAGTTAGTCAGTGTTGTACATTGCTCAAAATCCAGTTTTTCACGAAAGAACAAAGCATATAGAGGGTGACTGTCATTTTGTTCGAGATGCGGTTACTGAAGGGATGATTTGTCCGTCATATGTTTCCACTAGTGTTCAATTGGCAGACATCTTTACAAAAGCGTTGGGGAAGGCAAAATTTGAGTTTCTCCTTTGCAAATTGGGCATTCGGGATCTTCACGCTCCCACTTGAGGGGGGGTATTACGATATTAATATTGTTGTGTAGGAATTTATTGTGCATATCTCTTGAGAAATATTTTTCCTTAATTTAGCCTTTGTTTTTAGGTAAGTAGATCATTCTCGGCAACCGATTGTAATATATATACTTTCTTATTGTGAATAAAGGGGCATGAATTGGTGGAGAATTTGTCAATCTGGAATCTGCAGCGATAATACAAAGCACATAGCCTGCAGATTTTTACCTGGTCAAGGGATAACCATATTTTATGCCGATGTGGTTGTATTGCGTGCATCCCTTCTTCTCTCTTTTGTGAATAATCTCAATGCTTGATGGCTTGTGAGTTATCGTCCTAGAAAAATATGAATACCTAGTGTAACTCTTGAAACTTGCATTTTTCAGTCGAGTGGACTCTTGGCCCGTGGAGTCCGTGGTAGTTGCAACTAAGAGTGGTGATAGCCTTTCTGTTTGATTTACATTATTCTGTGATCATGGCAATAATGCTACAAATTTATATATTTTACCGTCATACAATGAGTTTATTGCATAATAGTGCTCTGTGTAACAGCTTAAAGGCACTGATTTGCTGCTATTTTTCTGGCCTTCCGTGTCGATTAAAAATCATCATTAATTATGCTTTTGTCTAGAATTCCAAATTGGTATCATCACTATTATTGTCCCATCAATATTGTATTTTCCCAAGCATTCTTGTGTTGCTTTTTCAGTTTTACTTGCTAACTTTCGGAGATACAATTCAGGTTAACTAGCACTGATAATATATTCCATTTTTATTTTTACAATATTTATGTCTGTGTAAAACATGGTATGACGACAAATCTAATCAAGATGGTAATTTGAGGGCCTGATCTTGATGAGAAGAACACTTAAAAAGTTTGTTGGTATAAAAACATAAAGTTGTTATGGAAGTTTGATTTTTTTTTTTCAGAATGTATTCTAATTTTTGGTCTAATTGTTCTTCTGATGATCGATAATTTCCTAATGAAAATTTTCAATTTCTTATTTTACTATATTCAAGTCCTTGGAGTTTTGAAAAATCCAAGCATCTCAAAGATAGATATAGAGATATGAATTTCTCGAATAAATTGCACTCTTTCATGTACGTCAAAAGTCCATTGATGAGAAGGGGCACGGAAAAGCTTGAATATAATTCCAACAGTGATGAATACGAGTGCAAATAGAAATTTTTGGGGAGTTACAAAATTTGTATATTGATAAGACCATTTACTATTTCTCAAAGCTCATGTGAAGATATCTTTTGATTTTAACTAATTTGTATACGCGTCGATAGCTATCATGAAAAACATAATATTTATTTCTCCCCTCCCAAAGTTGCTCTTGTGCTGTGGTGCTTTCTTTTCTAAATCTTCCAACTTGGTAGTTTCCTCAATCGTTTGAAGGTTCGTGTTGAAAACGGTCACTCTGTGAACTAGATCAATGCTTTCACTTTCCCTAATTTTGGCGTTGCTTCTTTTTAAACCAGCTGTATATTGGATTTGATCTTAAAATTTCTGTTTCTTTTTTGTTTGTAATTTGTATTTGTTCATCTTCATCTTTTGTGTCTTTGGCATGGTTGAATTGTAAAACTCTTCCATGTTATAAACCAGCCATAAAATGATGGTATAAAACCAGCCATAAAATGATGGTGTTGTAAAGTTTTTTGAGATTAGTCTTTAGTCTAAACGCATAAATGACCATTTTGCGAGCGTTCTTTTTCCTGACATCCCAAAAGTGAATAAAAACCATTCTTCACACGCCAGTATATGTGCATTTGCAGATATTAATAACGTTGTTGTTCATATTTCAGAATACATGAAGATTAGATTAGATTGCAATATAAATATTAATCAGAAACAGAAAATCACTTCTAAATTTGTAGGTCAAAGAATTTCATTGAGCATCCCAATTTGCATAAAAAACATAAAATTCTACTAATACAAATTTGGCTACAAGTTATAATTTAAACTCTCATTTGATTAGTTACACCACCACGGAAGAATTCCTAATTTTCAGATGGATTAACAGTTAGGAAATTTTGCGAATAAGATGATTTTTATCAGATTACCAGGAAAGTCATTGTATACATGAAGTTGTCTATTTCATGACAGTTGAGAATGGTTATTACCTGGTTGTTGTACAGGAAAACGGGTATATAACCAACAGAAAATTCAATGACGTTTAAGAGGAGAGTGTACCCTCTTACCATTTCAGCAGCGAGCTCAATCAGCGTTGGGGGAACAAAAGGAACTCCTGTCTTCATCAGCTATCATCAAAGAATTTCGGATTAGGTCCAATGAAGCAGGTGGAGGTCTAGGGAGCTCACTCTGCAGTACTTTCGATCTTTTTTTAAGTAATGCTTGCTGCCTTGCTTCCTCCTCAGCCTTCTCTCTCGCAATCCTGTCAGATATATCTTCTTCAATCTTCTCCTCTGGTTCTTCATTGTCTTCAGGAACAGGTTGAAGTGGAAGATTTCTCAAACAAGAAAGCACTTCTTTTCTAGTATCAGAAGATTGTCTTAACTTTGCATTGTCATGAATATCCATGTCTTCATTCATGTGGAGCTCATCCCTTACAGGAGTTCCTTTCGGTGTCATTCCAAAAGAATACACATTGCTAGGTGTCATGCCAACCCTAGGGGTAATGCTTCCAGGAGTGGCTGAAGAAGTCTAGAGGATTTGGTGTTGCAATATCCCTTTTCTTAGGAGTTACTCCGGAAAAGTCTGAAGGATGCTACATAGGATTCTCTCCCCCAAGAAGAGGAGTCTGAGATTGAGTCAATCTCCTCTGAATTTCTGCTTCCGTCAAAATGGCATCTTGCTTACCTGCAGGAGTTCTCTGAGATGTTCGTAATGGACTCATCCCCTGCCGTGGTGTTTGAGCATAGCTTGCATGAAGAGCATGTGTCGCAGCATTCCCTTCAGAGATTTCTCCACTCCCCACAAGATCACTAGCAATGCCTATCATCGCAATTGCCTCCAATTCATGATCTGGAATCTGTGGTGCAGGAAGATTTAGTTTAGACCTCTTCCTGACTGTTTCTGGATCATTATGCTTGTTTGCTAGCAATATCGCTGATGGAGCGTCCTGCCTTTGTGCTATTTTATAGCTTGCTGCATCTTGCTTCCTTATCAACTCTTCTTTCACCTTCTAGTTCTTCAATAGTGGTTGGAAACTTAATCAATTCAACTGGCTGATCTTCATCGGCAACATCATAAAAACCCGGGGGAGGCTTCTTTTCAAATGGGATTTCAGCATTGTAGTCAATTCCCTTTCTTTTCCTCTTCCTGTGCCGAATATCAATACCAGCAGCCCTTAGTTCTCTTCTTTTGTGTAATGAGGCAAGCCTTCTTGCCTCTTCGAGTTGATTTTCCCTAGCTTTCCTTTTAGCCTTCTTGCCCCCTTGTGTTGGCTAACGATGCCCGTGCTTAAGAAAGCATCTCTTTCTCATCTTCGTCCATAACCACTGGATCAGGACGAGCAGGTTTGGATTCTGGATTGGGATCAATCTCTCCAGGACGTAATTTACGTGTAGTCACCAGGTTCATAATTCTCATCCTTTCCACATGCTGGATCAAGGAGTTTTTCATACCGTCCAAGGCGCTGGTACGGAGTACAGCCTACAATCGAGGCAATGGTTCTCCACTGTGTGGGCATGAGCTTAGCAAGATGTAGAAGTATCTCATCTTCTTCCTTGGTCCACTCAGTCTGCACGGAATATAAAAGATCACAAATTCGACAAATATTTTAAAAAAATAATAATAACCCCATAAAATCTAAAATGAAGGGGTAAGTGAGGAAGCAATAAAATGATAAAAATAACAAAAATCCTAACTTTTTTTGCCAACAGAGATGAACAAAAAATTAAGGTACATCCAGCATCCCCTCTTGAGTATATTACTACCAAAATGATAAAGCAGACACACTTCAGTTGATTGACTCAAGATAAGCAAAAGCTTGAAGCTCGTAGTATTTACTTTAGTCGATTGATTATTGAAATATTCTTCTAACCACCAACAGATAAAGCAGATAGACACCTGCATGCATCTCTCCAAATTCCAGAATCGAGAACAAAAATTGAACTGCAGTGAAGTAGTATTACTACCATATATCTAGAAAAAACTCAACTGTGGAAAAAAGAGAGAATAACCCAACAATAGAAAAATATCAAAACAAAATGCTGAAATTAACCCATAGGTTTCAAAAATTATCGCCAATATTAGGGGCGGAGCCCAATAAGGCTCAGAGTAGGCACATGCCCACCCTAAACTTCTGGACTAATTTTTTTTTTCTTTTTTGACTAATATGTTAAACGGCCCAACTTTCCAAGACCTACCCAGCCCAATAGAAAAACTTAGAAACATCCTATTCTCCTCATCCATCTTCACTCCGTTCTAGGCGACGTTGTACACCTCTGCCTCTGTTGAATGTTGTCCTCATCCCGTCGTTCGTCTCCGGTCTATCTCACTAGTCACCTCTGCCTCTGTTCTCCTCAATTTCCATCAGGTTTGAATTTGATCTTTTGTATTTAAGTTGATTAATTAGACATGAGTTTTTTTTTTCTTTCTGAATTTTCATTTTTCATGATTGTATCCCATATTTAATTTGTTAGCTGTATTTGTCATTTTTCTATCCGTTCAAATAATATATGTTTTTATTATCAATTTGCAAAGCAGATTACATTTATGATCTGCGATTGGTTTTTCTTGTTCTGGATGCAACGTAATTGTAATATCTGGCTCTTTTTTTTTTTTTTTGTTATTGGAGATTATTTGGATTTGGTTTTAAGGCAATCTTCTTGCTTAATTTTCATTTCCTGGTTGAATTAACTCGAATTAAATAAAGAAAATGAAATTTCCAGTGGGTGACACCTCTTATTGCTGAAATTTGTTTTCATCATTTCGATAGCTCTCGCTGTGATTTAGTTCTTACCTCCAAAAGAAAGAGAATTTACTGTATGTTATGTATAATGGTTGATTGTTTACCTTTTGGCAGTGTACAATCATTTGAAGGGGATTTCTGATCCGTCCTCCTAAACTATAGTTGAAATGAAGAAGGTTTTTGGTCAAACTGTCTGCGACATGTAAGTTTAACTATGTTCCCAAACATTTTTATCTCAAGATTGAGGCTTTGCATCATACATGTTATATGGCCTTTCGTTGTTGAACCGATTTGTTCAATATATAGGAAGAGACCAAAGTGTTGAATTGAAATGGTTGAAATTTGGGTATTGTTGAATTAAGATAAAATTGATTTGGACAATGTAAATGTTGATGGGGGATGTCGAATAATGTGGAATTTGATGTCACTAAACTTTCAACTGATCTTAGTCTAAAGATACCCATTTTGGATAAATTGTGTCGACCCTGAATTACAATCCTGGCTCCGCCCCTGGCCCAATACAATCAGAAAGCAAACAATAGACATCAAGTACATGCCTTTTTGATGGAGGGATACCGCCACTCGTACCAGCGGGCCTTGCATTGCTTGGCGGATTTACGAACAAGTAGGGACGAGATTCGAGCCCACTGGTTCTTCCCATATTTCATCACCGTCGCCTTCAAGATCTCGTCCTCTGTGTTCTTCCATACCCCACCCTTTATCATAATCCTCATTTTTGCTCCCTTTTGTTAGTCGATTCGCACCTCTCTTCGCTAGAAAAAATCAAGAATAAGAAATTAATGAACAAAGTTAAAGCCCGATTGTCGAATTCCTTTCCCCCTCCACTTGATTCGTATGGACACGTGATAGGGTTTTGTAATCTGATTTCCCCCCTAGCTCTACACTGAGGTTATGTTCAACGTAATGTATCTAAAAGATATTTTCACTAGAAGTCACAAACTATACCAGGTATCGCAATTGAGTCCTTGTTCAATGGTTATTATCACTCAGATCCTAAACTTTTGATTTTGGTGGAAGTTAGTCCAATAGTATTTAAATAATCAAAATAGCTGTTAAACTAATTAATGTCTTAAATGTGGTCACTTATGGCAATATTGATTCTGTTCGATCCTTGTATTTACTAACATAAAATTGAAAAGAAAATGGGATAAATGAAAAGAAGTTATTTATCTTCCACCACAAAAATTCTTTACCACCACCATCACGACCATCAAAGTTTTGTAACACTCTTCGTTGCTATCAGTTAGCTAGATAAATATATGAGTAATTTTAAACTTGGAGCCCAAGAAACAATAAATCAATAGAAAATTAAAGATTTAATACATAACTATTGGTTAAATGATTGGTTAAGATTTTATACACATTTTTCCCTTTTACCAATTAACTACAAAGGCTTATTTTAAAGAGTAATACTACTTAATCCCATTGGAATTATAACCACAGTCTATATGTCGTTGACATGACATTAAATGATGAATAAAATTAAATGGGTCATTTAGTTCGACCTTTCAATTAGTCTCGCTTACCACCACATAGACTGAGATTATAACCCCGGTAGAGCTAAATAGCATTGTTCTATTTTAAAATGATCTTTTTTTTAATAATACTCATAATTAACTAACCTCTCAAATTATGCAATATCAATGTCTTTAGGTAGGGAGTAGTGTATAAATGTGATGCGCATATTCGTAGTCTCTTTTTATTATTAATAATACGGGGAAAATATTAAGTTGCAACATTTTTATATTCCACTGTGGCAATTTTTATACCTTCTCTTAAAAGAGAGACTCCTAAGATCACTATTCATTTATGATTTCACCTCACATATTATTGTTCCATATGTGGGGAAAAAAACTTCACGCTATTCTTTAGCAATTAAGTTTCTCCCTCCTCTCTTAAAAAAGGAATCCCCTGATCATTTTTGTCAGTTTTCACATTGATTCTCTTGCAATCTGGTTTTGCTATAGTTACTTCCTAGCCATTTTTGTTGACCGATTGGTATTGCATTTGATATTTTATAAATATCTTCTACCGTAAAAATATCTTTCAATTCATTCTTCCTCTCAAATCTCTTCACTTCTCACTCTTTCTCTCTCATTCTCAGTGGCGTCGTGATGTGGCAAAATGATCTCCATTGGGTAAGGTTATATATTGTTTTGGTGATATAATTTCTCGTGTTTTATATTTGTTCTTTTTTTAGTTTAAATAGCCTTGTGGATCGGAAGATCATAGGCAATTATTGAAGATTTCTATTTGAAATGGTTTGGTGTAGTTAATTATTCAAGGTTTTCAATTATTATATGGATTTTATACATATCTATAAAAATATCTTTCAATTCATTATTCCTCTTAAAGCTTTTGACTTCTCACTAGCTCTCTCACTTGTTCTCAGTGGCGCCGTGAAGTGGAAAAACAATCTCCACCGGGTAAGGTTCCATATTGTTTTGGTGATATCATTTCTCGTGTTTGATATTTGTTCTTTTTTCTAGTTCGAACAGCCTTGTGGAACGGAATATCATCGAGCAATTATTGAAGATTTATATCCGAAATAGTTTGGTGTGGTTAATAATTCAAGGTTTTCAATTGGAATTTTTTATTTGTCATGTGGTGTTTCTGAGCAGGATGAATATGAGAAAGATGAGTTTATAGTAGATGATGTGGAGGACGAAAAAGAAAAGGAGGAATACGATAGAGCAAATAGTGGCGAGAAGAGGTAGAATAACTAAAATAATTAAAATCACGACTGTGAAGTGGGTAAAAATCAGGATCTAATCTCTTTTGTTTGCTATATGTTGTCTGACTTGGTAGAGATAGGGGACTTAGGACGCTGGGCTACAGTGTATCATGGGGTGTAATAGAAGGGAAGGAAATGCAGGGGAAATTATAAACAAGTTATCATATATCTTGACATTATTTTGTGGACAAAACAAGTCTTTAAAATTGTGTATACCCTCACGAGTATTCAGACATATTAGATTAGGTAGTGAGTTCTAATTACATGTCTATACCTTCTTGGTGGTTTATTAACGAGATTTTCACATTTTTTTAATTTGTATATGTATTGCATCATCCTCGGTTGCAAAATCCTGAATCGCGAGAAGAATATTGATCGATGGAAATGGATGTGTCTTTGAAAAAATACAAATGCAAGCGCTCATTATAAAGAAACAAGTTATGCTAAAACACTTTCACCCCGCGACCTAACCAGGCAGGTTGATTCGGGCGTTACCCCAAGACTCGCTGCCCGTTCGACCCTCGCGATCTGACGTGACTAGGAAGATCAATTCCTGTTTCGAAGTGGTAAACCATTGCATAACAACAATAAATAAATAAATTATGAAAAAAATATATTATTTCCAAACTAATGGTCTATTAAATTTTAAGTTTGTTCAACAAAGTGGTATTCTGATTACCTAGTAAAATTTTAGCAATTTAGAGTTAGTGATTATACATGCACTTGAATTATTTTTTCCTCCATTTTTTAGCTTTAAGATTGTGTGGAAAGACTTGTGCATAACAATTGATATACAAGATTTCTATGATTTTGTTAAGAAAAAACTCAAGACTCTGCATCGTGCGGAGTTAGAGCTTCGCTTTTTTTAATAAGCTCTTGTACTTCATTCAAAAATTGCAATTCTCCCCATTTTCAATCTTGCTGCCCCCACCACCGTCGTTTCCTCAGATACAACAGCCATCATCACCATTGACACAAGGTGGAGTGGGTGGTGGTAAAAGTGGTATACGTAGTGGTTGGGATGAGTGTAATGAAGGAAAATGAGAGTTTCTTCGTTATGTAGTTTTCAGTTAACCCATTTATAGCTTCTTCATGTTCTTCTTCGTCTTGCAATTTTTTTTAAGTGAATCGATTTTCGTGAATTCGTAACTCGATTTCAACCAGATCGATTCAGCTTCAGTTCAATCTCAGACTAATTGAATTTTTCTCCATTTAGGGTGGATGGATATTGATTATGCTATTAGGAAAGACGAACCACCTAAAATCACTAATACCAGCACTGCAACAGATATCGCGCTTTATGAAAAATGGGAGCGATCTATTAGCCTCGGTGTGATGTTCATAAAGACTAAAATTTCTGCTGGTATACGTGATTCCGTCGATAGCATGACAAAGTCCAAGACTTGATAAAAGCCATTGATGATCTATTCGTCACTTCAGATAAGGTATTAGCAAGCACCCTTATAATGAAGTTTTCATCCCTAAAGCTCACCAGTGTAAAAGGTGTACGCGAGCACATCAAGCAGATGAGAAACATTGTGGCTCAACTTAAGAAACTCAAGGTTGAGATGTCTGAATCCTTCATTGTGCACTACATCTTGAACACTCTCCCACAACAGTATGGACCTTTCAAAATATCGTAAACACACATAAGGATAATGGTCAATAAATGAATTAATGACTATGTGTGTTCAAGAAGAAGGGAAATTGATAATGGAACAAGGTGACAGTGTAATGTTGACTACAACCCGTGGGTAAGGGAAGGCTCAAGCCAATTCGAAGAGAAAAGGTAAAATACCGTCCCAAGCTGATGTTAAGAAAGAGGTCAAGTGTTACTTCTATAAAAAGAAAGGACACATGAAGAAAGATTACACCAAATTTAAGAAATGGCTTGAGGATAAAGGTAATCCAACCTCATTTATTTGTTATGAATCTAATATGGTTAATGTAAATATTACACCCGGTGGATTAACTTTGGATCTACAATCCATGTTGCAAACTCCTTGCAGGGTAATCAAAACTTAAGAAAACCAGTAGGAAGTGAGCAAAGTATCTTATCTAGAAACAAGATTGGCTCACATGTGGAGGCTATAGGAACGTGCATTTTAACTTTAAGTAGTGGCTTTGTTTTGGAATTAGATAGGACCTTTTATGTTCCAAGTTTTTCACGAAACTTGATTTCTATTTCGGGACTTGTACCCTTGGGATATTCATTTAATTTTTCAAACACGTTATTCGGTTTATTATATAATTTTGATTGTGTTTGGAATGATACTTTGTCTGATGGTCTTTATCATATTAATTTACAAAACAATACCACTTACAGTTTAATGCATGTTCATACGGCACTAAACGATGTAATATTAATGAAGACTCATCTTTGTTGTGGCATCAAGATTAGGACATATCTCTATAGATAGAATCAAAAGATTAATGAATGATGGGGTACTTAGTACTCTTGATTTCACTGATTTTGATACATATGTGGACTGCATTAAGAGAAAGCAGACCAACAAGTCCAAGAAAGGTGCCAACAGGAGTTCCGACATAATAGAAATCATACATATTGATATATGTAGTACAGTCATAGACTCGCATGGTCAAAAATATTTCATCACCTATATTGATGATTACTCTTGATATATGTATCTCTACTTGCTTCATAATAAGAGCGAAGCATTAGATGCCTTTAAAACCTTTAAAGCTGAAGTAAAGAAATAATATGAGAATCATATTAAGATCGTAAGATCAGATAAAGGTGAAGAATATTTTGGTAGATACACCGAGGATGGATAAGCACCTGGTTTGTTTGCTAAGTTTCTTTAAGATAATGGAATAATTGCCCAATATACCATGCCTGGTTCACCAGACAAAAATGGTGTAGCAGAAAGAAGAAATAGAACATTATTGGACATGGTGCAGAGCATGCTTAGTAGCTCTAATCTTCCTAAATCCTTGTGGACTGAAGCACTTAAGACGACTATGTATATATTAAATTGAGTTCCAACTAAGGCTATCCCAAAGACACCATTTGAACAATTGAAAGGTAGGAAACCAAGTTTGCGACATATGCGCGTTTGGGGATGCTCGTCTGAAGTGAGAATCTATAATCCACAAGAGAAGAAGTTGGACCTAAGGACCATTAGTGGGTATTTCATTGGATATGCCGAAAGGTCCAAGAGATACATATTTTATTGTCCATCTCACAGTACTAGAATTGTAGAATCAAGAAATGAAAAGTTTCTTGAGAATGACTTGGTTAGTGGGGGCAGTTAAACCAAGAACAAAGTTCATGAGCATGATTATTTGGAATCTCAACCTTCCACCTCAAATGACAGATTAGTCATAGTTCACAGCACCCCTCAAGTGTAAACAAGTACTGAACGACCAATCATTGAAATTCCACAAGTTGCTGACAATGTTTAGTAGATCAGGTATTCAGGAATTTCAAGATTTTTCTGAAGAAATAGTTGAACCACAAGCTTCTCAAGAAGGTGGTGTTACAACATTAAGAAGATCTACTAGAACCAAAAGGTCAGCAATTCCTAGTGATTATGAAGTGTACCTACAAAAACCTGACCATAATATTGGAGCCGAAAATGAGAAAATGATCCTGAATCATTTTCACAGGCCATGAGTTGTGAAGAGTCGAAATTATGGTACAATGACATGAATGAAGAGATGAATTCCATAAAGAGTAATGGAGTCTGGGATCTTGTTGAGTTGCCTAGTGCTAACAAATCTAGTGGTTGTAAATGAGTCTTTAAAACTAAAAAAGACTCGCTAGGTAATTACGTCTAAAGAATAATGTGGTAGTTAAAGTGCAGTTTTGAGGTGTCGTATCCACAGGGAGATGGAAATACTCAAAGGATTAGGAAGTGTGAATTATTCTCTTCAATGTGTAGTGAAACTCAATGTTTGAAATATGAAATTAAAATCAATAATTTGAAGCAGTGAAGCGTCGGAATTTCCTCAATTGGATTGGATCATTCACATCAATTATTCCATTTTTATAACACAATTAGAGGCTTTCATCTAGGCACTCTAATCGGAAGATATATCATGAAAATCAATTCAATTTATAAATGTAATCCTAGAATCTAGACTTATGACATATTCGCACAATTTTATTGAAACAAGATCAAATATCGACCATATACATCAAGCATAAGACAATAATCAATCCGTCAATAAAGTAAAATTGAGATTAAAACTCAACAAGTAGTTCAATCTAACGATAGAAGAAACATGGCGGATCTACAGAGGATTTAATAATTGTTAAACCAATATCAACAACAAGTAATTGAAATTGAAACTCAATAAATAGTTTGATCAAATAATGGAAAAAACATGACTGAATCCATGAAAATTCTAGTAATTATTAAATAGTTTTCAATATAAATTCATGAAAGAAAAGTCTAAGTCCTAAAATTATTCAACAAGAAAAGACCAATTACATAAAATAATAGATATGAAATCACCATATCCAATTAAGTTCCTCCCATACTTCACCATGATTGTTAGTTTTTCATGAGTTTCTTGAGCCAAAATCAATGGAAAAATGATGAATAATAAAGAATTTTTGTTCTGGGACGTTTTGGGGCCTTTTTAGGGTTGAGAAATCGTGTCACAATAAGTTACCATAAGTGTTTGACATAAATTAGGAAACTGAAAGTTTTTTCCTCGATTTAGCCTGAGCGAGCGCGCATTAGAAAATGGGGGCAGTCACCCAAGCATAAAATTTGGTTTTTGTATTTGAAGTTTAGGGTCGGGCATAACTGGATAGTCTTATGTATTTTGGTCATAACTTCTAATATCAATATTTGATTGAAACGATTCAAGATGCGTTGAAAAGATAACTCAAAGGGATATAACTTTGCTTTAAATAGTATCTTCCAATTCGATCTTTTCCATGCCAAACACTTGTCTCAATATGATGCTAAAAATCGGTGCAACCTTTTCAGCTTGAAAGTTGATATGTGATAATGTTTTGACTATATTTCATCCATTTGACTCATTTCTTCATCCAATTGACATTTAATACTCTCGAATCTGCATCACAAGGTTAAAAATAAGTTTAGAATATTTGCACTTTAGTCCCTAAACTATCACTTTCCTACATTTTGGTCTTTTTCGCTCTTTTCTTATAATTTCCACTGTACTCGTCCATTTGCAACCTAAACCAAAATGCAAGTATACTTAGAATATTTAGGCGCCAATAAATCATGACAATAGAATTATTAATGGATGAAAGACGTGATAATTGCACTATTATCACACATATGACTTACTTATTGCTAGTCCCTAATAATTTAATGCAAAATAAAATGATCAACGACTAGTCAATATTGCAAGTTAAATTATCAAGTTCTAATTTAACCATAGTTCATGCTCCTTTCAAATCTAACACCACAAAAAGAATTAATAATGTTATGATATTCCGGATATTAAAAACACATGCCAAATGTGTCAGTGTATGTCAAGCCATGGTCATCTTACCGCTAACCCTAACACATGCAATATCAAGTATATCTCAAACTGAAGGTTCAGATCCATAACTCACAAGTATCAAAGTGTTCAGTTCAGGGGTTTTCTCTATGGAGTTGAGAAAGATGTACACTCAAAATTGGAGGCTTAAATATTTATGAACAAGCAACACGCAAACCATTTGACTATATTTCTATGACAAATGCAATATACAAGAATGCATGATATTTGGTAAGCACTTAGAGATTCACGTAAAATATAGCGTTATATTTCTATCCCCTATCGGACCTACGACGATTTATACATTGTTGAGTTTATTTCCCTTCTTTCGAATGTATAAAATAAACCACCCAAAATCACACAATTATCGTGCACTATAATCGTGGAGGCAAGAAAGTGTATATAAATCATTCAACAAAAGCATTTGTGTTTGAATATCAAATTGCAAAATAGAGAATTAAGATATCACAATGCGAGGTTCATCGTTCACCTAATACATAAAAAGTCTAGCCTAGCATGGAGAAAATAAAAGAACAATAAAAGTAATAAAGAAAAGATATCACTCAAAAACTAGAAATTAACTTGAAATCTTGAATTTTCGATGAAAATCTTCATTCAAGCCCTCTTCTTTACTCTTCAATGGTGTTTTTCTCTCTAAAAATGTGTAAACCCAGTTTTTGGACAAGTTTCAGTTTTTATAGTTGCCCTAAAATCATTACCATACGAGTTGGAGTCGAATAAAGAAACCCAGATTTTTTCCAATTTTTTCTTTTATGCAAGCATAGAATAGCATTATCCCTTTATTAATTTCCTACTGACCACTATGCGGTCGCATCCACCATAACATTATGCGACCGCATAGTGTTATTCACTTCCAATCCATAGCATTTTGGTTCTCCAACTTCCATCATGCGCTTTTTGATCACTTTTCCCATTTTTTTCTTCTTACAATGTATCATTCCCATGCTAAATTCAATGTTGCCATCCGTTCATCTTCAATTTCTCATCCCGAGCATCTTTTGTATATTTGCATGTTAGTCCTTGAACTTTTATTTTTCTCCTTTTTGGTCATTTTGCTCATTTTTGCATACATTCAATTACATCCATCAATGTAGTCCTATAAACACAATTTATATCGAATTAAGCCATATTCAAACATGTAAGTCATCAATTAGTCAAGTAATATCGCTAAATATACGTTAGAAAACGCACTTATCAGATCGTATAAGAAGAACATATATAAAAATTCAAATACTTCCAAGCACATAGTTAAATATCTTATCAAGCATTTTGATCGATCACAACTTCCAATAAATACCTATTTTGGCATTTCAAACCCTAAACTCAATCAATTTTTTTTTTCACTTTTTTCTTTTCTTTTTCAATTTTTTTGATTTTTTTTTTTCAAACACTTAACACTAGCCAACTCTTGTCGTTTTCTTGATTCTATTCTTCACAAATAAACATTCACTACTTACTACACACTTAGAAGTAAAAAGGTGGGAAAATAGTGTATATGTTATACTTCAACATGGAGGGGTAGAGTTAATACCCTAAATAGTCACTGAATTTTGCCAAAAGTTCTCAAGAGGTTATCGAACTTCAAAACTTCTTTAAGTAGTCACTGAACTTTGCAAAAAGTTCCTAGGAGGTCACTGAACTTCAATACTTCCCTAAATAGTCACTGAACTTTGCCAAAATTTCCCAGGAGGTCATCGAACTTTACAAATTGGGACCCTATACATCAATGGTTCGATGACACCCTAGGAACTTTTTGCAAAATTGAGCAATTATATAGGGAAGTTTTGGCAAAGTTCAATAACCCCTTAGGAATTTTTTACGAAGTTTAGTGACTATTTAAGGAAATTTTGAAGTTCAATGACTATTTAGGGAACTTTTGGCAAAGTTCAGTAACTATTTAGGGTATTAAACTTGGAGGGGTATGGATGGCATAAGTGCATGAAGGAAAAGGCTATATGTGTGATCATTTTCCAAGTAATCCACCATCTTATCACATACCATGTAATGTTATTCTCAAAGGAGTTTCCAATTCACAAGATCAATGAACGCTTTTGCCATATTTTAGTACACTGTGGCTCTCAATCCTCACCAAGTATCTCACAAGAAAAATTTTAGCAAGATACTCCTCAAGTTACATGTGTTAAACTACCATCTTACCACAAGGCTTGTGTGCACAAAAAGAATTTAGCAAGATGACATCTAGATTTTCACAAATAAAAATAATTCCTAGTAACATGTGTTGTCATTCAAGAGCATAAACATACAGCAAATTAGATATTCAAACAAATTTTTGTTTTTCAAATTCACATACAATTCAACAAAATCCAACAATCCTCTCCCAATTAAAATTTTACACTGTCCTCAATGCATAAATATGAAAGCTAAATGAAGAGATATCATAAAAATGATGCAGTTAATCAACATAAACTTGAATGATAGGAAACCTGAAAGTACTCAATGGACTGGTAATGCGAAGAAAATGACGAAAATTAACTAAAATATAAATGCAAAAGTAAATAGCAAAAGAAAAGAACGAACTACACTTGGGTTGCCTCCAGAGCGGCGCCTTTGTTTATTATCGTTGGCTCGACCCAAAGTTTCCTCATTCAGCCCGCATCTAGCAAGCCTGGTTTCAATTTTCTTTGCAGTGCACGAAGCTCTTGGACATAATCACCAGTAATGTTCATCTGTCTCCCTCAAATACATACGTGAGGTGACTAAAGGAAAGGTTAAAGTCAAGAGTGGGGCCTGAAACACAGAAGGTAAAGTCCTCTCATTAGAAATTGGTAATGTAACATAAGAACTATTACCTGACTCTTGATCCTCTCTCTCAAGATGTTTATTGATGGCGACGTCCAATCCATATGGTTCTAGAATTTCCTGTGCTGGTCCAAGAAATATATTATAAGCTACCTCCTGAGTGAGTGCCTCAATCATGTGGGTTTGACGACACTCATCATCCTCCTCTAACTGCTCAGTGATATGAGAAATGTTGACTTCTAGAGTCATATTCCCAAATGATAGTTTCATAAGACCATTCCTACAATTAATCAAAGCATTAGCAGTAGCAAAGAAAGGTCTACCAAGAATAATAGGAATTTTAGAATCAACATTCATATTAGCTTTTACATCCAAAACCAAGAAATCAACAGGGTAGTAAAATTTATCAATTTGAACCAAGACATCCTCAACTACGGCCCTGGGTCTCATAGTGGACCTATCAGCTAATTGTAAAGCTACAGATGTATGCTTCATCTCACCTAATCCTAACGACAAGTAAATAGCACAAGGCTTGAGATTAACACTAGCCCCTAAATCTAGAAGAGCTTGTCTAAACTCATGATTCCCGAAGACACAATACACAGTAGGACAACTAGGGTCCTTATACTTTAGCGACATTATGCTTCCTTTTGACAGTGCATAAGTCCTTAAGGACTTTAGCATTAGTAGAAACCTATGAAATTACATGCAAGAGAGGTAAATTGATTTTTACTTGTTTTAGATGTTTTAAGATCTCATTATATTGACCAGCAAATTTTGAGGTAGACTTACGAGCTTGTAGGAAAGGTACTCTCACTGAATTTTTTGTTATTTCCTCATTAGAGTTACTCTTTTCAGGTTCACTAGTTTTTTTTTTCAATTTCCCTAGGTTTGGGGATTGATTCTATGACTTTTTCTGATCTAGTGGTTATGACATTTACTTCCTTAAGATTGTTTTCATGAGATCTTGAGGTCTGTGCCATGTGTTGCCCTTTGGGATTTGGTTGAGCTTGAGCCAAAAACTTCCCGCGTTCCACTACTGCTAAGGTACTAGTTAGTTTGGAGATATGATTTTTGATATCCTTGTTTCCCTCAACAATTTGGGTAATTATAGTCTTAAATTTTTGATTTGTTTTTCCATGTGTCTATATGAATGCATGTAGGATATCTTCTAAAGAATTCCTAGATGACGTGGGTTGGTATGAATGTGTATTAAAAACTCTAAGTGGTTGGGTAGGTTGCTGGTTTTCAGATTTCCAGCTGAAGTTTGGATAATTCTGCCACCCCCGATTATAGGTATCAGAAAATGGAGCATAAGGTTTGTTATATGTGCCTAAGGCATTGCAGTGTTTCTCATAAACCCCCATCATCTCAACTAGAGCAAAGTACTCATGCGTGGACGATCAACTCCACCACACACACAACATGGTCCAGAAGATTGAACACCGGCAACGGTAGGTGAAGGCTTTGAGTTTTTAGTACGTATGGTTTCAATTTCTCTAGTTAAGGCTTTTACTTTAGCTCTAAGACCATCTTCTTCTCTAAGATGATAAACTCCTACACTAGAAATATTTCACACGGGTCGTGACCTATTAGTGTTATCAGTGGCACTGGGCCAGTCCAGGTGTGAGCTTTTTTCAGCTAGGTCATCTAAGTACTCTATAGCCTCGTTAGGATCTTTTTGTAAAAATTCACCATTACACATCATCTCAATAAATTGATGCTCCCTAGATGTTAGTTTTTCATAAAAATAACTCACTATTCGCCAGCTCTCATAACCATGTAGGGGCAAAGGGCTTGAAAATCTTTGTATCGCTCTCATGCTTGATATAAGGTTTCAGTGTCTTTTTGAGTGAATGGCGAAATTTGTTTCTTCGAAGCACTAGTTTTATGATGGGGAAAATATTTGCTGAAGAAATCTTGAGTCATTTCATCACATGTTCCAATCGAACGTGGTCTCAGCGAGTACATCCAGCCTTTTGTTTTATCTTTAAGTGCAAAGGGGGAAAATTTAAGCTTGAATGCATCTTCTGTACTATGTTGATTGTGGAAGGTTACAACCACCACCTCAAATTCCCTAATATGCACGTATGGATTTTCATTTTCAAGTCCATGAAAAGTGGAAGAAGTTGAATCATTCCCGGTTTAAGGTCCATACATAGCATATTAGGTGGAAAAATAATGCATGATGGTATGAATGTGCGTGTGAGATTAAGATAATCATGTAAAGTCTTAAAAGGTGCATCATGCTCACTATCACTCATAGTGTTGTGTGATGAAGTGTCAGTTTTAACAGATGCAGAATCAAAAACAGGGTTAAAAAGAGATTCAAACTCTATAGCAGATCTTTCAGGAGATCTTCCACGTTCATCTGGATACATGCTCATGAAATACAAAGAAAAACAAAGAAAAATAAAGAATAACAAACTGAAATAAAGGGTTAGAAAAAGAACGAAGTCACCATTTCATAATTGAATCCTTTAATTTCTTCTATCGTCTCCCCAGCAACGACGCCAAAATTTGATTACACCCAAAGAATAACGTGGTAGTTGTAATGTAGCTTTGGGGTGTCGTATCCACAAGGAGGTGGAAAATGCTAAAAGGATCAGGAAGAGTGAATTATTCTCTTCAATGTGTAATGAAATTCAATATTTGAAATATGAAATTAAAATCAATAATTGGAGGTAGTGAAGCGTCGGAATTCCCTCAGTTGAATTGAATCATTCACATCAATTATTCCATTTTTATAACATAATTAGAGACTTTAATCTTAGAATCTAAACTTATGACATATTCGCACAATTTTATTAAAACAACATCAAATATCAACCATATACATCAAGCTTAAGACGGTAATCAATCCGTCAATAAAGTAAAATTGAGATTAAAACTCAACAATTAGTTCAATCTAATAATAGAAGAAACATGACTGGATCTATAAATGATTTAATAATTGTTAAACCAATCTCAACAACAAGTAATTGAAATTGAAACTCAATAAATAGTTTGATCAAACAATAGAAAAATCATGACTGAATCCATGAAAAATATAGTAATTATTAAATCGATTTCAATATAAATTCATGAAAAGAAAAGTCTAATTTCTGAGATTATTCAGCAAAAAAAAAAAGACCAATTACATGAAATAATAGATGTGAAATCACCATATCCAATTGAGTTCCTCCCATGCTTTACCAAAATTGTTAGTTTTTCATGAGTTTCTTGAGCCAAAATCAATGGAAAAATGATGAATAATGAAAAATTTTTGTTCTGGGATGTTTTGGGGCCTTTTTAGGGTTGAGAAATCGTGCAACAATAAGTTACCATAAGTATTTGACATAAATTAGGAAACTTGAAGTTTTTTCCCTAATTTGGCATGGACGGTTACCCAATAGAAAATGAGATGGCCGCCCATGCATAAAATCTGGTTTATGTATTTGAAGTTTAGGGTCAGACGGCCTATAACTAGACAACTTTCAATATTTTGGTCATAACTTTCAATACCAATGTTCGATTGAGACGATTCAAGATGCGTTGAAAATTTAACTCAAAGTTCTACAACTTTGCTTCAAATATCTTCTTCCAATCTAATTTTTTTCCATGTCAAAAATGGGTCTCAATATGAGGCTAAAAATCGATGGAACATTTTCAGCTTGAAAGTTGATATGTGATAATTTTTTGGCTATATTTCATCCCTTTGATTCCTTTCTTTATCTAATTAACATCTAACACTCTCGAATCTTCATCACGATGTTAGAAACAAGTTTAAAATATTTACACTTTAGTCCATGAACTATCACTTCCCTTCATTTTGGTCCTTTTTCGCTTTTTTCTTCTAATTTCCACCGTGCTCGTCCATTTGCAGCCTAAATCAAAATATCAATGTATTTAGAACATTTAAGTGCCAATAAATCATGAAAATGCAATTATTAGTGAATGAAAGACGTGATAATTGCACTTTTATCACTAGGCAACATATTTGATTAAACTATTTGATATGCCCATAATGTAGTTCTCGAAATAAATTTTGAGAAATAAGCAATTTATATATTCGATTAGCGTACGATCGTCGGAGAATTTTTAAAATTATCATGTTATCGAAATTCAAACTTATTTTGATTTTACCCCTGTTTGGTGGAGATTAAAATCAATTTTTTAGTAAATTTTGATAGAAGATAAATAGTTATGAATTTCATGAAATATATTATTAAAATTAATTGTTAACTTTGATTTAGATTAAAATTTAGATTTTAATCGGATACCAAATATGAATATAAAAAAAATCTCCAAAGTTGGGGGCATGTACCCCCCCCCCCCCCCCCCGGGTCCGTTAGTGAGTGTGCAAATCTCTTTAATCTTCTTTAGAAGGTGTACGCACCTTAATTTTTAAAAAGTCTAATATTGACGTGTGTCAGACACTTAAGTTTTACCCCCATTTTAAATGCTTAAATTTTTTTAATCTATATCGATTTATTCAATAAACTCAAAGATCAATGTGAGTTAGATTAGTATTTGGAACATGACCAAATTCATCAAAAAATAAAAATAAATAAAAATAAAAATTGATCAACTTATATGAATTTTGGAAATACGTAATTTTTTTTTGAACTAGTCTAGCTTATTTGAAATATTTATTGTTTCTTTCCATAAACTCCTAAGAAGTAGTAGAATTCTTGATCTCTCCCTGCATCCCTCAATTCGGAATTAGAATTTGAATTAATGCCTCTTTCATTCATCCTAAATTGCAGTGATTTAATCTAAAGCATTTACCAACAAAGACTAAGAGAGAAACAAAAAATATCACTATCCTTATATCGTTGCTTCAAATCACATCTTTGCAAAAGTCAAGCCCCAATTAACTACTTGGATCCTATATAAGGATAGCGACTTTTTTGCCCTTGACCAATCTCGAAGGGTAAGTGAGGTAGGGATGGAGGACATAGTCCCACTTAGAATCTCCTAATTGCCTCGTATTTTTATTTTATTTTTATGCGTTTCAATTTAATTTTTTTATTTAAAAAATAAAAAATAATATCAGAAAAAAATAAATAATTAGATGAATGATTGAGCAATATGTTAGCTAACTGTATTAAGTTTTAGCAAACTAGTAGTAGTCATATAGGCGTCAATTAATTAGTTTAATTAAATTTTCTTCTTCGTTTTTTGTTAATTGGACAAAGCCTTGTGCTGATTTTCTTTTGCTAATAAAATAATTGTGAGCATAAATGATCCTCCCACTAAAGTGTTCTCCACACTGAGAAGTTCCCATGAGTAGTTGCACAGTCGAGTTTGAGGAAAAGCCAAGATGCCATCTTTGTCTGCAGACTCTGCACCTCTCTTCATCCATGCATTTAAGGCAATTCCCTAGCGAGGTGAAGGTGCAAATGCAGACAAAATGAAGGCCCCTTTCACCATCACATCAAATATTTACATATAAAAAAACACACAATCTAATGCAGAGGCCAGAGGGATATATATATTCCACTTTCTAGGGCATATGAACCTCACTAACTTAAAAGTCGAATGGACCATGCATGGTAAGTAGGCAGAGAGTTGTCAAGCATGTGATGGAAAGGTTGATGCATTAATAGCAATCCCTGCAATAGTTGCTGCTGATTAAACTCTCTAATCTCAATTTTGAAATTAATATTTTACAAAACGAAATAAGAAACACATGAAAGCAAATACAAGATATGTAATGGCTCATATTTAACAAACTACATTTATGACTCTTCTTGATAATTTATCAGTTTTCTTGTTCTCAACCAAACACCAAGCTGAATTCTTTGACAAACTGATTTGACTACATCACCAAGAAAAACTACAAACCAATCAATCTGGCAATTGTGTAAACCAATATAAATTATACAGAACATTCAATTGGTTATTTTTCAGTAATAACAATCAACGATACTTTCAACAATTATTCCTTGCTCTTCTTAAAAGACCTAGTTAGTTTTGGAGAAAAATAATACACGCTACAGTATAATTTATCTTCATTAGACCTTGAAACAGCACAAACACAGACACAAGAGTAATTATCTCGTTGTCTTCAACCAGTGAGTTTGAGTTGATTCACTATTTGAATGAACAACTACTTTAAATAGTGGTAGATGACAGTTCATAATTTTTCAAGTGGGAAGAAGATTCACTAAATACGTTACAAAAATGAATATGGGATTTTCAATACAACCATCAAGTTTGATCAACTATTACATGTTACATAGAATGAAATAATCAAAACAATGTATTCTATTTGAACATTGTGAGTACTCAAATTATAATTTATCAGTTTTCCTGTTTTTAACCAAACACAAAGTTGAATTCTTTAAAAGACTCAGTTGACTACATCGACGACAAAATACTACAAACCGATCAAGGCTATCATTATGCAAAGGTAATGAAATAAAACTAAGACTATCATAAACCTTCCCACGAGGGGCCTAATCCTATTAGGTGAGCAATAATAAACCAAATGATCAAATCGAATACTAGCGAAGCAAATGCACAGATTTATAGTTAGCACTTGTCCTAGCATAGTTTCACTATAATAGAGTAAAGACTAAATAGTTTTTGTTATGTCTCTTGCAAGTCCCACAAAAACTTCTTGAAGTCCTTGTATAGCACCAATATTATGGCAACTCGACAATAAAGGGGACAGTTCAAAAATCCAGTGATTTGAAAATTGGGTTGTTTACCTCGTATTCCATTTTTCTGATTGATATTTTTATATGATCTAAATTCTGGTCAATGGGCACAAGATCCCAACCATTTCAAAACTTAACTACCCATAAAACCTAAATGAGACTTACTTATGATGTGATTTTGTACTGTTGACCCCAAAAAATGGCCCAACAGAGGAGTGATTCCAAGTCTTTCTTCAATTGTTGTGAGATTATTTTTTATATAAAAATGGGGGTCGACCGGAGGGATAAATCTTGTAAAAAGGAGGGAATGCCAAAGCTTTTTTTGTGTGTATAAATTTGCATTATTCTTTACAATGTTGAATGTGTGCTTTTATAGTAAAATACAATGGTGGAGAGCCGTTAGATGATGAAACACGTGGCCTCATCCGCATAGCCGAGACCTCTTATCGTAGCCATCAATCAATCATTCATAGGCCATTTCGCATTTAATGCTGTGACGGCTTGACAGCCCTATGTCTGATATGTAAGACTAGACTTGACTTGTTTCAATAAGTGGAGCTACATATATAGTGAGCTGTCACATCACCCACTTGATACAAGATCTAGTATGAGATCTTCTCCAATACGCCTCTACATATCTCATGTCATCCATTGGGGCTCAGCTCTTCATAAGGGTTCGGACAATAGAGGTTCGACCAATAGTGGCTCGGCCAAAAGAGGTTCGGCAAGATAGGGGTTCGGCCAATAGTGGCTCGGTCAAAAGAGGTTCGGCAAGATAGGGGTTCGGCCAACAGTAGCTCGGCAAGATAGGGGTTCGGCCAACAGTGGCTCGGCCAGATAGGGGTTCGGCCAACAGTGGCTCGGCCAAATTTCCGTACGGGCAGAATGATGTGGGATGGATCTAGGTTCACTTACCGTGTAGTTTGTCACTTGACTATATTTAGGACTTCGTTGGAACTTGTCCACTTGCCACGTGTATTTATTGTACGATTATTTATATGAGTAACATCAGTCCCTCAAGTTTGAGTCGTACATTCATGTGCGGGTCGAACTTTGAAGTATAAATAGTTAAGTCGGTCAATGTGGGATCCTCTCTATCTGAACATACCACGTAATATATGGGTGCAGCCTTATGAGGCTTAATTTACCTTGGCCGAGGCCTTTTATACATGGGAGAGCCCATTCGAGAAGAGGCAGCCTTAGAAGAGGCTGAATTGTCCTTGGCCGAGGCCCTATTATGTAAGGGAAGAGCCTACTCGGAAGAGGCAGCCTTAGATGAGGTTAAATTTACCTTAGCCGAGGCCTTTTATACATGGGAGAGCCCATCCGGGAAGAGGCAGCCTTAGAAGAGGCTGAATTGTCCTTGGCCGAGGCCCTATTATGTAATGGAAGAGCCTACTCGAAAAAGGCAACCTTACATGAGGCTAAATTTACCTTAGCCGAGGCCTTTTTATACATGGGAGAGCCCATCCGGGAAGAGGCAGCCTTAGAAGAGGTTGAATTGTCCTTGGCCGATGCCCTATTATGCAAGGGAAGAGCCTACTCGGAAGAGGTAGCCTTACATGAGGCTAAATTTACCTTAGCCGAGGCCTTTTTATACATGGGAAAGCCCATCCGGGAAGAGGCAGCCTTAGAAGAGGCTGAATTGTCCTTGGCCGAGGCCCTATTATGTAAGGGAAGAGCCTACTCGGAAGAGGCAGCCTTACATGAGGTTAAATTTACCTTAGCCGAGGCCTTTTATACATGGGAGAGCCCATCCGAGAAGAGGCAGCCTTAGAAGAGGCTGAATTGTCCTTAGCCGAGGCCCTATTACGTAAGGGAAGAGCATACTCGGAAGAGGCAGCCTTACATGAGGTTAAATTTACCTTAGCCGAGGCCTTTTATACATGGGAGAGCCCATCCGGGAAGAAGCAGCCTTAGAGGAGGCTGAATTGTCCTTGGTCGAGGCCCTATTATGTAAGGGAAGAGCCTACTCGGAAGAGGCAGCCTTACATGAGGTTAAATTTACCTTAGCCGAGGCCTTTTATATATGGGAGAGCCCATCCGGGAAGAGGCAGCTTTAGAAGAGGCTGAATTGTCCTTGGCCGAGGCCCTATTATGTAAGGGAAGAGTCTACTCGGAAGAGGCAGCCTTAGATGAGGCTGATTTACCTTGGCCGAGGCCTTTTATACATGGGAGAGCCCATCCGGGAAGAGGCAGCCTTAGAAGAGGCTGAATTGTCCTTGGCCGAGGCCCCATTATGTAAGGGAAGAGCCTACTCGGAAGAGGCAGCCTTACATGAGGTTAAATTTACCTTAGCCGAGGCTTTTTATACATGGGAGAGCCCATCCGAGAAGAGGCAGCCTTAGAAGAGGCTGAATTGTCCTTGGCCGAGGCCCTATTATGTAAGGGAGGAGCCTACTCGGAAGAGGCAGCCTTACATGAGGTTAAATTTACCTTAGCCGAGGCCTTTTATACATGAGAGAGCCCATCCGGGAAGAGGCAGCCTTAGAAGAGGCTGAATTGTCCTTGGCCGAGGCCCCATTATGTAAGGGAAGAGCCTACTCGGAAGAGGCAGCGTTACATGAGGTTAAATTTACCTTAGCCGATGCCTTTTATACATGGGAGAGCCCATCCGAGAAGAGGCAGCCTTAGAAGAGGCTGAATTGTCCTTGGCTTAGGCCCATATATTAACCGTTGATAGAGATATGGACTTGCCATATATTAACCGTTGATGGAGATGTATGAGCTTGTCATACTTAGTAACTTATGAGCTTGTCATAGTTAATTTGATGGAGATATATGGGCTCACCATATATATTAACCGTTGATGAAGAGGTATGAACTTGTCATACTTAGAAACTTATGAGCTTGTCATAATTAATTTGATGGAGATATATGGGCTCACCATATATATTAACCGTTGATGAAGAGGTCCTTTGATGAGCTATTTTATCTCCTTGCAAGGGGATAGTTCTTCCTTGTAAGGGCTTCATTCATGATGTTTGATTCATCCGTGGAAGAGGTTTTATATATTTGAAGCATTGATGCGTATTAAGGGATGAGGCCTTGTGTTGTGGGGTTCCATATTCCAGAAGAAAGCCTATCAATTCCCCCAATATGACCCCTTTTCAAGGATTCTTCCTTCTCTAGGAGTTTTTATTCATAGCTCCTTTAAGGGGATTCTTTTTTCAAAGGTTTTTTCTTTTATTCAAGACATCTTCAAATACCACATCTTTTGGAGTCTTCATTTCATGGGAGATACGTTGATGCATAAGCAAAGCTAAAAATTGCATCTGAAGTCCTTCAACTTTTGACACTTCTATATGTTGGTCCCCATATTTTGACTTTTATTTCAATCATGCCCTTGATAAATTGCATCCAAAGTCCCTCAACTTTCGACACTTCCACACTTTAGTCCCAAGCTCACTTTTTGTTCACTTGTAGTCCCTTTCTTTTCTTTTTACATTGTTTTCCTTCACCATGAGGATTTTTGCTTATCATGTGGGAGGCACTTATGCATAGTCCACGAAGAGGCGTTGTAATACAAAAGTGATGTTGAATAGGCTGAAATGAGGCCTCTATACTTGAAAAAATCATAGTTGTAGAGTTGGAGTAATCCTTCAAGGATGAAGCCCTTGACAATAGTGTCATTTGTGTAGAGGCGGAGGCCCATGTTTTAGGGATGAGCCATTTTAATACTTCAAACTTGTCCCCCTTTTTTAGGGGTTCTCCTTCGTAGCCTCTTCTTTAGAGGCTTTCATTTTTTCTTTCTTCAAGAACAAAGCATTTTGCAAAGAGAAAGCCTAGGCACTCTTTTGTGAATGAGGCACCTTAATACTTCAAACTTGTCCCTTTTTTAGGGGTTCTCCTTCGTAGTCTTTTCTTTATAGGCCTTCATTTTTCTTTCTTCAAGAACAAAGCATTTTGCAAAGAGAAAGCCTAGGCACTCTTTTGTGAATGAGGCACCTTAATACTTCAAACTTGTCCCTTTTTTAGGGGTTCTCCTTCGTAGTCTTTTCTTTATAGGCTTTCATTTTTCTTTCTTCAAGAACAAAGCCTTTTGCAAGGAGAAAGCCTAGACACTCTTTTGTGGATGACCTTTACCACTAGGATATACGTGGTTATGGTATCTGTAAGTTTCCCACAGACGGCGCCAATCTGTTGACCCCAAAAAATGGCCCAACAGAGGAGTGATTCCAAGTCTTTCTTCAATTGTTGTGAGATTATTTTTTATATAAAAATGGGGGTCGACCGGAGGGATAAATCTTGTAAAAAGGAGGGAATGCCAAAGCTTTTTTTGTGTGTATAAATTTGCATTATTCTTTACAATGTTGAATGTGTGCTTTTATAGTAAAATACAATGGTGGAGAGCCGTTAGATGATGAAACACGTGGCCTCATCCGCATAGCCGAGACCTCTTATCGTAGCCATCAATCAATCATTCATAGGCCATTTCGCATTTAATGCTGTGACGGCTTGACAGCCCTATTTCTGATATGTAAGACTAGACTTGACTTGTTTCATTAAGTGGAGCTACATATATAGTGAGCTGTCACATCACCCACTTGATACAAGATCTAGTATGAGATCTTCTCCAATACGCCTCTACATATCTCATGTCATCCATTGGGGCTCAGCTCTTCATAAGGGTTCGGACAATAGAGGTTTGACCAATAGTGGCTCGGCCAAAAGAGGTTCGGCAAGATAGGGGTTCGGCCAATAGTGGCTCGGCCAAAAGAGGTTCGGCAAGATAGGGGTTCGGCCAACAGTGGCTCGGCCAGATAGGGGTTCGGCCAACAGTGGCTCGGCCAAATTTCCATACGGGCAGAATGATGTGGGATGGATCTAGGTTCACTTGCCGTGTAGTTTGTCACTTGACTATATTTAGGACTTCGTTGGAACTTGTCCACTTGCCACGTGTATTTATTGTACGATTATTTATATGAGTAACAGAATGTATCTGCCTTTTCAAACATAGAGTAATATTGAAGAAACATTTCAAATTCAGCAATATGGCTCTATGAATTCAGTAACCTAGTTATGCATGTTTACCTTTCCTCCCAAAAAGAAAAGTACCAAAACCTAGCATTGTTTACATTTCTATACTCAATACAACTTTCGTATTACATCACAACTATTCATTCTATATGTATTTTATTCTTTTCTATACAACAATACACCGACCTCTTCTAGATTCAATGACGGTGCTCGAATGCACAATTTTCTCCCATATAGCATTCCCCTATAGCAGCAAAAAGGGGACAGAATTGCGGTACTTGATCGCTATGTCTATACTGGAAAGTTTTATAATATAAAAATATAATTGATGTTAAGCGGATTAAGAAAATTAGAATTAAATTTCTTTTCAAAATACTTACCCAACACCTTGCACCATACCAGCAAGTGCCCTTCTCATAGAACTTGCACTTCTATTTTTACAACAATGAAAAAAAGTTAAATTCAATAGTTATAAATAACAAAGTAAGTTTCGAAAAAATGAAAATTAATAAACCTCTTGTTGGTAGATATCTTTTCTTATGGGACTCTTGCCCCTTTTGAGATCGCGATCACCATGTGCAAACTATTATATATAGAAAAAAGAAGTCAAACAGTGTAACAAGTCAACATTATAAACAAAGTAATTATAAAGTATAAAAAGGTAAAGTAAAAATAAGGAAGGGAAAGGGTGAAAAAAACCATACAAGATGGATTGAACTAATTTTCTGTAATGAACAAAGAGTACTAATTTTTAGTGAATAACAAACCAGCCAAATCGAGTGCAAAGATGATTTTGGCAAATTTTGAACCACCTTTCAGATTTTGGGCTTAATCACGAAATAAGAAAACTACAGAATTTCAAGATTTTTTTAAAAGGAAGGAAATATATCATGGAATCAACAAAACAACAAAAAGCATAATTACTATTTTTTGCAGTCACTCTAAAATCAATTCACATTTAATTCGAATAATCAATAGAAATTGAAAGTACGGTTTTCAGCTTGCAAGAGTAGAATTTATCAATTTTTTAATGGTAATCAATGAATTATTATTTCCATCCTTCCATACTTTTGGACTACATTCTACCCGACATCAATTGAAAATGTAGTCTGATAGAAAATGATTTCATAATGCCTTTTTCTCATCAACTTTGATTATTTAGGGTTTTAAATTAGTTTTGCTTTATAAATGTTCTTCTTTGAGTTTGTACTCTCATCAATAGGGATGGGTTTCTGGAACATAAGTTAGAAGTTACCTTGCAGTTCACCTTTGCACAACGAGGATGAAATTTGCACAGAACTGTCTTCAATTTTGGATTGTTGTTATTGTGCTGTGGAGAAGTCTAACGACACATATCAAGCTGGAAATCAAGCAACTAGCATCCATCAACAGAAATCAGCTGACCGTTTACCTGATAGTCAGCTGGAAGAGTAAATCAGTTAGCTAACTGATTGTTAGTTTAATAGCTAGGAATATTCCATTTCTGTTGTTGAGTTTGTTAGCTGGAAATATGTCTATAAATACACTGATGTAATTCATTGTTGTTTTAAGTTGAAATATATAGAAAGTTTCATCTTCTTCTCTTCCTTTTTATCGATCAATGCAAGAATGATTGCAAATTACATTGAATCCATTTTATGTTTTCTACATGGTATCAGAGCTTAGCAGGAAATCCTTTGTCCATTTTCAATATTTAGTCACTAAATCATGTCAGTCACAGACGATAGTCTTTCAAATCTAACCGATGATCCGAATAGCCATTACTACCTACATCCAAATGATAATCCAGGTGCACTGATTGTCTCAGAAATCTTCAATGGAGGTAATTACATATCGTGGAGTCATGCAATATCCATAGCATTAAGTGTGAAAAATAAATCCGAATTCATTGATGGAACTCTGAAATCCCCAAATCCACCAATAGGTAATACATTCAATTCTTGGCTTCGAGCAAATAATATGGTTTTATCCTGGTTATTAAATTCGATCAGCAAGGAAATTCGCCAGAGCCTGTTATATATTTCATCTGCAAATGAAGTGTGAAATGAACTAGAAATAAGGTACAGCAGAAGTGATGGACCTAGAGTATACCATCTAGAGAAATGTCTCAGTGCCATCTAATAGGGATCACAAAATCTTACCAGCTATTACAGCTCGTTCAAATCCATCTGGGAAGAATACATTAGCTATAGACCTTTACCAAAGTGTAGTTGTGGAATATTGTCGACTTGCACTTGTGAAATATTGAAGACCATATCAGATACTCAACAGGCAGATGCGGTTATGAAATTCCTTATAGGATTAAATGAATCCTACTCTGCACTACGAAGTCAATTGTTACTTACCTCACCACTGCCATCACTAGCCAAAGTCTATGCCCTTATGCTGCAAGAGGAGAGTCAAAGGGACCTACAGAACTCCTCAACAGTGGAATCAGCAGCTATGATGTCAAGGCAGCCATACAATAGAACTTCTCCTTGGAAGGACAAAAGGAAAGGAAGATGCACTCACTGTGGCTACTACAATCACACTGTGGATAAATGTTTTCATCTGATAGGCTTTCCCCCTAGTTGGAAGGGATCAAAAGGGTCAAAAATCTCAGTAGACAATCCTACTGCACAAGCAGTTACTGGAGTTCAGTCTACAGAGGATGAGGAATCAAGTTTCTTGTTTAATCAAGACCTTTATAAGCAATTCATGGCATTTTCTAAAACCCAACAGATGCTTCCTCAATCTGCTACATCAGCAAACCAAATAGCGGCCACTTCCAATACATGTATATCCCTATGTAATTCAATTTTTCCCAAAGCCAAAACCGGTACCTGGATTATCGACACTGGAGCAACAGACCACATGGTTTGTTCATCCAATTTCCTATCATCAGTTGATCTCGCCACAAACACAAAAGTAAATTTACCTAATGGATCATATGTTCCAGTCACTCACATAGGAAAAGTAAAAGTATCTAAAATTCTTACTCTGGAAAATGTGTTATGCGTACCATCCTTTTCTTTTAACCTTCCGTCAGTGTCTAAACTAACCAAAACTTCCAATATTATTGTGTGCTTCTCTGCATCTCACTGTTTTATACAGGATCTAGCCAGCAAGAGGATGACTGGTTTTGCTAGAGAAAAGGATGGACTATATCACCTCATTCATAACCAAGAAAAATCTCCCAATCCGGCTGCTAACTTTACTTCCAGAATAAAAGTTGCTGCTAATACTAATTTCAACCTATGGCATTATAGGCTGGGACACATCTCTAGTATTAGGATGTCCAAGATTCCAAGCATTTCATCACATATTTTTTGTAAGAATTCCAACATTTGTGAAGTCTGTCCTTTGGCAAAGCAAAAGAAATTACCATTTCCTGTTAGTGTTTCAGTTTCAAATAAAATTTTTGATTTAGTACATTGTGATATTTGGGGCCCATTTCATGTTCCTTCCCTTGATGGTTACAAATTCTTCCTGACCATAGTCGATGATTATTCCAAATGCACGTGGGTCTACATGATGCAATCA
Organism: Fraxinus excelsior; assembly: GCA_019097785.1. Classification (NCBI taxonomy): domain Eukaryota; kingdom Viridiplantae; phylum Streptophyta; class Magnoliopsida; order Lamiales; family Oleaceae; genus Fraxinus; species Fraxinus excelsior. The sequence goes on from CM032632.1 coordinate 18,469,251, forward strand.
AAAGCTGAAACTCGAAACTTTGTTAAGAAATTCCATCAAATGGTCATCACACATTTTAACACCAAAATTAAAGTTTTTCGAACAGATAATGGGGCTGAATTCCTTATAACCGATTTCTATGATACACGTGGCATTTTACATCAGAAAAGTTGTGTTGAAACCCCTCAGCAAAATGGAACTGTGGAGAGAAAACATCAATTTATCCTTCAGGTAGCCAGGGCGCTTCTTTTTCAATCAAATGTGCCATTTACCTTTTGGAGTGAATGCGTTCTAACTGCAGTTCACGTCATTAATAGAATCCCTTCCCCATCTCTTGGTAATAAAAGTCCATATGAAATGCTTTTCCAAAAACCACCAATTTATCACCATCTTCGAACATTCGGGTGTTTATGTTTTGCCAGCACGCTAACCAACCACAGAAGTAAGTTCTCTCCTCGTGCTTCCAGATGCATCTTTATTGGATATTCACTTGGTACCAAAGGATATAAAGTTTATGACCTTCAGAATCACAGATCCTTCATTAGTCGAAATGTTGTTTTTCATGAATTCTCGTTTCCTTATATGTGCTCTTCACCTCACTCTCCAACCGATCCTCAAATATTTCCAATTCCTGAACCTTTGTTAGACGTTCCTTGCCACTCCAACTCACACATATTTCAATCCCCGGACACAAATATTGTAGATCATTCCTCAAACAATAGTTTACCCTCTCCTAAGCCAACTGGAGGAGGTAGGTTGCCCCTCTCTCCCACCACTTCTATAGGTTCACCTCCATCTATTCCACAACCAATAACCAGAAAGTCTAGTCGCCAAAAGTGTCCTCCCTCATACCTCAATGATTATCAATATGATCTACCTACTTCTTCAACTGCACTCCAGTCATCCAACAAGCTGGCTAGATCACCTGCACCTGGTAAGCCATGTTCTATCTCTAATTTTTTATCCAATGATAGACTTAACCTCAAACACAGAGCATTTACTGCCTCTATCACATCTGCCTTTGAACCAAAATTTTATAAACAAGCTGTCAAATTCCTTCATTGGCAAGCTGCCATAGAACGCGAAATTGAGGCTCTTGAAGCAAACAACACTTGGACCCTTACTCCTCTGCCGTCTGGCAAGCACAAAATTGGGTGTAAATGGGTTTACAAAATCAAATTCAAGGCTGATGGATCAGTGGAAAGATATAAGGCGTGGCTAGTTGCAAAGGGTTACACCCAGCAAGAAGGTTTGGATTTTTTTGATACCTTCTCTCCTGTGGCCAAATTAACCTCCATTCGTGTCCTTCTAGCAGTGGCAGCTATTAATAACTGGTTCCTTCACCAATTGGACGTCAACAATGCTTTTCTTCACGGTGATCTTCATGAAGAAGTGTACATGGATCTGCCTCAGGGTTATCCCAGCAGTGATACCTCACTTGTGTGCAGGCTGAACAAGAGTCTCTATGGCCTCAAACAGGCCTCTCGCCAGTGGTTTGCAAAACTGACTTCCAGTCTCATCTCTTATGGTTTTTATCAGGCAAATTCTGACCCATCTTTATTCTTGAAGTCTACCAATGGTTCCTTTATTGTCTTGTTGGTGTACGTTGATGATATTCTCCTTGCAAGTAATGACCTTCGTGAAATACAAATCATCAAGAAATTTTTGAATGATCAGTTTACTATTAAAGATTTGGGGGAACTAAAATACATTCTTGGATTGGAAGTGGCTCGGTCCCATCAAGGCATCACTGTTTGCCAACGAAAATACGCCTTGGATATCCTTGATGATTGTGGTTTTTCAGGCTGCAAACCAGTGGGATTTCCTATGGAATCTTCCCTTAAACTCACAACCACTGATGAGGAGTCTCTTATCTGATCCTTCGAGCTATAGACGACTTATTGGCAGACTCATTTACCTAACAATTACTAGGCCTGACCTATTTTACTCTGTTCAAGTTCTTAGCCAATTCATGTCCAAACCAGCCACACCTCATCTCAATGCTGCTCACAGGGTCCTCAAATACATTAAGGCTACATCGGGACAGGGACTGTTTTTCTCATCAAAGTCTACTTTTCATCTGAAGGCATACAGCGATAGTAACTGGGCTGGATGCCTTGACACAAGGCGCAGCATCACTGGCTTTGCTATTTTTCTTGGGGATTCTCTTATCTCTTGGAGGTCGAAGAAACAGCCCACCGTGAGTAGGTCTTCAGCTGAAGCTGAATATCGGGCTTTAGCATCCACCACTTGTGAAATCCAGTGGCTGATTTATCTCCTCCATGACTTGGCAATTGATCATTCTCATTCTGCCCTTCTATATACAGATAATAAGTCTGCTCTTTCTATTGCCACTAATCCAGTCTTGCATGAGAAGACTAAACACATCCAAATTGATTGTCACCTTGTTCGGGAAAAAGTGCATTCAGGCCTGATTAAAATTCTGTATGTCTCTTCTCATCACCAAGTTGCAGATGTTTTCACTAAGCCTTTGGGCTCCGTCCCATTTTATTCCAATATCTCCAAGATGGGCATTTTGAATATCCATGCCCCTCTTGAGGGGGGCTCTAACGACACAGATCAAGCTGGAAATCAAGCAACCAGCATCCATCAACAGAAATCAGCTGATCGTTTACCTGATAGCCAGCTGGAAGAGTAAATCAGTTAGCTAACTGATTGTTAGTTTAATAGCTGGGAATATTCAATTTCTATTGTTGAGTTTGTTAGCTGGAAATATGTCTATAAATACACTGATGTAATTCATTGTTGTTTTAAGTTGAAATATATAGAAAGTTTCATCTTCTTCTCTTCCTTTTTATCGATCAATGCAAGAATGATTGCAAATTACATTGAATCCATTTTATGTTTTCTACAAGAAGCCATAGCGTGCAGGTGTTGCTCGTGAGAACTGAGAAGTGATGTAGAAATGAACTTGAAAATCAAAATGACAGTTTGTTTTATGCTTAAGGCGCCAAACTAAACGAGAAGAAATATTAAATTTGCTATATAGTCCCTAAGAAATTCTCTTATTTGTATTTGCACCCTAATCCATCGAAAAATTTCAATATGAATCCTGTTATCCTGCATTGAAGCCCCTGTTTGGTCCCGTTAAAATTATAATTCCCTTTTCTTTCATGTTCTTCAATAAAATAATATTACACGTAAATATAAAAAATTTCATTATTTTGTACCCACACATTATTCAAAAAATTACCATTTCAAAATATAGTTTTCCCAAATTCTCATTATAACGGAGGTCAAACAAGGGTTAAATTAAAAATTATTGTGATTTGCTATATCTTGTTGACCGTTCCGTTCTGTTTGGTGTGCTTTGCTCTCCTCACTCCACTCCATTTCACTTCGACATGTTCGACATGACATTGACCTATTTATTCAAGCAAGCATGTGTTCTACTCTAAATGAACTACATATTACAACATAATTTTTTAAGATCAATTAAAATACATTTAGACTTGAAGCCTTCTTAAAATAAGTATTTTCCCCCCATAAAATAAGTAAGCCCCTGTTTGTCATCTATTTTTTGGAAAAAAATTATATTAAATAATGATTTTTTGGAGAATGTGCATTAAAAATAAAAGATATTTTTTTATTTACATGTAAGCCTCTGTTTGGGAGGCATTATTTGCCAAATTTTAGAATAATTATAACCGTTGCACAGGAAGGGAGCATCAATTATTGACCTTTATGTGTCTTGGTGGTGCCCGGCATTTGGAAAATAACGGATCAAATTTCCATTCTTTTCCTCAAATGATGCCTCCCAAACAGAGGCTAAGTATAAATGTATGGTTGAAAATGAGTATATAAAAAAGTTTTAAAAGAAAGCAAGACAAACAGGAATTAAGTAAAATTACTTCTAGGGTTATAATATTCATTCTCATTGTACTCGAGGTCTTCAATCTTTTTTTTTTCATAATAATTTGCCTTTAACTTTTTGCGTTGCACTCAAAACTCCACCACATTTTCAGAAGATAAACTATGAAAAATACGTAATATTTATGCGGCGAAACATACGACCATGGGCGGACCCAAGGGGGTCCTGGGGGTCACGTCCCCCCCTACTCTTGAGTTTTTTTTTTATATATATATATAACGTCATGTTTAGTATCAATTGAAATCTAAATCAAAATTAACAGTTAATTTTAATAACATATTTCATGGAATTCATAACTGTTTTAATTTTTATCAAAATTTACTAAAAATTTGATTTTAATATCCACCAAATAGGAGCAAAATCACAATAAATTTGAATTTCGATAACATGCTAATTTTAAAAATTCTCCGACGATTGTACCCTAGTCGAATCTACAAATTGCTTATGTCATCTAAAAACCTATTTCGAGAACTATGTTATAGGTATATCGAATAGTCTAAACAGATATCGAAAATAATTACAATATGTTAAACATGAGTCTTAAAGAAAAGCGTCTAACTCGCATTTTTCTAAAAAAAATTCAATTATTTCATTAACATTTACTATTTTTGCGATACAAATTTTTCAATGTAATTTTCATCATTTTATTAAGAAATTTTATATGGAATATGACATCAAAAATATTTTACATCCGAAAAAGTCATATACCATGTAAAATTTCTCTCAACTTCTTTGCAAGTTCGATTGTACCTCCCTAACTTTAAAGTTATGCGTCTGTCCCTGCATGCGACACGACTATATGCTTAGTTATTGTGTAGCAATTCTCATTTATCAATTCAGTTGGAAACATTTCGTAAGCATTCTTTTTCCTGATATCCCAAAATTGAAATAAAACCATATTTTCAGCTCACCACAACGGTGTAATTACGATGTATATGCATGTACAGGCAGCTATTATATTTCAGAAAACATTAAAATTTGCCAAAAAGCATCCGCCTATTTATTTATTTATATTTCTAAAAAATTAATTTTTAAATACGATTTAAATTGAAATGCACAAAAGTCCATTTGACCAACTAGTGTTTCAACTGAATAGAGTTCACAGTTTTTTTATATTCTGAAATTTCATAAAATTTTATTCCTTGGCGGAGCCAGTTTCTCCCATGCTCACTAAAAATGCTTAGTTATATTAGTATTGAATACTGCCAAATTAAAAATTACAATTGTTTGGAAGGAAAGAAATCAGGCCTTCTTTTGGAAAGTTTTTAAGAGTTGGGAATATCCTGAGATCTCAATACTAAAGGTTAAATACTTCTTAATGTTTAGGGGTTAGTGGTTACCAAGAATACCTTAAAATCTTGTTGCCGAAAATTGTACTTCATAAATATTGCCTGATTAAAAATTACTATTGTTAGGAAGGCAAGGAATCTGGCCTTCTTTTGGAAAGTTTTTTAAGAGATGGGAATATCTCGTCTTCTCCTATAATTTCTTTTCTGTAAACCCTTATATATATACACGTCAAATCTGTTGCTGTAGCAGTCTACAGGCCTCCAAAATCGGTATTCGATTTCAGGTGAGAGCTCGATAGAGAATGACGGATATCCCAGATGACGTGTCAAGGGAGATATTAGTTCGATTGCCTCCAAAATCTGTGTTCAAATTCAGGAGTGTCTCAAAGAGATGGAATGAAATCATTCAAGATTCTTCCTTTCTTCATAGTTATGCTCGTAGAAGAAAAGGGTCTCTTGATCAATTGTTGGGTTTCATACTGCGTGCAGACAAGTACTCGTATACAAATCCCCGTCCTCGTTCGGAACCTCGGATTAAAGTCCTACCTCTACAAGGTAAAAGAATAGGTTACTTCCCCGAAAAAGTTGGCTACTTTATTTCTTCCTCTAACGGTCTTGTTCTTTGTGGTCACCACCACCCGATGAAGTACTATGTAATCAATCCCTTAACAAAAAAGTGGGTATCTCTGCCGCGACCTCGCAATCATTATAAGGAGGTATCCATGGGATTGGTATGCGAAGAAAATACAACCCAGTTGGTGGCAAATTACAAAGTTGTGAGGGCTGGCATGCCTGCTATGCAATGGGACAACAAAATAACCATTGAAACTTATTCCTCGACCACACGGAAGTGGGCCGAATCAGTACTTGTTGCCACTGATAAGTTTTATGTGTATCCATGGCCATTTATTGCTCCGTTTGTGCTTAATGGTGTTTTTTATTGGGCAGCTTCTCCATTATTAATCGCTGTATATGACCCAAATGACATTGGAAGGGAGAACTATCTACAGCTGATTCAAGAGCCAATTACTGAAATAGAAGCATTTTCCTCTACATATTCAAGGTCGAGTGATGGCGTATTATGGTGTGGAATTTTAACTGGACTCAGTTTGAAAATTTGGATGCTTCCCAAGTCTGATCAAGGCTACAAACGCTCATATACCATACCTAAGGAAGAGTGGGTCCTAGTCCATGAGGTGACTCTAGATTCTCTTTGCAATGACTATCCAATGATTAGAGATGCACAATCAAGACCCGAGACACACAGCTCAAAATTGCACTCGTTAGTCTTTAGCCCATGGAATCCACTCATTGTGCTTTTCAGGATTGGCGAAACCATCTTCCTCTATAACATACAGAGCATGTCGATGAAATCATTATCATATCGTGGCCAACCGCCTACAGATTATGGTGGCGAATATATTTGGCACCCTCACTTTGAGACGTCTTTTCTGTCTTCGTATTCCCTTCAATAATAGAGTGCACTGTAAAACTTTTAGCTTAACTTGCCTTATTATGATTATATAATTTAGTTGTCTGCACATTAATATTTTGAAGCCATAGTGAAAATTCAGTCAAATCTTGGAAAAAGTTGAAAAGCTCTGTTTATGTAGCATAAATGCCAATCTAGGTTGATAAGAACCATAAATAGACACGATATACTGTTTTCCAACCGCTGTTGCTACTGCGAATTTGTATCGTCATTACTATTACAAAATTTGCTGGCCACGAATGAAACAAAACCCTTGTATGCAAATCTCTGCACCATCCACTGAATAAACATAGATGTTCTTCATCTGTAGTATGATACTAACGATAGACATAAATAAAGAGTATACAGTTACAAGCAGTTCTTCCAACGGGCATAAAGCAAATGAGATCAACCTCAAAGTAGAACATAAATGTTTCAATTTAAATGAAAATTACGGCATACGAATCTCTCCATCCAAAACGATCCTAAGAACGAGATAAATGGTGCATCGATCCTACAACACTAGATTAGATTAGATTGCAGTATAAATATTAATCAGAAACAGAAAATCACTTATAAATTTGTAGGTCAAAGAATTACATTGAGCATCCCAATTTGCATAACAAAACATAAATGCTACTAATACAAATTTGGCTACAAGTTATAATTTAAACTTTCATTTGATTAGCTACACCACCACCGAAGAATTCCTAATTATCAGGTGGATTAACAGTTGGGAATTTTTGCGAATAAGATGATTTTTATCAGATTACCAGGAAAGTCATTGTATACATGAACTTGTCTATATTATGACAGTTGAGAATGGTTATTACCTGGTGGTTTTACAGGAAAATGGGTATATAACCAACAGAAAATTCAATGACGTTTAAGAGGAGAGTGTACCCCTGCAATTGAACAATAAAAAAGTTGGAATTAAACTCAAAATAATTAGTAATGTTACAAATGACTTTTGACAACTAAATTTTAAAATTGCAAATATTCAGTATCTGAAAGGGAGAAAAAGAAAGCCATCTAGCTTGGGTTCATCCTGTCTCTCTCTCTTTCAAGATGGAAAAAATAGTATACTCTACATTGCACAGATGAGGAACCGCTAATTTCTTGATTTGTTTTAGCATACAAGATATTTCCCTTTGTATAAACTTTGTACAAGGGTGGGTTTTGTAAACTGGATAAGAATTAATTTAGTCCAGTCCATATTTGGTACAAATTGTAATTAACTGATCATGGAAAGGGAAATAAATTAAATTAAATTGCTTCATTAAAAGACAGGACTGTAGTATCCTGAAGATGAATCCAAAATCACAACCATATGTGGACTTAACTAGAGTTACTAGACCAACCCCCTTATTCAAAAATTAATTTAGCAAATTATTTTTAAAAAATTGGGTGTTACACTAAGGCCTTGTTTGATACGGATTAAAATCAGATTTTAATCTAAGTCAAAGTCAAATAATCAATATTAACCACATTTTTCATGGGTCCCACAACTTTTCAACCACACATTTCAAAATTTTCTATCACAATTTACAAAAAATCTGATTTTAATCTCCACCAAACACCTAAATCTATTCTAATTTGGATCATCTGGAACTAATGAGTTAAATTGCTATACAACCGAAAACCATTGCCAGAGATTGAAGTAACCTTTTCCCCATTCGCAACATTCTTCCTTCACCCTCACCATCTTCCTGCAGCAAAGACAAATGTGTAAGTTCAATACTTAACAATCTTGACAACGCCTTCATCCTTACAAAAACAAACAATAACTATTTTCAGCAAAAGAATCGTTAAAGACTGAAAAGCATTGTCAATTCCACTTCTCAACTTACTGAAACTGTGGAGGATGCAGATGGTTCAAATGCCTTTAACTTGTCAAATATCCGATATACAAACACAAAGGCCAAGAATTGTAATTTGTAAAGGTTTATATTCTGCCAAACACTTGATAAAAATCTAAATTGTCTGCAGGATGATAAGAAAGAATATAGTAACCCATATTGCTTGAATGAAAATCAGCACCAATAACTAGCATTCATTAAGAATGTCTCATGCTCCCTTTTTACATAATTTTTCAAGTGATTTTTTATTGAGAGGAAATTCAAATCCGCATTTGAACATACCGGTAAACTGAATTAACTTTCCCAAAATCTCATGTTTTCGAATTTTCTGTATTTATCTTGATTTGTCAACGTAATTTCATGTTGTAATGCGTACAATCATAGTCAACATATGTTCTGATGTAGAACATATTGTTGAAAAAATTGGATCAAAATGAAAAAAAATAATAATAGAGTAGAGTAGAGAGAATGTCCGAATTCCAGTTTGGGCTTATAATAGCGTTCCGAAAAGAGGGCGACAATATGAATAATACTCATCGGTATGCCATAATGTACGATGGATTTCGGCCATTCGAATTCGTATAGGACTCGAAAATTAATTTTTAAAAATTTAGCGCTATTTTTGTCAATTAGTTTATTTCAATTTTTATTTTTTTTATTTTTTTTTAAACTAGGTTTTCATTAATTTTAGTCCTATTAAACTAAATCTTCATGTAAACCCTTATAGATAAAGGGTTATCTCATTATTTTTTATTATATTAATCATTAATAAAATTCATGAGTTTAATTTATTTTTTTTCATAATTTTGTGAATTCTAAAATTCGTGTTCTTAAAGTTTTCACTTGAAATCCTTGTTTCATGCCGTGTCATGATCCTTCATGGATGTAGGTTTCATGCTAGTTTCTACAAGGTACGAATGGCTTCAAAATGAGTCATCTTATTTTGATGCTCAAACATGTCCTAAAAGCTTTCTAGTGCATCATAAGAGGTACTCCAACTACCAAGTTTTGCTATAACACATTTGACATTGATGTCGAAATGTAACAGCAAGTCATTTTGTCGACAATCATCCACTTAACATTAGCAGTCCTCTTGATCTTGTACGTGGTCTTAGTAGGTTCCTCATAACATTCCTTCTCAAGCACAAAGTTAAGGTTCTTTGTAATAAGCACAAACATCAAGTTACGTCTATAATACAAATATTTTTTTTTCTGATAAGTAAGTTTGTCTTAGAACAATGAAAAATGGACTGAGATACATGTACGACAGATTTCGCGTATATTAAAATACAAAAATCGTTAAAAATTGTATTTTGAAAAAAAAACAAATAGATAGAAATCTTCTTGTAATTACAAAAATTGCAAAAACCCTCTGATTAATGATCTGAATGTTTGAAGACGAGGAGTCACGTGGCTTGAATCCTTAACTTCGAGATTTGTTGAAAATTTGATTTGATTTGTCGAGAACTTGATTTATTCGACACTTGAATTTCGAAACTTGGATTTACACTTCGAAAGCTTGGACTTGATCTTGATCTTAATCTTGGTCTTGATTTGATTTGAAAAAGATTTTGATCTTCTTGAATTTGCTTGATTTGAAGAAGCTTTTGATCTTCTTCGGGTTTGCCGGACTTGGAGTGGAGAGAATTTCTTCAGCACTTCGTGATTTTCTCTTATACTTTTTTCTCTCCTTCTTCAATGAACCATTGACCCTATTTATAGGGAAAATTCATGACAAATTTTGGTAATCACCCAATTAATTCAATTAAAATGACTACAATTGACTAATTGTGGATTTTTCTTAAAAAATAGTAGAATGGGATTTTTAGAATTGTGGGCCTTGGTAGGTTTTAGTTTAATTGAGCTAATAATTTAAATTGACACAGCCTATTATTTATTTATTATGTTACAAATGCCCCCTCAAGATTTATTAATTTATTATGAAATAAATAAATTAGTAAATTTTGATTTTTGATTTTTTTTTTTTTTTGACGTAATCGTTGTTCGATTATTTATTTATTTTACACAATTTTTGATTTACTCGATTTATTTATTTATTTGATAGACTTTTTATGTTTTATATTAAGTTGAGCTCAAGAGATGAACAAATTATAAGATTTTCGAACAAAAGATTCAATTTGCCGATAAAGGTAAGGGGTATTAGGTTTTTTTTTTTTTTTTTTTATTCTCTCTCCCCCTCTTTTCACGTTTTTTTTAATATGTGAACAATGTACGACACTGTTTCGTAAACAGTATCGTATACTGTTCATGTGGACAGTATTTTTTTTTTTACTTCCCCATTTCCCTTCTTTTTTTTTTGTTGGTTGTTATAAAAATTGAGGCTAATATTCTTTATTTTTATTTTCAGGGATTCAACTTTGGGAATAGGTCAAAGATTTCGAGGTTCGAAATTTTTCTTGGTGTAGAGTAAGATGTGTACTGCAATTGTTTTATTGGTTCAGAAACATTCAAGATTGCCAACTTTTTCATGCACATTGAATTCAAGGCATATTGTGCTTGGGACCAAGGACCCTTCCTTTGACCGTCCAAGACAATTTGTATTTAGGACCATGGCCCTTCCTTCAACCGTCCAAGGCACATTGTGCTTAGAACCAATGACCGTTCCTTCGACCGTCTAAGGCACTTTGTGTTTGGGACCAAGGATTGTTCCTTTGACCGTTCAAGACACTTTGTGTTTAGGACCAATGACCTTTTTTCTACCGTCCAAGACACTTTGTGTTTAGGACCAAAGACCTTCCTTCGACAGTCCAAGGCACTTTGTGTTTGGGACCAAGGACACTTTGTGTTTGGGACCAAGGACTGTTCCTTCGACCGTCCAAGGCACTTTGTGTTTAGGACCAAGGACCCTCCTTCGACCGTCCAAGGCACATTGTGTTTAGGACCAAGGACCGTTCCTTCGACCGTCCAAGATACTTTGTGTTTTGGACCAAGGGCCTTCCTTCGACCGTCCAAGGCATTTTGTGTTTGGGACCAATGGTCGTTCCTTCGACTGTCTAAGACACTTTGTGTTTAGGATCAAGGACCTTCCTTCGACCGTCCATTTACTTGGGAGGCTCGTGATTTAGTCAACAAGGAATTTAAAAGATTTACTGCTTGTTAATCCCTCTTTTTTTATTTGCTGATTTCCTCTTCCTTTTTTTAAAGAATGGCTGTGATGAGCTCTAATAATGGTGTGTATTTGGACATACACGAAATCATCGAGCTTAAGAGCCGAGGTAAGAGTTACCTTTATTTCAAAGATACTGATGTGAAATACCATGCTCAACCCGGCATACGAAGTGAACTTAAACTCAACATCCATAAGTCAACTACAAATCATTCTCTTGATACGCTCAAAAACATTGGGATGTGGCATGGGGTCTTCTTCTCCATCATCAATCATCAATTTGAATTTGGCAATTTGTTTTTAAAACTAGTTGTCACCACATTCACCCCAAGTGGTTGTGGGAACGGGTTTTCATCAACTACCATTTTCTTCTTTTCTTCGAACGTGATTCGTCCTGATTCAATGGCATCCTGTAACACATGGAGAAAAACCAAGCAATAATTAGTCATATGTGACCATGCATTATGCCATTTATAATATTTTTTACCCTTAATTTGTTCAGGGTCGGCAATTTATGCTTATCGCTCAACTTTATTTGCTTATCCTTATATAATTTATTGAATATAAGGTCAGCTTTAGTAACATCGAACGAAAACGTCCTAGCCTTTTTGTTTTCACCTCTTACAGGCTCATCCTTGCCCGACGCCCTAGGTTTAGCCATTATGGGACAAGCATATGCATCTCCTTTGACTAATTCGGCCAAACATATTTCAGTTTGATCGTAATATTCATCGCTGACAGTATGAACATTGAAGTTTGGGTCTTTGTAATAAGTCCATTTACTAGAATTCTTCATTTATTCCTCTTTTCTTATCAACCGCTCATACCTGATTACATTCGCGCTAAGTTGGAATAAATCAGGGAACTCCATATCCTGGAATTTCTTCTTTAAATCAAAGTTTAAACAACTTTGAGCGATTTTGACAAATTACTTCTCAGGCAGAGGTACAAAACATTTACTCCGGGCTGTTTTGAACCTTTGAAGAAAATCTTCTGCTCATTCGTTGGACATTTGACATAGATTCGCCAAATCGCCCAGAGTGACTTCAGACTCAGTTTTATATAATTGAGCATGGAATAACTGTTCCATTTGTTGCCATGTTTGAACAGAATTTGCTGGCAGATTAATGAACCAAGAAAAAGCTACTCATGTTAACGAACTAGGGAACAATCTCAATTTATGATAATCATTCACTTCACCACTTTGCAACGTGAATCGCGCTATATGCTCTAGAGTAGACACTTATCCTAACCCAGTGAACAATGAAAATTCTGGCACTTTATACCCTCTAGGCCATGGATATGTTTGATCTACTGAATCAGGATATGGTTTTGTGTAGGTCGGCCAAATAACAGGACGTACTCCAACAGCCATTTGATCCTGCACTATCTCCAATATTTGATTCATCAACATAATGTTAGGATCATACGGAATTCCCACGGGTTGATTTACTAGTTGATTTATGTGATGTCTGATGGTTGGCCCTTGGTTGGCCATAAAAGTGTCATTATTTGGGCCATTGTGACCATTAAACTAAGTATTTAACCCATCATTATCACGGAGAGTACTGTGTCCATTGTTCGGGACATTATCTCTTACATTTGGATTACCCCCCAGGTTTGTAGTTACGTTATCACCATTCAAGTTTAGCACTCCATTCTCCCCTTGGTTTGAGGTAGATGGACCGAAATGTGATTCTAAACTTTGACCTGAGTTCAAACTAGGGAAATAATGTGGCGAAGTATGCTCCACTGTCATCCTGGTTTGAAAATGACTCCCTATGGGTACAACGGGTTGACATATTTGGCCTACTAACTTGTTCATGATTTCGTTTAACGTACTTAGTTGTTTAGCCATATTGTCAGTGTACATTCCCATTTTGGGTAAATCTTTCCATATTGTGAACATTTCATAAATTTACCTGTTCAACGACATCCTACGTGAGTTTCCCAAGCAATGTACGCATGATGCGAGGACTCAACTCTGTCATTGGCTCGTAACGACTGTGACTACTCTGACTCTGTCCATCTATTCGTGAAAAGTTTTGCTGCTCCTCATATCGCTCGATCACAGACTGGATTACTCATTGACCTGCTGGTTCCTTATCAAAACTCTTATGAGGCATAATGTCTCACTTTTGTATCTTCACTTACCAAACACCAATGTCCCACTGGGCGTGCCAAATTGTTTCGCGGGTCTAGTCGCTAACAATTAAAAAAGGGATCAAACGATTGTGTAAGGAACAAACCTCTTGAGACGAAATCCCAAAAAGGGGTGTTTTATTGGCGAAAATTTACAATTGGGGACAAACAAAATGCTTCCAAGGGGCGCAAGCACAAGAGTACTAAAAGAAGAATTTTAAAAGTTACACTAAGAAATGGAAATTACATATTCTCTGTTGAGAGTTTTTTGATTCAGGCCTTCTTCTATGTCTTTATTTCCTTTTTATATTTCATTGGTAACTTCGGGTGGTAAAACCGCTTGGAACTACTCAATTACTCCGTAACTATCTATTTCATCATGGTGACCGACTTGTTAGGGAGAGGTTACCTCATAACCGTTGCTATTACTTTTTCCTTCTAACTGTCCATCTTCAAATCGTGGGACATGTCGAATTTGTCTAATAACCATTTCCATAACTGCTAGATTAGATGACCATAACGCCTTAAATTTGTCTAACTCCTGGGTGATTTGACGGTTTGGGCGATGATAGGACTATCGCTCTGGGAGATCATATGGCACCCCGTTCGCTCAGCTTCTGGGCGTTTTGTAAGTTTGGGCGATGATGCTTCTTGGTTCTTGGGCTTCCATTAGATTCATCAGCAATTCTATCTAGACCTTTATCCTGGGCTTCCGAAATGGGGCTTTACACTTTGGGCCTTTATTCTTGGGCTGCACTTTTAGCGTGTCAACAATTAGTGATTAATTTGGTTGTGGATTGTTTTCTTGATTAACCAGTTCAATATTTTAAAGGTAGGGAAACAAAGGCCTAGTTAAAAGTTCCATATTTATTGAATAATGGATCTTCCTTGTCTTGTTGAAGATGTTGGATTGTGGGTTTGTTTTGGATTCATGGAAGATGGTCTTGTTTAGATTTTTGGCTTGAATGTTTGTGTTGAACTTGTCAAAAAATAGGAATGGGAAAGAAACCTTCTGTTCAAAATCTTGAAATGACGTTGGTTTGGTTAATGGATGGACACTGTATTGGACCAATTGATGAACTATTTGGTATCGAGTTCTTGGAAGTTGTATAGGTGCCTGAGAGTGCTAAGGGTCTGTTTGGACTAGATTTTAATCTAAATCAAAATCAAATAATCAATATCAACCAAATCTTTCATGGGCCCCACATCTTTTTAACCACACGTTTTAAAAATTTCTATCACGATCCACTTAAAATCTGATTTTAATCTGCACCCAACACCCTGTAAGTAATTAGAGTCTTGTTTGGCAATGCGCACTAATATAGGAGTATGAGATAGTAGTAATTCGATGAATAAGAAGTTAAAATATGTTTAGTACCGAAGGATCTGGATTTGTTATGGTATGTGACTTTGGTATTTGCTGTACTTACTGTTGTAGAAGAATTAAGGCATTTCAATTTCAGCTTGCTTGTCAAATTATCAAAATAAATTTAAAAGTTTTCTTTTTAAATTGATTCTATTTCTAATTTATCTAGACAATTTACTGCTAAAAGCAAAACAAATGTTATGCTTTAAGGTTGGATTCTGTCGATAGGTTATTCAAGAAAGACATATTCTAACACGATAAACTTAATTTTCTCTTTGAAAGTATAATAATTAAGTCTCTTAACATTATTTGCTGAAAGATTACTATTCCCTCAAAAGAATTGAAACAAATTTCCACAAAATTCATCAAATTTTGAACCATACAATCCCAAGGCTAAGCACTCGTCAAATTTTCAAGTTCAACCAAGCTATGAGAGGCTCTCGGTAACACAAAGTCGAAAACATACAGCAGGAGAACGGCATTGATAGAATGTGCAATTATAAAAAAGAAGTTATGTATACGAGACGAAGATTAATTTTTTAAAAAAATATTTTGTTCAATCGGAATTGCGATCAACAATTCTTATTATTATCATAAACAAGTACACCAAATAAAAAATACCTAATCAAGTCGATTTATTTAAAAGTCTACAATAACCACATAACAAAAAAAAACATATATTATTTGTTTTAAGGTAAATTCTTAATTTACACTAAATACACAATTAATTGATTATTATTTAGTTATTTACTTTTCATTCATTTAAATATTAATGATATCGAAAATTGAAATATTTATTTTCATAAATATTCAACAATCAAGCACATGGTACAATTGGAGAATAGGATTTTATTAGTAACACTTATCGAATCCTTTTCATCCATCGACTCGGTCTCAATAACAATTTAGTTGTACGTGAGTGCATGAGTGAATTGGGGGTAGGGTTTTTTATGGCAAAAATCGGGGACACATTATTTAGACTTAAAGAAGTTTATGGGGTTATGGAAGTCATATTTCACATATGGTGATTTCACAAATATGATAACAAATTTTCGAGAGTGATGGATGTAATGTAAACGAAAAAAGTTCAATAAGTATTATGAAGTATTTTTAATTTTAGTGAATAAATAGTGACTGTGATATATATATATATATATATATATATTAGGTTTGGTGAATCTTACAATATTTTTTTCACTACTAAAGTTAAAAACAAACAAATAACTGAGTTGTCAGAATATAGAATATAAAAAAGATAAAAAATGAGAAAATGGATGAAAATGACTTTTTGTGCAATGAAATGTGAAAATATCAAAAAAAAAAAAAAAATGAAAGGTAAGGTAAGGTAAAGAAGTTTTCCACAATAATAATTAAAGGTGGAGACTTTACGTGCTATTTACCCTTTAAAATAATTAGATGAGCTATAAAATATGGCGTTATCTATAGTTTAGAAATTTGTAAATTCGCAGAGATGGTTAGGAGTTCGCGTGGCCTAATGGATAAGGCGCTCGCCTCCGGAGCGGGAGATTGTGGGTTCGAGTCCCACCGTGAACGTTTCAAAATTATTTTTCGGTTCCCTTTTTTCGTTTATTTTGGTATTTTTCTTTTGGTTTTTCCCATCTCTTTTGGGTTCTTTATTTGGCAAGTTTTCTTCATAAAGTGCTGAAATAATCCTTCAAAAATATACACAAACTTTTCTTGAAATTTATTTTACAAGAAATGGAAATGTCTACATCTCAAACTGCATAAACTTGCATATTTGAAACAGAAACTCAATAAAACTTTTCATCTAGCCTTTTATTTTCAACTTAGAACATAACTTTGTTTGATTCAATATGAAAATCCGATGATCAGTTAGTTTTTTCTGTGATCTTGTAGTGAAATCCATCTGGAAATCTTATGATCGGAGAACGAACAATTTTTCCTCCTTTGACAATAGCCCATCTGCACAGATAGTAATGAAAATGGTTAGTTCTAATAGTTCACAACTCTTAAGCAGTTGTAATAATACAAATACGGGCGTGCAGATGTATCATGTAAGTGACATTGCTTGTTCAACCTGAAGTGAAGAAATCCCTTAAATATGATGCAAAACCGAAGAAGTACCTGTACTTTGTGACGAGGACGTGTAGAAAAGTTGCCAGCAGCACCCTGCTATATTCCGCACCAGCACATTGCTTCATACCAGATCCAAATGGCATAAAACATTTAGCTATGACAGACGGTTGAAGTTCCTGTATAATTAGAGCGAACAATCTGTTATTTCAGTCATTGTAGAACCTGGTTTATTATGTCCACAAGGATTTTGATGAGCGATGTGGAACTCAGAAATAGTCGTTACAAAGAACATAAAATTTGCACACCTTCCAGCGCCATGGATTGAATTTAAGAGGATCCTCAAATGTGTTGGAGTTGAGATGAAGGCCAGCAGTGGCAATCATAATCACCCATCCTGAAGGAATTGTATATCCTGCAAGAAAATATTCATGTACTGTCATTTAATTTCGGAATAATTGAACACATTATGAGAAAATACTATCTTTTTTTTCGGTTTCTATGATTATATATATGTACCATTTACTGGAATATCTTGTAAAGCTCGACGAAAGAATCCAGGTGCTATGTTTCCGAGCCTTAAAACTTCATTGATAACCTACATATATGCAGTTTTTCATTAGACCAGTGTCAGAGTAGACAGCAAAATATAGTAATAAAACTTCATTGTCTAATCACGTTCAATATCGCTTATCAAAAATGATGTATATGTATGGACCTGAAGTGTGAAAGTCATAGATTTATAGTCATTCCATGTGAGATGGCATTCTGATTTTTCTCGTTTCTCGAGGATCGCCTCGTGTTCAGCCTGGAGAGTGAAAATTGATTAATGGCTATAAACTTTATATAATCGAGACATAAAAGACAGTTCATATATAGGTATATACTTACAGTTAATTCCTCCAAAACCAAGGGATGTTCAGCAAGTAACTTGAAAGCTAATGCTAGTGTGGTAGAAATGGAATCAGAAGTGACAAAGAACAGTCCAAACATCAATTGTACGATGAAATCCTCGTTTAAGAACGACTCCTTTTTCGTATCTTCGATCATATGATCAAGCATATCTCCGTATTGCCTCTCAGGCTCTTCGAGCCTAGTTTTCACGATGTCCTTCATCATTTCTCGTACTTTCTTGTGAGTCTGAACATTTTTTCTTAGTCAGAACAAACCATTTTGTCGTCATTTTTAGACTAATCTCGAGGTAAAATATACATGTACACGTACCTGTAGGCATCTGTGATGCGCGGTACCAGGGATATTAATGGGAAACGACATTAGACCATCGACCAAGTCCCTGAACAAATCACTTATCTTGAGTGGTGCATTCTCAAGATCACCACTATATATTTGCCTCGCCGCATAATCAATAGACATCTGTCATGGAAAATGAAATTATGATCGTATTTCACTTTAATATGCAATGTTATGTATCCATAAATAATCCAAAATCTATAGAAAATAAGTGATACTTACTGTAACCGAAGCACTTTTCACTTCAACGGATTCTTGACTCGACCAATTCGAAAGAGTTTTTCGAACCATATCTTCCATTTGAGGGAGGAGTTTCTCCCTGAGAGCTTCCACGCCAAAGTGATTTAAAGTCAAGTGTCGTGTATATTTTCGCGACGACTGGCTGGCTTGATCAAATACTTCCGCAAATGTATCCATTGACCATGTGTCGACTAATTTTCCATCTTGTCGAAGAAGAAAATGATTGAATTCAGGATCTGCTGTTATTATCACTGGCCTGCCTGCTATATTTGTTCGAAAAATAGGTCCATACCTAATACATACACGGGTAGTTTAACTCGTAAAAACTAAATCATTCCCGACATCCAAAAGAATAATATTAACATTTTCAGGTCAATGTAAGTTAAATAAATAAGTGTGTCTGCCCCTCCATCCAATTAAGCTTTTAGACGAGGAGATGTAGCTTTAACATCAGAGCCCGAAATAGTTCTCGAGTTCAAGTCTCTTAGCCAGTTTTTTATGAAAATCGTGCACGTATCAGGTGAGGTGAAGTCATGTGTTGAAGACGTAATTTAAATAAATAAGTTCGTTGATTTCTAACCACTTATTTACCTTTTCATTCTCTTCTTGATGAATGGGGGAAGGTCCAAAGAGGCATTTGGAATGACTAACTGAATCGTTTCGCCGATAAGAGGGAGCCCCATGGAACCTGGAGGAAGAACTCCTTTGCATTTGGGATTCCTCCATCTGTAAATCCAGTGAGTAATATAAACTGTAAGCAATCCCACAATCAAGTATCCGACTGTTGACAGATCCAATGCTGCCATTCGACTTATGATGTTCGAAGAGTTTAAGGTTTCCATAATTTTTTTCAAGAACAGGCAATGAATGAACAAGAAAGCTGATGGAATTTGAGAAAAATGCTTGGAAAAATTTAGAGATTGAGTACTGATGAAATTTTTTTGTATGAAAAGTAATCTCCGGACCACATCATATGTATAGAGAGTAATCTAAATTAGCAAATAAATTTGAGAGGAGATAGTAACAAAGAAGTAAATATAGTTTAATTTGGTAGCATCCAGCAGTAGGAATATTTGTTTTTGGCGCTTTCAATCTGTAGCAAAAAAGACACAGGAGGGGATCAAACTTGCCAATTTGCTTCAGATTTTGTTTATTGTTCTCTTACTTGTCTCTTTTGTCTCGTTAAATGTAAGATGGCATTCCAGCCCGCGGCGAAGCTCTCGAATTCAGGTTAACATTTTTGCATCAAATTTTATCTTTACGCTTCGACTAATTACTATCAGAACTAATCTCCTACACCCGGTGAATAGAATAACAATTGTTCACTGCTGACGTGATCAGCGATCGAGTAATTATTCCCATCCACGGTGGGTAAGAAATCATTTCTATAATAACTAAGTCTAGTTCTTAATGATGACTATAGTCAAAATATTCTACTTGCGTACTGAAGAATATTTTGTCACACTTTTGCATTTATTGTTTTTTAATATATGATGGATAAATAACTCATTCTGAGCAAAATTTGTTATCAAATACGAGATGTGTTCATTAACGAAAGTGCATCGAAAAAGGTTAATGTCATGAGTGCGACAAAGATTGAAAACATAAAGTAAAATTAAAATATAATACAGCTAATAAAAAAATGTGATTTCAATATAACTCGAGCTAATAAAAAATGTGATTTCAATATAACTCGAGCATGATTGATTCAAGTCTTGACGAGGTTACTTTAGAAGTAGATTTTGTTAATTTGACCATTTATTCAACGTCAATTGAAAGTCTTTAATCAAACTCAGTCAATTTGAACTTGGGCTCTTCGCATGTAATGTAATTATTCCATGTGACGCAATATAAAAAGAGAAAACCATATAATTTTAGAATGGTTGTACTACATGAATATAACAACTTATATAATAATTTACCAATAGATGATGTGATGAAATTTAATAGATCAAAATCTCATCAATCAAATAACTTGCTTACTTGCATTTAGGCACATCATCATTATAAAAAAACATTATGTAAATAGTTATGTTCAAGAATTATTTTTCATCATGTAAATTGGATAGAAATAGTGGTTTGCGCAATAAAATGTGTAATTAAGGGTGAAATTTCAAAAAAAAATGAAAGAAATGGATGTTTTTCGTAGTAACAGTGAAACCCTACCTTATGAACTAATTATTATTTTAATAATATTTTTGTGACTTATTTACGCTTTTTAAAAAAATTGGGACTGTGGTTGCAATTAGTTTTTTTCCTTTTCCTTTTTGTTTTATTTAAAGAGATGGGTATATTCTTCATTTCATAATTTTTAACTGAAAAAAAATAGGTGAAAATGATCTTTTGCGCAATGAAAAGTGAAAATAAGGGTGGAAATGTCAAAAAATAAAAAGTGTGGACGTTTTCCACAATAACAATGAAATATGAGAACATTACGTGCTAATTACCATTTTTAATATATTATGGATAAATAACTCATTATGGGCAAAATTCGTTATCAAATACGAGACGTGTTAATTAACGAAAGTGCATCAAGAAAGGTAAATGTCACGAGTGCAACAAAGATTGAAAACATCAAGTAAAATTAAAATATAATACAGCTAATAAAAAATGTGAATTGAATATAACTCGAGTAGAAAAGTGGTAAGGTGCCCTTTCAAACTCATTTTATCTTTCTATCAAGATTAGGTCTTTGTCGGGACAAAAGGATATGAACTAAGAAGTTGATCCATAATGAACTTTTTTTCCGGAAGCCTCAATAATGAACTTCTGACCATATTTAGCATGCTTGTATTACAATCGATAATGAACTTCAAGAGAAACCCACATAATTTCATAACGATTGTATTACATGTACATAACAACTTATATAATAATTTATCAATGCATGATGTGGTGAAAATTTAATTGGATCAAAATCTCATCGATCAAATAATTTTTTCACTTACATTTAGACACCTCATCATTATATAAAATATTATATAAATAGTTATGTACAAGAATTATTTTTCATTTTCGAAATCACATTTTTTAGAATAATGCTAATCTAACATCATATGTGCTAAAGCACCCGTTTATTATTATTATGTGACATGTTCATTTAAAGGTGAATTTAATTGTACATTTCATTTAATGACACTTAATTCCACTTAAATTAATATTATAACACCAATTATGCTAAATATCATCACTCCATTTTTATTCATTTTATCAAAAATTGTAATAAACGTACATCTTCCTATATATCAAGAAAAATTGGCTCGAAGACAGTAATTTATACTTTTATTTTCCGTCAAAAAATAATAGTCTAGTAAAACTTATTTTTCAAATTTTCGACTAAATTTACTTAAAAGTGACTTTTTATGGTTAACCAAATTATTGAGACGACAAGGAAGACTAGACGAGTAGTGCGTCAAAGACGAAACAACACGAAATATCTTCTCATCAATTCGTATTTCATATATAGAAGCGTCATAAAAGATTGGGAAAATTGCAGCCATGGTGCCAAACCTTTCCAATTTTTGCAGACTTTATCCAAACCTTTGTTTTGTGCCACCGAAGATACCAAACGTTTCAAAAATATACATTGAAGGTCTAAATGGACGGTTTCCGTCCAATTGACCATTGGTTGACAAATAATAGTTGATTTTGACCAATTTTGATAAAATTAGGAGGGGTAAAATGATAACTTGACAATTTTCTAGTTAAATAAATAAAATAACAAAAACAAAAACAAAACAGAAAATAAATATACAAACAATCAATTTCTCCTTCACAGCATCATCAGTGCCATCATGTTGCCCGCACCACCACCGACACACTGCTGGCACCACCATCACTACCGCCTCCTCCCACCCCACCACCATTTCTGCCTCCTTCCACCACCACCACCACCATCGGGTACCGATTTTTTCACACAGTACCTCTTGAACTTCACCCATAAATTCATTGATTTTTTGTTACAATTGAGCTTGACCCATGGGTAGGCTGGGTTTGCTAGAGGGAGAGGAAGGTTGCCTAGGTGGTCCGCAACCATGGGTTGGCCGGACGAATTTGGAATCTCCATTTTTCGGACCCAGATGTTTGACAATCACGAGTGGGAAGTATTTTGGGATAAATTCGTTCAGCTGGAAGGATGTTTAGGATAAATTGGGGACATGGCTAGAGTCGTCTAGACATGGGCAAATGGTCGGTGTAGGGTCGTCTGAGCATGGGCACAATCGGATTGTAAGATTTCAGCATATTTGCGATTTTCAATTAGCGATTTTTGGAATTAATTTCTTCCAAATCTATGGTTGTTATGTGTGGATGTTGGGATGTCATTGAAGAGGGTGTTAAGGGCTTTCCATCGGTATTAATATCCTGTGGTTTTTTAGGTTGAAAGTTGCCGGAAAATGGAGGGTTGTATTTTAGGGATAGGGTAGGGGTGGGGGAAGAAGGTGAATGCTGTAACATTTTTTTATTTTCCATTTTTTATGTTAAAATTATAAAGTTACCATTTTACACTCTGTTGATGTGGTCAAAATAATTTTTTCGAGTCAATTAACGGTCAACTGGACAGAAACCGTCCATTTGGACATCCGGTGCATATTTTTGAAACGTTTGGTACCTCTGGTGGCACAAAACAAATGTTTAGGCAAAGTCTGTAAAAATTGGAAAGATTTGGTATCGTGGATGCAATTTTCCCTAAGGCCCTGTTTGATTTGCTTTATTTTCCTTGAAACCTGGAATTTCATTTCCTTTTCCAGCCAAATGAGGTGTTTAATGTGCAAAATTCTGTGACAAAACATTTTCTTGGGGAGAGGCTCATGCGTCTCTTTTGCTTGATTTTGGAGAATTCATTTTCCCACCTTTTTGGGTGGGAAAATGATTTTCCAAGTGGCTGGTTCCAATTTTTTTTTTTTTGGACAATGAAAATAAATGTCATAACAAATTATAAAAAAAAAATTCATGGACAATTTTTATATAAAGAGCCCGTTTGGTAAAGATTAAAATTGGATTAAAATTAAAAAATTAATCGTTATTGTTGATTTTTATTAGACGAGTGAAACCCAATAACGACTATATTTTCAATTTTAATTATTTTTTAATTGGTACCAAATCGGCTTAAAACAAAGTCAAACGAACACTAAATTTTAACGAAAAAAATAATTTTTTAGGAAGCAAATTTTTTTTTTTTGGCAATAGAAACAAATTTTATAACCAATTATGAAAAAATTATTACTTTAATGGATAATTTCCATGTAAAATAAAGTCAAACATACATAAAATTTTAAAATTTTCCAAGTGAAAAATTATACCAAACAAACCTACGTAATTAATAATTCCCTTCTAGAAATTATTTTGCAATTAACCATTTTCCATAGTTGCAATCAAACGGCAATCAAGGGTCTATTTGAAATTTTGAATTACCTCTCAAAGTTCAAACACTCCTCTCATATCTTCAATCTCACTTTCTTCCAAATCAAAATTCTACTCAATCCACATTTATTATCCACGTTAAGTATGTCGAAATTGGGATTTAGCTTATCGTTACTATTATTATTAATGATTACACTCTTTAGTTTCGGTGGAGCGGCCTTGGGATCTCGGAATTCGGAAGAAGCGTATGTGACGCTTCTGTATGGCGATGAATTCTTGCTGGGCGTTCGAGTCCTGGGGAAATCGATTCGCGACACGGGTTCTACTAAAGACATGGTTGCTTTGGTATCTGATGGAGTCTCCAACTATGCCAAAAAACTCCTTCAGGTCATCTTTTTAGCAATTTATCTTCCCTTGTAATGTTAGAGCAACTGCATATGTTTTTTTTTTTTTTAAATCTGTGAAGTTTTTGGTTTGTTTCTAAGATGTTTATGGTGCTGGAAAAGTTGTTGCTTTTGAATTGGGATTGGAGAATTATTGATGCTTTTATATGGTGGATGGAATTGGGAACTCAAAGTCCAAAATTCTGGAAATCCTGAATTGCATTCAATGGTGATTTATAATGTCATTGATTTGATTTTGCGTATTAAGCTTCACTCAAGTGGCTCATATTATATAGTTTCAATTATCGGAGGAGGTTGCTGTAATAGACAAGAGTGAGGTGATGAAAATACCATCCTTGTTGATTACAATTGATAACTTTAATAATGTTTTACAGTGGAAGAAGGGGTTGGGCAGAGTAGGGACTGAATAAGATACTGCCCACTCATCTAGGTTTTATCCTGACCATCTAAGAAGCCGAAGATTTTGTTTAACGCTATCTTGATACTTGAAGAGACTAGTATTAAATTCTTTTATTTTGAGGTTCAATACTTAGTGACTCCATTTAGTAGAATGGTTGTTTGAGCTATTGAATATTGATGCTAAGATTGCACATGAAAATACTGCTACCTCTGTTGATTGATTTCACGTGAAGTTTTTGGTTTCTGTTATGCAGGCTGATGGTTGGATTGTGAATACAATTAGTTTACTGGAAAATCCTAATCAAGTTCGCCCGAAGAGGTTTTGGGGTGTTTACACAAAGCTAAAAATATTTAACATGACTAATTACAAGAAAGGTGACTCTTTGTCTTAAATTCTGTTTGCGAAGTATAAAATATGAAGAAGTAAACTCGTTGGAGTGAAAATTTAAATGAAGTTCTTTTGGCTTCCAAAACATGTAGGAGTGATTTCCCCATGATGTGTTCTGTTGAAGTTCACTTTATTTAATGTATATGGCTTAGTGAACTGTTGCTAATCTTCTCATTTATTTATTTAAATTTTGGCAGTGGTATATCTTGATGCTGATACTATCGTGGTTAAGAGCATTGAAGATCTTTTCAAATGTCGTAAATTTTGTGCCAACTTAAAACATTCAGAAAGGCTGAATTCTGGAGTCATGGTTGTTGAACCATCTGCAGAGCTTTTCAATGACATGATGACCAAAGTGACCACTTTGCATTCGTACACTGGAGGTATAGTACACTGTTATTGCCCAGTGCCAATGGTCTTTTAATGCTAAATAAGGACATAATACTTTTGTCTTGACCTGTCATATTGACATTCTTTGAATGTTATTGCATGAAATTTACTTTATTTTTTATATAACTCTTGAAGAATATTATTCCATATAAATATTACAATTTGAAATTTGTTTAATATCACAAATGTTAAAAAAAAAATTAAAAAAATGGTCTATACTGTCCCAAAAAAAAACATTGACACTTTGACTAAGTTTTGAAGTAAATTGAGTGGTAGTAATGGGATTGAAGACATAGTAATTATTAACTGTTCCGTTTTGTATTTGTAAATGAAGAAGTTCTCGTTGTGGTTTTGGATATTGTGTAGTTGTCTAGACATTGAATTACTACTAGGCATAGGACCTACTGTGGTCACTGGTCAAAATATTTATGTGACATGATTTTATGTCTAAACATGTTTCAACTTCACTTCATTTCAGAATAAATGTAGCATATATGGACATGGGATGCAAAATGGGATTGGTGTTCCAATTATTCTATGCATATGTGCATGGAAGCTGATGCTATCTTAAAGTATTCTTTCCATATAGATTACGCTATAACTGGAAGCAAAATAAATAAATAAATAAAATCTTGAAGAATGGTTTACTGGCTTTAAAAAGCTAAGATTTTATTTGTGCGTTTTTTTTTTCTATACCAAGTATCTCACTTTTCTTCGTGGCTCAAACAGGTGACCAAGGGTTTCTCAACTCATATTACTCCGATTTTGCCAATTCACACCTTTTTGAGCCAGATGCATCTCCAGAGGACTTGAAGTCTAGACCTGTTCCCCAAATGGAGAGACTTTCCACTTTATATAATGCAGATGTTGGCCTTTACATGCTTGCTAACAAGGTGTCATCCCTTGCTTCTAATAAGAATAGATATTTGCTTGTTTTCACTATTTATGTTATTAAGTAACCTTGTGCACTCCAAAAGCTGCTTATCAAGGTAGCTTTGGTTATGGAGGGGGGGTGTCCTGTACATCCAATGTGTTCGTGTATGCTTCCTTTATTTATTTTTACTTATTGTTTAGAGGGTATCATTATGTCCTTAATCATTGAAATTTAGAGTGAAGTGAGTGCTTCAAGAGCTGAAAATGTATGAATTAATTTTGCTGGGAGCTTAGATAGTATTAAACTAAGCTATGGACTCTGCTCTTGTATATATGTCAACAGTCATTTATGTGCATTTATCACATTAAGGCAGAGACATAGTCAGAATTTATAGCGCAACTCAAATACGTAAGGTGTCAATTTTCCAGAGGTTCGACAAGAAAGTGCTCAAGATTTTCGATCACCTTCAAGAATGAATTTCCATCAGTTCCTAGGTTTTTGAACATTTTAACATACATAACTAGTTTTGAGGTTGTTGACCATGGATACATACATCCTGAGTGAAGCTAACCATGAAAAAAAATCTACCAAGTCTAGTTTGAACCAAAAGTGGTGTAGAGCGGAATTGGAGTTCTTGAAATAAGAATAAAGTTGAACAAACTTAAAAACTTGTAGTGAATAATTTTATTGTAATGTATTGGTCATTGAAATAGTTACAAAGTCTTTATTTATATAAGCAAAAGAATCTCCAAATCCTAATACTTTAAGGAAGATAACAATTAAAACCTAAAAAAAAAAGTAATAAAAACCTAAAAAATAAAGTCATAAACAAGAAATAATTATGTGTCCTATTTGAGATAAAACTGTCCTACATTAATTTCTCCCACTTGGGAAAAAAAAAAAAAAAACTTGTTCTCAAGTTTGGTTGGAAGGAAAATCTCCAAATTTTCATTGTGAGGTTTCGAACTTAGCTTGGACTTGAGAAAAATCTATAGCCACTTGTCGCTGTGTTGTGGACTCGTTGAAATGACCAACATCCATAGCAGTCAAAATCTATAATTTTTTGTCATTAGCATCTTCGAATATATCCATCCTTCACTTCAGATTCTAGAGTGGTTAGTAATTTTGCAATCCTCTTATTGTCATCATGACGATGCATGTCACTACCACCATAGGTGGCCATCAACCAAGAGAAAAATCTTGCTCTTATACCAATTTTGGCGTGGAAGCAGAATTGAAATCAGTGAAACAAGAATTTAGTTGAATCAACTTGAAAATTTGTAGAGAATAACTTTATTGTAATGAATTGGCCATTGAAAAAATTCTAAAGCCTTTGTTTATTTAGGCATAGTAATCTTCTAACCCTAATAGCTTAAAAAGACAAGTATTTAAAACTTTACAAAAAAAAAAAAAAAAAAAAAAATTTAATCAAAAGCTTAAAAAGAACAAATAAACCCTATTTTAAACAAGAAAGAAAATCCTATTGCAAAAAGAAATAATTCCCTGTTCTATTTGTAAATGGAATTGTCATACATCAAAAGGGTGTATTGAAGAATAAGTAGACAAGGACAACATCATGAGTTTTTTTAAAATATAATATTTTGTATGCTAAAATGGATACAAGTATAAAGTGCAGCCAAAATAAAGAAGGAAAGAGAATTTTGGGGCCAGATGGATGCTATTGGATTGTCATCTCGATACTGAAAATTCCTATGAATTTCTTTTGAACTTCTCCCTTTGTGCGAAAATCATGATAGAATATGTTGTTCTTTGGTCAAAATGGATCCAGTCATGGGGGTACTAGTCCTCCATGAGAAAATTACATTCTTGTTAATCCTCATTAAATCAAATGGGTGGAAGTTTTACTGAACTAAAGCTATAAATGTCATAGTAGCTAGCTCCATTAAGAGGGTAAGTTTGAAGAAATGAAATAAAAATTTGAATTTGTCTATGTGGAGATCAAACAAGCAGATTCTTCGGGGAAGGAGCAGGTCCATCTTGATACAGAGAACTTCTATGAATTCCCTTTGAACTACTCCCTATATGCGAAAATCATGATAGAATTTGTTGTTCTTTGTTCAAAATGGATCCAGTTAGGGGGGTACTAGTCCTCCCTAAGAATGTTAAATTCCTCTTATATCCTCAAGAAATCAAAACGGTGGAAGTTTTATTGTACTAAAGCTATAAATGCCATAGTAACTACCTCCTTTAGGAGGGTAAGTTTGGAGAAGTAATAAAATTTGAATGTCTATGTGGAGATCAAACAGGCATATTTTTTGGGGAAGGAGGGATTGCTTATTTAAAGAAAAGAAGACCCTTGGTTGGTCCTCTTGGAATGGCCAAGATTCTGAATAATGCAGTAGTTTTAATCTGGGAAAAATCAGAATTTTTATTATTTATTATATTAAGAGGAATGCTTCAGACGAAAGAGTCTGTCCTGAAATGTTGTAAAATCTATGTTCTTTCCATGTTTTGATTCCTTGTGGTACTATTTGCAGTGGATGGTGGATGAGGAAGAACTCCGTGTTATTCATTACACACTTGGCCCTCTAAAACCCTGGGATTGGTGGACATCTTGGCTTGTTAAACCTGTTGATGTCTGGCAGGTATATCATTTTCTTTCTCATTCCATTTTCATAAATTTAGTTTTCTGCTTTGTCGTTGCGTCCACTAGTCCTTTTTATTTCCTTCTCATCTTCCACAATACATCACCTAAAGTTGGTCTATTCTTTTTATCAAGTGCTCTAGGTATCATTTTCTTTTTATCTCCGTTCTGTTTTACTTGTTGACATGCTTATTGTTGTGTTACTGTTTTTGGCTGGGGAGGGTAAGCTGGCATCCCATGTTCCTTCTGTAGACCATCGAATTGATTTACAGAGCTGAGATTCACATTTCCACCCATTGTATGACTTTCTTACAATTGATGAAACTGCAGGATGTTAGAATAAAGCTTGAAGAAACTCTTCCTGGGACTGGAGGTGGCAAAAATCCAAATGACAAATTGCTAGTTATATCTCTTTTTCTACTTCCGGTTCTGTTCTTGGTTTTCTGTTATTATCGATCTTTCCTACAGGTTAGCATATAAATTTTTCTATTAATGAAAATGCTCGTTAAAATTGTCTTTAATGATTGTGTCAAACTGTTAATTGTATTACAGACAAGATCACTGCTTGATCATATTAGACACCTCTACTACATGTTGAGGTCTGGAGGAGTTGGTTATTCCTCGGTCACTTCTTCTAATATCAACTCTAACCAACAGGTTTGTGTATTCTTCTAGTTTTTCACATAAATCATGTTTCAACACATTAAAACAAGAGCATGATTATCCTTATTTCACAATCTACAATTTTATGTTCTTTTCCCTCTTTCTTTTGTGTATAAGATATGGGATGTCATTAGTCTCTATTCTGTATTGTCTATAATGTCCCTTTTTATGCCAGCCATGGCTATCTTTTTTTATTTAACCGTTATGCTTTTCTGATTTACAAATAATATTATACAGCGGCTTTCCAAAATTTCTGACAAATTTTCACATGATGTTCTACTGTACAGTTCCCAAATTTGGCATACAGCAAAGTGCCTATTTTCTTGGGTGCAATGTCAGTTGTTGTTTGTTTTACGGCTGCTATGGTGTCCCTTGTGCTTTCACTATCAATTGTCCCTCGGCAAGTAATGCCATGGACTGGTTTTCTCCTTGTGTATGAATGGACATTCACAATTTTCTTCTTATTGGTTGGAAGTTATCTGCATATAGTCCACCGATGGGGAAAACTTGTGGCCAATCAATCAGCGTCCCTTTCCCCGCATCCTGAATCTGTTGAATATGATTCTGGAAAAGGTACATACATTGCAAGGAGTACTGAGCTTACCATTCTTGTTATCTTCGAATGGCAGTATTATTCATAAATCTGTTTGTATTTTAGGTCATTTCCGACAGATGTCTTGTGATTTCGCTACATGGTATTATGGATTAGGGGCAGCATTTCTGGCTTTGGCAACTCCTCTTTTACCTTCTGTTTTGGGGGTCACTGCTCTATTTTTAAGGTATTCTGCTGTGATTTATGCATTATCTTTTCATTGCTTGCCATGCCATACATATATTAGATTGTAGAATCAGAAACACTGCCATGTCTCAATTTTACCTCTTATTATGTTTGAAGACATTGAACCTGGCCATTACGCGATTAGATGATGCAGTACGCCAGTAATTCATCTGCTTTCTTTGCGTTTGACTTGAGACCAACTCAAGTGTTATTTTTTCTGTCCAAAGTGCAGATTTCCCAGCGGCAAGAAGTAAATGCAAATAAAAAATTTGGAGTTCAATCTCTTATTAAATGAAATAACAGAATTTCTCGGAACACCATCACAACAATAAACTAAACATTATTTCCACAATAAATTAAGCCAAATAACGTCATGTTGATTATGATCCACTTATCCCTTTTCTAACTTGTTATACTGCCTAAGTCGTTCTTCTCTTAATTATATCCACAATCATTGCTACTCACCCTCATTCTTTGGCTTATATTCTCAGTTCTTAATTTATTTATTCTGGGGGCAGTGGCGCAATAGTAAATTGTATTTTATTTTTGGATTTGGAGATTAAATGAATAACTTGCGAGAAAAGAGAAGAGATTGAATATAGATACAAAGATGACAATGAAGTCCCTACGGGTTCATTATTGAAGATTAATTCAAAAAGGCAGTGGATTTTCTAATTGCCTGATGCCTGTTAAGGACTTAAAAATATGAAAGATGTTTCATGAGGAGAAACCCTTTCTTAATAATAAAAGATTAGAACCCCATTAATCAGTTTATGCCTTTTCTTTTCCTTTGAAGGGCTTCTTCACCCTGGAGATGAACTATGTTGATAATCTGAAATTCTGAGTGTGAAGCTTCTGAGAGTTTAAATCCTGTAACTTTCAAATTCCTTTGTTCTTCTTTCCATGTACCAAATAACTCAGTTGCATCTGGAATACAAGAATTCTAGGCCCAAATTGTCTGCAATAAGATGAATGACAAGGTTGCAATCCATGAAATGGTGACAAGTGAAATGGACCCATAAAGTGATGTTGTATCTTCCATCGATATGAAATACTTGTTGGGAATTATAATCTTGGACAGTCATTGCTCTATATTGGTATAGTTGAATTGGACCAACAGGTAAGGTGCAAAAAAATCAGTATGTCATACCTACTTTGCTTCCAGTCCTGTAGAAAGCTCTAATGTTACATTTTCTTGAGATTAGCCACAAGAGGCTCAGTGGTGATATATTATTTGTGTTTGTGTCTACTTGATTGTGTTGTCCTCGACATGCCAGGTAGTCGGCTATCCTTTGATGTCTCTCCTATTAATTTATTTTGTTTCCTAACTTTATGGGTGTAATCTGTTTGAACAGTGAGCTCTGGAGAACAGCAAAACACATTGGTGTGCACAACAAAAAACTGACGCCTCCCAATTTACTTCTTTTTAGAATTTAATTTCAATGAAACAATGCCGTTTAAGGAATAAGAGAGTTTTTTCCGTTTCATGCGAGGAACTGAGCTGATGAATGAACCAAGGTACTAGAAGCTTAGTTTGAAATCGTTTCACTGTGGCTGGTAAGAGATCTGTTTGTTAGACTAATGAGTGAAGCTAGAATTTTAGAATGAGAAGGTTTATCATGCTTCGATCAGCTGTTGCTTTTTCAAATAAGCTAAAAAATAAGAAAATAATGAAAGTGCACATAGTTACTGAACTCAACTAAAGCTCATTTTAGATTAGTTTGTTAGTAAGGTTTACAAAAGATTTCTAAAAGTTGTTGTGGAATCTATCAAAGCATAAAGAACCTATTCCTTGAATTGAATTGACTTGTCTGCACTACAATAGGGAATTCTAGCAGAACCATTCTGTGTACCTCATTTTTGTCTTTACGGGCATAGATTTTTTTAAAGTGCAGAAAAAAAAAAAAGCCACCTTATGTTATATCCTCTACAATGAAACAGACAGTGAGAGACGAAATTCCATGAAAAGGTGACTTGTGAACAGTCAACTCCCCAATTGTAAGAATTGTTGAGAATTTGTATTAAACAAATGTGCCCTAAGTTCATTGTGGCTTTTTAACTGACCTAAATTTGATAGTGTTGAGGTTCAGGGTTGATGTTCCTTGGCATCTTTACGCTGGGATCCATCTCTATCACAAATATATTTTCAAAATTGAAGTTCGAGAAGAATAAAGTGTCGGGTTAAAAAATAAGGAGAACATACTTCCCTGGTGTGCTTTCATTCTGTCAAATCTGTTGTTTAAATGCATTAGAGGTTATAGCCAAAAGAGATGAAATGGTATTTTCCATATGATTCCACTTAGTTGTAGTATCCTTTGGATAGATAGACTCATAGAAGTTAGCAAACCTTGCGTGATCTTGGACATAACCCATGCACACCTAACTGCTTCAAAAGTATAGAACAACAGACTGAAGTGAAAACTAAAATTTTGGGGGAGTAGTCTCATTTGTTAACAAAATTTATACTTCCACCACTTGAATCTTCACACTTGTGAGATATCTTTATTTTGATATTGGCTTTCACCCTTGTTTTGTGGTTACACATTGGTGCCTTATTTTCTACTTTGGTTGTGCCAAAGTATGGGCATATACATTTACATTTAATACAGCTACTCATGCAGAATATACAAGATTATCTCATAAAGCAGTCAAACCTAGTTTCACCTCCATTTAGGGGCTGTTATGGTATTAAGTCAAAGCTTTAAAAACCAATTGCTCGACTTTGCTCTGATCATTCCCAATCCTAGCGTGAAGTGAACAAGTAGGAACACTCTTAGCTTTTGCTTAAATTAAGCCCATGTTTGATGGCCTTTAATTCAATACTCTTTTTTTCTACGTACTCATTTTTTATCACACATTTACACAATAAAATATTCTGCATGTAAACTCAAAACTTTTCCTACTTTTTAACCACACATCATCCAAAAATTCACTATTCAAAACGTTGTTGTTCCCAAATAATGGCCATCAAACGGGGGCTAAGTGCTCAAGTAGGACTCGAAGTGTCCAGTCATAGATGAACAGCTGTATCATTCTATAGCATTTAAGGTCTTTCTGGATCGAACTTTTCACTTTTTATTTATAAATTGGCTTGATCCCTTTTATTACTTCGTTAAACTGTGAAGGTTGGGGAGGTGCCAAGTGACTCACATTCTAGTCACACCATCTACTCCCAATTTCTCCGCATGTCAAGGACTCAAGTTCAAATGACCTTCAAGCAACACATGCATGATAAGTTTAAGTTGCCTTTCCAGACTCCCAATCACTTCTGTGTATAGTTTCTTGAACTGGATCAGTGCAATACAAGAGATATCCAGTTTCTGATGTGATTCTATTTCCATGAAATTCTGTTGAATTTTGACATATTTTGAGTAGTTTAATTTGCTCGACTTGGTCTTGCATTTCTTTTTTTCCACAGTTGAGTAGGTTTACTTGTGGGTCTATACTGCGTTTGCTATAAGATTTGGCATGCATTTTTTAATCTGTCTATTACATGTTAAGTGAACAGAACTATATTTAATTTCAGTCAATAATACATACATACATGCTTTAACAGGTTAGGCTTGATGGTAATGGGAGGCCTTATTTTGGCATCATTTATGACATATGCTGCAGAGCACCTTTCAGTTGGAACATTTATGAGGGGTTATGAAGACAGGGATGCACAAAGAACCAGGAACATGTGCTCTTTCTGTTAGTAGTAGGCTACTTTTCATGTTGTTAGCTAAATGTTATCGGCAGCTATTCTTGTTCTGTAATTTGTTTTAAACATATTCTTGGAAACTTTCCATTCTAGAGCTGTCCCCTTTGAGTAGGCTTGTCGTAATTTTCATGAGATAACAATCTTTACTTTACTGTCAGTTGTAATTCATGCTTGTTACAAGCAATTGGATAGATTTCACTTTGAAACTGACTTCCAAGGGAGGATGCTCAATATGTTTACAAGTCAACACGTCAAGCATACAGTCTGTGCCACCTTCAGAATCGACGTCTATGGCAGCCCATTTTCCAATTGGATGACTCAGCCGAAGCAGTCTTCTACTTTGTAGTCCTCTCCGGGTGCTCAATCTCGAATGAGGGTTCATCCAAGAAGGGGTGCCTGCTATAATCACAGGCACTTGAGTAGAAATCACTCTAAAAGTTGGCTTGTAAGTGAAGACTACCCGATATGCTTATAGGTTCACAAGGCTGCCTTGGAGTCTTTCTGCGATTGATTGGAACTTGAAGTAGCTTTTATTAGGTGATTTTCTGTTTTACAATTTTTTAATCTAAAATTTGTTCTAGCTTTAAGAATGTTGTATGCAATGCTAAATTATTAATGAATCAAATGAAAATATTCCTGCCTTTCCAGTTGCTAGAAAATTATACTATAGTTGGTTAATTTTTTAGAATGTGTTTAAACTTCCTTCTACTGGGGAATTTTGTACTTAAATAAAGAGAACTATTGAGCCAATTCGGTTCTCATTAGAATTGAATCGAATCACACTACTCACCCCTAAATATGTCGTTAGTTGATGTAACTGGTTTTGAGATCCTGAAAGTTTGAGGATAGTTATGTTGAAGAGTGATTTTAAAGCTCAGTGTTATTTGAATTTACATGTCAAAGTTTTATTTTTAATTATTTATTGAGGTAGCATCTATTGAGGATACTAACTTTTTTTTTTTTTTTTTTTAATATGGGGAAACTTACAAAAAAATACTCTTAAAATTAGGGATCTTCTAAAAAATCATATGAAAAGTATTTTGAAAGTAAAAAATACTGTAAAATTAAGTGTCATTTTTTAAAATTAAATATCACCTTTTTTTATTTATTTATTAAAAAGTGATGTTTATCACCCAAAAAGTGATATAAATTTCAAAAAAGTGACAATAAAAAAAATGACGAATTCAAAAAGAAACAGAAATTTTTAAAGTGACAAATTTAAAAAAGGGATAGAAAATTCATAAAAAAAAAAAAGGTGACAAAAATACTATAATGGTGATTTTCTCATTGAATAATTAGTATCTATTTTACTTTGTTAAGACTTTTTTGTAGAAATTTAGAAATAGTAACAGTTTTCAATCTATTTTTTTTAATCGAAGATGAGATAACAGTAAAATTATTTTATTTCACACATCGATATCATCATGAAGGCGAACCAACCAAATTGAACCCTTGAAATTCATTGTTTACAATGCAACCTCTATAGGCCATTTATGATTTTTCTTACAATTACGTATAATTTGGAATGAGAATCTTTAAATATAAAAAACAAAAACAATTCAATCGAGCAAGTCAACTTTGACACAAATATTTTGACATGTACAGTTCACTTTGACAAATGTTATGTGACGTGCACAAATCTAATGTTGGGAACCTACTTAATCATGCGCAGCGGAAGTAAAGCAATTTCGATTCCCAAACTAGGATCTGCTTTATGTTTAGATAGAAACTGTGATAGAAATAATACCTTTGATGAATTCTGCAAACTCTTTTGCTGATTCACGAACTCCAATGATTACGATCTACAATCCAAGCTGTCCAATTGTCCAGCCTCCAATGGTGATCCACACAGAGAACAAGAATGACGGCCAGGGTTTTCTTTTCTCGTGCTAGCAAGAATAATGAATATTCCATTAGGTTTTTCAAACCCTAGCAGCCTATTAATATAAGTCCAAACGGGCTGGCCCATCTCTTAACTTAACCCGGTCCAACATTTAATTAATCAAATTAATTAAATCCGGTCCATGAATTAATTAATCCAATTAATTAATTCGGCCTTATTAATAAGCAACCCAATTAATTAATTATTCAACATTTGTCAATTAATTAATTGGTAAATCTCATTCTTCTGATTCTCTTTTGTGTGTGACCCATTAGGTTCCCGATCACGATGTCTAACGACGTGAATTATTATTTTGATCTAATCAAAACTGATAAATTAAAATACTCATTTTAATTTATCATCAATTTACATTCGTTGTCCCACATTGACATCTAGCAATGTGTCAGGGCAATACATGTGACGGAAAATGTCACGTGACATGACAAAACCAAACTTATTCGTTTATCGTGAAACTATAATCCATTCGTCAATATGATCCGATCAATTACGAGATATGAACGTGTGTCAATCTCAATTATCGATCATATCTTTTATCCTACTGTTAAGTCAATGTAAGTCGAAAACTCTTTTCCGACTTATGAGTTCACCTTGGCCAAGGATTTCATTATCAACTTAACTGGATGAAATGTAGATCATAAGCTCTTACTATCTAGGAGTGACGAATCCTCTATTGATCATTCACAACCTTCATATGATTCTTGACATACCCGAACGATGCCGTATTAGCGACCCTTGACAGAGCAACATCCGACATCACCAAAGCATGACTGTCCTCACATAAGGCACTATGATGACCTCAAGTCAAAGGACCAATTCCACTACCGAACGTTAGAGATTAACCATTGACACTCAGATAGTTTTCCATGTGGAATCTCTCAGCGGGTCTCCAATGTTTTGTTCTATAACAAAACATTCACGTGTTCATTCAAGTGTCTCTACACTTTAGTTTGTAAGATCAACTACTTAATTCATAAGTAAGAAATGACACACGTGATGGTCTATCCATAATAACGATATCTGTATCTCGTTATTACATACGACCACGGACGATTTAAGATTCAGTCATATGTAATTTGTATCTCACAATCACAACTCTTTGTGATTAACAAATCACCAAAACTTGAATCTACGGATTCTATTATTTAATTAATTAGAATATTAAATCAATAATAAATCTTGCCATAAATATGCATCGGTTATATATACATTAAAAGTGCTTATGTCCAAAGTTGATTGGACCTAGGGCATAACACTTACATCTAACACTATCTATTGATTCTATCTCTATCAAGTATCAATCACACTGCAATGGCCTCGAACACCACCAAAAAGGTTCTCACCTACCTCTCTTCAGTCATCAAACCATACAAAGATGGCACCGTCGAGAGGCTCATCGGTTTACCCCATATTCCTCTATTGCTGAAAGACGATGCCACCGACGTAGCTTCCAAGGACTAAAACATTTCGCTAGTGGTTCAAGCTAGACTTTACCTCCCAACACTGACGAACCAAACCAAAAGCTCCCAATTTTGGTTTATTACCATGTCGGTGGATTTTGCCTCGGGTTCGCTTTCATTGTCCTCGAGAACTGTTACATTAACATATTAGCAGTTGAAACAAAAGATTTAATCGTTATTGTTGAATACCCTTTGCCTATAGCCTATGACACCGTTTGCAACCATCATGTGACGTATTTTCTGGATCTTATAATACCCTACAAACTGAAAGTAACAAAAATTCAAAAAAGTGATGAATAATATTTAACAGAAATCTAAAATAGCGTTAACAAATCACGGTATTCTAGCCCACACACAGGCTTCAACAAAGGTCCGGACTTTTGGATTTGCTATTAATCACTGTAACCCCGGACGGATCGTACAGTCAGTAGAGCACTTTCTGATGCAGATGTTCACCATAAGAGGTGCAACTGCAGAGCATACTCATGTTTCTATTCAAATCTTACTTCATATCACTCTAATCTACAATCACTTTGTACCTTCTGAAATTAAATAAAAACTGGAAGAGAATTTAGAAGAACATGAGGAATATAGAAACACAATAGTTTATTGATAACTCTGAGATACTACAAGGTTTCGAAGATGGTTTAAAATGAAGGGGGGAACTCTCCTTATATAGAAGAGAGAAAATATTAAAATAAACATGCGGGACCCACGTTATCTTATCATGTTAGACACATGCCCTAATCTTACAAACCTTATCTAGAAATAATTACCAAAGGACAAACAACTTTAATAAAGCACCTTTAATATAGTGTTGTCGTCCCTTTCATCATGGTGTGTCCAGGTTCATGAAATTATCTGGTTGCGATGGTAAACTATACTGATTTAACTAAGGGGTATTAATGTCTTTTCCACTTGGCCATGGATCTTGTGAATCTTGGAAAAGACTGTCATTTGCTTGTTCATTTGTCTGGTTCGATCCTTCATTTTGTAATTTTCTTTTAGTAGATTCTACCTTTCCTTTTGTCTTTAGCCATAGAATTCCACCAGGGATCTGTACGTAGTTCTTTTTCAATTCTTTCAATTTCTTTTTCAAGAAATTCTATTTCCTTCTTTACGCTATGGTCCAAACTGTCAAGAAGCTTATTTGAAATTTCTATCTACCTTTCTCTTTGTTGGCGTCCTTCTGGAGTCTTCTCTGAAAATCTTGACGTTTCACCAAGGCTTTGTGTTGGTCTTCCTTGAAATAATTGTCCCCATTGCCAATCAAATGCATAATCATAATTTGGAACACGTACAGTGAGAAATCTCTGAAGATTCATTTCTTAGTAAACTTGAATATCTTGTTGAATTTTCATAGTGTAATCCACTGGTAAAGCTTCCCATGGTGCATCATCTTCATAAACTTGCCAAATTTGTGGAGGAATTATCTGATTAATTTCTGCCATGCGCCTTTGAAATTCTCAAAATTTCTTTGGATAATGTTCCCAATTTTGATGCATGTTGAACGGTTGAACTGCATACTCCTTAACATGAGAAAAATGAGCATATGTTCCTGTGTCAGTGAAGTAACCCTGTCTTTGAAAAATTAAGACCACATAAACATTGTCTTTAAAAGTTCTGAGGTCTTTGAATTTTAAAGAAAAAGCTTTAAACATTTTTATCCGGTGTGACATTGGATAAAACCATTCGAAAAACTTTTTTGCAAAATGATCAACTGTTCTGTGCGGAAAATCTAGATTCATTTGGCAAAATGAATTAATTGTATCGGTGACGTGAAAAGAAATTTCGATTTGCCAAAATTCTAAAAGATACCAAAGAAAACAAAGAGTTTCTTTTGAAAATCTTAGTGCAGTGTGGTTCGGATCAAAACGGAAAAGTGTGAAGAATGGATAGTCTGGGTGAAATCCAAGACCACCAAGTGTTTCAATTCCAATTTTCCTTATCACGATGGACTGATATTTGAGCATAAGATCTTTGGATCTGGACGGGTATAGATGGAGGAGTGATTGAAGAGATTTTTGGTCTAGAGAGGAGGTCTGGTAACAGATTGTGTTTCCCTTTGATATGTTTGACATCAAAGTCAAAGTTCGAGAACCATTATGCCCATTTGAGAAGTTGAGAGTTTGGAATCTGTTTTTTCTTGAAAGAGAGCATTTTTCGAAAAGCCGACATGTCCATTTCTACCAGAAATTTATGTCCAATAAGATGGAACTGGAATTTTTCAATTCCCCTTTTTACTGCAAGAATTTCTTTGAAGGTAGAATGATAGTGCTTCTCCGATTCTGAGAATGAACCACTTTTATATCCTCAAATTCTCTTCTTGCCATTTTTCTCTTCAAGTAAAACTGCTGCCCAAAAACAATCACTTGCATCTGTTTGGAGGATACGTTTTCCATCTGTAGGAATTTGTAAGGCCAGAAGATTATTGACTTTCTGTTTAATGGTTTTGATTGCTTCAGTTTGAGCTGATGACCAAGAAGGAGAGTTTTGTTTGAGCATGAGTTGAAGTGGTCGGATGATTGATGAAAGATGATCAATAAAATCTGACATGTAATTAACAATTCCAAGAAATTGTTGAACTTCCTTTCTTGTCAAATTTTCATCTGGAAACTTGAGAAGTTCCTGGCCAACATGAGGTTGTAGTGAATACTGACCATCCTTAATATGCATACCCAAGAAATCAGCTTCTTTGAATCCGATCACCATTTTCTTTTGGGAAAGCATAATACCATAATGTTTGACAAGATCTGTAAATCTGGATAGCAAATCAGCATGAGAGTCTTCATCTTCAGAGAATAATAAGATATCATCAATATAGACCAAAGCTGACTCCAATAATGGATTAAAGATCTTTGTAATTGCTTTTTGGAAAAGAGAAGGTGCAGTCTTTAAACCAAAGGGCATAACCGTCCATTGGTAATGATGATTTGGGATGCAAAATGTTGTTTTGTGTCTCTC
The DNA here is from genome assembly GCA_019097785.1 of Fraxinus excelsior. Lineage (NCBI taxonomy): Eukaryota > Viridiplantae > Streptophyta > Magnoliopsida > Lamiales > Oleaceae > Fraxinus > Fraxinus excelsior. The sequence continues at coordinate 18,509,811 of CM032632.1, forward strand.
TTCAGGTTTGATTCCGAACAGCCAAAAACCCGCTTTAAGATCAAATTTTGAGAAAATTGTTGCCTTAGACAGATTTGCAAACATCGTTTTTTTGTCTGGAAGAGAAAATTTATCATCTGCAAGGAAAGCATTCAACGACTTATAATCAATGACCAATCTGAGTTTTCCTCAAACATGTTCACTTCGTTTGTTAACATAGAATGCTTGACACGCCCACTGTGAGGTTGTTGGTTCAATAAACCCTTCAGCTTGGAGTTGAGCAAGTTCTTTATTAGTTAATTGAAGGTGTTCTGGGTTCATTCCAAGATGGCTAGCTTTTGTAGGATTGACATCTTCATTCTTTTTGAAAGGAAGATAAATGAAAAAGTCTGAGTTTTTCCAAAGTGGGTTTGTGCATTTAGTGAGGAAATCTGAGTGAGATTCTGCACAACAATCTCAGATTAGTATATCTGTGATATTTGGAATGGTCATGGTAAAAATATGTGGTCATTTGTTTGTAAGGCTGAAAGTAGGACTTGTATCTTAGACCATTTGGGCGAAGAATAACATTATTTTCCCACAATTGTTTGATAATATCCCATGCAATGATAATATCCTTACCAGGTAAAGTAGATCCTAGTAATTTGTGAGAAATATCGAGTTCTGGAAAGAACTGAATTGTGACAGGCTTACTAATTATTTTAGTTGAGAAACGATATCCATTTGCTGCTTGGAAGATTTGTCGATGATTTTTCCACATATGATCAGGGAGAATAGCAGGATTGAGAATTGAGCAAGCTGCACCGGTGTCAAATAGTGCGACAACTGTTATGGGGCTTTCATATTTTCCGATAAAGAACTTTACTTCAATCATTGGCACCGGAATAGATGAAAAGGCTGGATTAACAATTTGCATGACATAACATTCTTCAACATCATTAGATTCATCAGAAAGATTTTCATCAGAATCATATTCAAGAGCAAAGATGGTTTCTGCGTTTGTTCATCTTCTTCAGGAGAATAGAGATTCGAGATCATCATCACCATAGTCAATCTTTATAGCTGTGAAAATTTGGTCAAGAATTTTCTCCTTTTTTTTTGTTAGGACATGCTTTTGCAAAGTGACCCTTCTTTCCACAGATAAAACATATGTTTCCTTTTTTCTTTGAGAACTTGCACCTGAAAAATCTTTTCTTTTTCCGAAAAGGATGTTAAGAGTGCGCCCAAAGTCCCACATTGATTAGAAATAGGAAAGATTATGAGTTTATAAGCATGGACAATATTTCCATTGGTATAAGGCCTTTTGGGATAAATCTCAAAAGTAAATCCATGAGGGTTTAGGTCCAAAGTGGACAATATCATACAATTGTGGAGATATGTGTGGTGTTCATAAACCCAACAAGTGGTATCAGACCTTGAAAGTTTCTAGTCTGATTTCTGCTTCTTTAATTGGCCGAACACGTTTTTGTGAAAGATAGATTCCTAGCCAGAATCTTGATCACATAATGTCAACATCCAAATTTGAGGTGGAGAAATTTAATGGCAAGAATGACTTCAATTTGTGGATGGATAAGATGATGGTGTTGGAAAATATTGAATGAAAATAATCAGTTTCATCCGTTGGAGTCACAATCAGTTTCATGCGTTTTACCTTCAATGTTGTAACTCCTCATTCATTGTATTAATGACGATGCTCTTCATCTATGAGTATAATTAGAGGATCTCTTGTTGAAAGAAAACACGATGAACACAGTAAACACAACAAAAGGAAAAAGATAGTTTCCTCATTCCCTTCATTTCCAGCAGCTTTTGTTTTATTCCTTTTCTTCATTTGCTAAATTTCTTTGAGAGATAGACACGGCTAGTTCGTAGGCGGTTAATGGAGTGCAGCGTGAACCAACAACCGATTGTATCTTGGGAATCGAACACTGATTATAACCTCTTACACTCCGGTGAGGCGGCGAATTTGATTTAAGGAAACCGTGTAAACACGGGCTTTTGGTTTTGATTGATCTACTTTGATTCTCTAATTTTCCTTAACAAGCTTAAATCGAATTCGCATTTTGGGAAATTTTGAGAATCAATTTTTCTTTCCTCCTTTTCCAGTTTGTTTACTGTTTTTTCCTTTTTAGTTTGTTTACTGCCGTTTTTTTTCCCCATTCATTTTGTTTGTTTTTTACATAATCTATCTATTTAATTTCGCGTAGTAAGTTTATTAGGTTTGAATCAGTAAGGCCGGAAAAAAAAATTGGTTTTCAGGACGTTTTTCTTCAGCCTGCGTATTTTGGTTTCTATTTAGTGGTTTTGCATGGCTAAATAAGTGGTTGCGTGATAATAAGTAGTTTTGCATGATTTTTAAATTATTGGCAATGATTAGTTAACTTTTGACAATTATTAGTTGCATGATAATTTACCTTTTGCACAATGATTAGCATGATTGCCTCATCATTAGATTATTATTGTTTACTTTTCCTTTTAATGATTAATTTTAATCATTGGACAATGATTTTCTAATTCATGTTTAAATAATTATTAAGTTGCTAATAATTTGACAAAAATAATCTGTTTTTCAATTCCAATTTTTTTTTTCGAACAGATAATTTAGATCTTGAATTTTTATATACAAGTTTACAAATTATTCTAAATTATTTGTTGCTTGTTCTCTAGTTAAATGGCGTAACATGAAAATGACGATGTAAACAATGGAAGCAACATTGTTGGGACCGCTGTTAATCCTGTGGAAATCTTGACTGGCATTCCTCCCGTTAATTGGATAATTGGTGGCGGGATTCCTCATGTTAGAGTGAACCCCACTTTGCCTACAGCTGCGGCATCGGCAATCCAGTTTAGCACAATACTTTTGCCAGTACTTAGGGTTGCGCCATCGGTACCTTTGCCATCGTTTTCGACTCCATTTCCGGTGAATCATGCAATTCGATCGGATAAATTTGCTGGTACTGTATTTAAGACATGGCAGAATAAGATGATTTTTTATCTTACTGCTTTGGGCCTTGCACATTTCCTCACCGAGGATGCCCCTATCGTGGCTGAAAACGACACTGATATGCATAGGAGTGCGGCTTGGGATGCATGGAAAAATGCTGATTTTTTGTGTCGCAACTATGTCTTGGATGACCTACAGAATTCTCTGTATCACGTGTATGTGGTAAAAAAGTCTGCTAAGGAGCTTTGGGAGTCCTTAGAAAAGAAGTACAAGACCGATGATGTTAGGTCTAAGAAATTCTTAGTCAGTCGGTGCATGGACTTCGAAATGGTTGCTTCACATTCAGTGGTGAGCCAAGTGCAGGAGTATCAAGTTCTTATGCAAGAAATGCATGCTGAGGGTCTGACTATGTCAAAATCTCTACAGGTGGCTACTGCTATTCACAAGCTACCTCCTTAGTGGAAGACTTTCAAAAGCTATTTGCAGCATAAGAGGAAAGGATTTAATTATCAAGCTGCGCATTGAGGAGGATAACAAAAAGGCGGAACGTAAGACATGAAATTCTTACTCTGAGAAGGCTAATGTATTGGAACACGGCCAGAGTTCTGGTACCAAGAAAGGTCATTCCTTTAAAGCCAAACAAGGTAACGAAAATTGGAAAGATAAAAAGCAGACCACGAAAGGGTCTCAGTTGAAGCCTACCGGTGGAGTAAGAAAGAAGCCTAAGTTCCAGTTCAATGGAAAGTTCTTCAATTGTGACAAAGTTGGGCATCAATCAGTAGACTATCGTCGGCCGCAGAAGAATAACAAGCAGCGCCCTCATGCTAATATGGTTGGAAATGAGAGGGATCATCTCTCAGATGACATGTCTGATCTAAACCTTACGACGGTGATTAGTGAGGTTAACTTGGTGGGGTTTAACCTTAAGGAGTGGTGGCTAGACACTATGGCCACTTGCCATACCTGCTCCAATAGGAGCATGTTCACTACTTTTGCACTAGTTACAAATGGTGAAAAGTTGTTTATGAGAAACTCTGCAACTTCTAAAATGCTTGGTAAAGGCAAGGTGATCCTGAAAATGACCTCTGGCAGAGAGCTTACGCTGACTAATGTGTTGTACGTGCCAGAGATTCGTAAGAATCTGGTCTCTGGGTCTCTTCTGAACAAGAATGGTTTCTGCATGGTCTTTGAGGCAGATAAGCTGGCGATTACCAAAATATGAGTTTATGTGGGGAAATGCTATATGACTGATGGCCTGTTTAAATTGAATGTAATTGCTATAACCCCAACTATTATGAATAATGAGCAAACTCCTTCTATTTACTTGCTTGAGTCTCCTAATATGTGGCATGGTAGATTAGGTCACGTAAATTACAATGCATTACGTAGACTAAGCAAACTAAACTACTTGCCTAGGTTTCAAATCATAAATGTGAAATCTGCGTTGAGGCTAAGCTAACTAGGTCTTTGTTTCATAGTATTGAAAGAAGTACCGAGCCATTGGGACTAGTCCACTGTTATGTGTGTGACTTAAAATTTGTCCAAACACGAGGTGGCAATAAGTACTTTATTACTTTCGTCAACAATCGCACGAGATATTGCTATGTGTACTTGCTTAAAAGCAAAGACGAAGCTATCAATAAATTCATTTTTTACAAGAATGAAGTTGAAAATCAACTTAGCAAGAAAATAAAGGTGCTACGAAGTGATAATATGAATCACCTTTTGGTGAATTTTGTGCTAAACATGGAATAATTCACCAAACTACTGCACCTTATTCATCTCAGCAGAACGGAATTGCTGAGCGTAAGAATCGAATGTTAAAAGAAATGATGAATGCTATGTTGATTAGTTCTGGATTACCACAGAACATGTGGGGAGAACCTATTCTTTCTGCAAATTACATTTTGAATAAAGTGTTAAGAAAGAATATGGATAAGACTCCGTATGAACTTTGGACAGGTCGTACACCTTCGTATAAATACTTACGAATGTGGGGGTGTGTTGTGAAGGTCACGGTGCCTCCTCCGAAGAAGGTCAAGATTGAACCTAAGACAGTTGACTGTTTTTTCATTGGTTATGCACAAAATAATAATGCATATAGGTTCCTTGTGTATTATTCGAATGTACCTGGTATTCATCCGAACACGATTATGGAGTCTATGAATGCACAATTCTTTGAGAATATATTTCTTTGTAAATCTCCTAAACAGTTAACTCATATTAAACGGACTATGGAATCTTCTGCTTCTGGCAGCAGTAAAGATCCAGTTGAAGAAGGTGAGGATGAGCCTAAACGGAGCAAAAAGACCAAAACTTCTAAGACATTTGGCCCTGATTTTCTCACATATTTCATGGAGAATGATCCTCAAATCTATAAAGAAGCTATATCTTCTCCAGATAGTCATCTGTGGAAAGAAGCCATCAAGAGTGAAATCGATTCTATCCTACATAATCATACCTGGGAATTAGCATATCTTCCACCGGGCTATAAGCCTTTGGGCTACAAGTGGATCTTCAGGAAGAAGATGAAAGCGGATGGCTCCATTGATAAATATAAAACTCGGCTAGTAATCAAAGGTTATAAGCAAAAACAAGGCTTAGATTACTTTGATACTTATTCTCCTATGTCGAGAATAACTTCTATCTGGATGATAATTGCTATTGCAGCCTTGCGAAATCTAGAAATACATTAGATGGATGTAAAAACAGCTTTCCTAAATGGAGATTTAAATGAAGAAATCTACATGGAGCAACCAGAGGGGTTTTCAGCTCCAGGTCAAGAAAGGAAAGTCTGTAAACTGGTTAAATCACTTTATGGTTTAAAGCAAACACCGAAGCAATGACATGAGAAGTTTGATAATGCTATACTTTCTAGTGGTTTTAGAATCAACGAGTGCGACAAGTGTGTATATGTCAAGGACACTAATGATGGATATGTCATATTGTGTCTATACGTCGACGACATGCTCATTGTTGACAGCTCTGATAAGATTATCAAAGCCATTAAGAATATGTTAAACTCAAAGTTTGACATGAAATTATGGGTCTCGCGGATGTCATTTTGGGAGTAAAAATTACTCGAACACCAAATGGACTTGTGTTATCTCAATCTCATTACATTGATAAAATATTAGACAAGTTCAACAAATCGGATACCACTGTGGCCAGGACTCCAGTGGATTTGAGTCTCCACTTATCCAAGAACACTGGTGATGGTGTGTCACACTTAAAATATTCTCGGATAATTGAGAGTTTAATGTATTTAATGACTTGTACGAGACCGGATATAGCATACTCAGTTAGCAGATTGAGTCGTTACACGAGTAACCCATGTGCTATCCATTGGAGAGCCATTTTCAGGGTGTTACATTATTTGAGGTACACTCGTGATTTTGGACTGCATTATTCTAGATACCGTGCAGTAATCGAAGGGTATGCTGAGTTAGATTCAAAATCTACTAGTGGATATATATCTTCACTCTTGGTGGTGCAGCTGTCTCTTAGAAATCGTCCGAACAAACTTGCATCGTAAGATCTACAATGGAGTCAGAGTTCATCGCTTTGGACAAAGCAACTGAAGAAGTAGAGTGGCTTCGTCAGTTTGTTGAGGATATTCCAAGATGGACAAAACATGTGCCTGCAATTTGTGTTTATTGCGATAATCAATCAACAATTGGCAGGATACAGAGCAATATGTACAATGGTAAGTCTCGACATATTAGAAGACGACATAATACCATTCGACAACTATTCTCACAAGGTATTATCACTCCGGACTACATAAAGTCAAAAGATAATATTGCGAATCCACTAACCAAAGGGTTAACTCGAGAGCTAGTTGAAAAGGCATCGATGGGAATGGGCTTGTAGCCTATGACACGTTGAAAGGTATCATGGTGGAAACCCAGCCTAGCTGAATGGAGATCCCAGGATCTAGGTTCAAAGGGAAAACTAAACCATGTATATCTGTGTAAATCACTAAGAAGGTTCTCCTTCTGCTCATTCCTATGGTGCTCACAGTGATTGGAAGATGCAGGTTAAGCTACGCTTTTAATGACCCTTAAAGCGTTGTAGTGAAACGTTGAGTTAAGATGTCACCTATGTGAGTGTGAAGTGGGGCCGCTTCTATAAGGATTAGGAAGGCTACATCATTGAACAAACACTTGCAGAACCAGGCGATGTGTCCATGGCCAAAACGAACACAACATTGAGAACTAAGTTGTGTCTAGAATGGTCATGTGTGAAGTCTATTGTCTTAGTTTACGCAAATGGCGAAACAGTTCAAGGCATCAGATCCACTGGTTTGCTAGTAATACTCGATAGAGTTTCACAAGAGAAAGTTCAAAGCTAAATGCTACATATCCTATGCAGGATTGATTCGTTTTACTCTCTCTCTTTCTCTCTTTAGTCTTTGTTTTCCAAATTTTCATTCATGTGGGGAATTGTTAGAAAATATTGAATGAAAATAATCAGTTTCATCCGTTGGAGTCACAATCAGTTTCATGCGTTTTACCTTCAATGTTGTAACTCCTTATTCATTGTATTAATGACCATGCTCTTCCTCTGTGGGTATAAATAGAGGATCTCTTGTTGAAAGAAAACACGGTGAACACATCAAACACAACAAAAGGAAAAAGATAGTTTCCTCCCACCCTTCATTTCTAGCAGCCTTTGTTTTATTCATTTTCTTCCTTTGCTAAATTTCTTTGAGAGATAGACACAGCTAGTTCGTAGGCGGTTAATGTAATGTAGCGTGAACCGACAACCGATTGTATCTTGGGAATCGAACACCGATCATAACCTCTTGCACTCCGGTGAGGCGGCGAATTTGATTTAAGGAAACCGTATAAACACGGACCTTCGATTTTGATTGATCTACTTTGATTCTCTAATTTTTCCCAATAGATAGTACATATTGGTAACCTTGGATTGGAAGAAGCCTTGTAAGGAAAATCTAAAACTGATGCTGATATCTTGAAGAAGGTAAGAAATACCATCATCCTATTAAGTATCAACCACACTACAATGGCTTCTAACACCTCCAAAGAGGTTCTCACTTACCTCTCTCCAGTCATCAAACTATAAAAACATAGCACCGTCGAGAGGCTCACCCATATTCCTCTATTGTTGAATGACAATGCCACCAACATAGCTTCCAAGGTCTAAAACATTTCGCCAGTGGTTCAAGCCATACTATACCTCCCAACACTAACAAAACCAAACCAAAAGCTCCTAGTTTTGGTTTATTACCATGGCGGTGGATTTTGCCTCGGGTCTGCTTTCATTGTTCTCGAGAACGGTTAAATTAACATATTAGCAGTTGAAACAAAAGCTTTAATCGTTTTTGTTGAGTACCCTTTGTCTATAGCCTATGACACCCTTTGCAACCATCACGTGGCATATGTCGTGGATCTTATAATACCCTATAAATTGGAAGGGACAAAAATTCAAAAAAGTGACAAATAATATTTAACAGAAATCTAAATAGCATTAATTGTACGTCTCATCAAAATTTTAGAATAGATCAAGGAGATAGTTGATTTTCTTCTGTATATTGTTTCTTTGTGATTATATTTCACTTTTATTAACTATCACATCAAATTGGATTTGGAAACACTTCGATAAAGTGACAAAAGTTCAAAAAAGTGACCGAAATTTTTTTTTAAAAAAAAAGGTAACAAAATTAATAAAAGCGACGAAAACTAAAAAAACAGACATCATATTATAGCCTTAATTTGTATGATGTTTACTATAGTCTTATGAACTAAATATAACTGACAAATCAATAATTGAAATTCCTACAAGCACTACAAAAAGCTGACATCATATTCACCCTACAACATGACAATAGAATCTACTCCCCAAAGAACCATAACAACACTTTACCATGTTGAGCAAATCGATTCGGATGCCCATTCTAATAAGTAATCGCGCTGAAGTATTTATCTTCAAATACAATACTATAGTGCAGCGAATAGTACCTAAAGAAGGTCTTGTTTTGAATTTGAGTTATTGATTACAATATGTTTTAAGACAAACACAAACGGGACAAATATTAGAAATGCTACAAACATAGGATGACATAACAAAAATGAATATGAAACTAACATGCTACGTAGATTCATCTAAATTTGACACTTCAATGCAACACAAGAACATGTTTTACCATATGAAAGGTCAGATTTATCAATCCAAAGCACACATCATGCATATGACCAAAGTTTTTGAGTTAATATCGTGACCATAACAAAAGAACTAAGAAGCGCAAGACACATGAAAGACAAAGCTAATAACATGGTGTTGACACACTAAAAATGCAGCCCAAAATCAAAGGGAAGTCCAATTGAGAAACCCAAGATGAAGACCCAATGGAAATCAATTAAAAGGCCCAAGAAGAAAAGTCCAATCTGAAAACCTGAGAAAATGCCTAAATATTGGAAGCCCGAGAGCAAAGGAGGATCATCGCACAAGCCCGTAGGACGCCCAGACTTGAACGATTGAAGTACTGCACAATCGCCCAGAGCGGTAGCCTCACTATCGCCCAAACTCTCAAGTCGCCCAGAATCAGACAAGTCTAAAAGGTGTAATTTATCCAATTCAGCAGTTACGAAAGCAGTTGTCAAGTAAACCCGGCACGCCCCCCACGATCCAGAAACGGGTAGTTAAAAGACAAGAGTAGTGGCAACAGTTACTAAGTAACCTCTCCCCAATAAGCAGTTTCTCACTGAAGAAGCGGATAGTCACGAAGGTAATGGAGCAGTTCCAAGCAGTTTTGTTAACCAAGAGATGCCCAGGAAGTATAAAAGGAAGTGAAGTTGTAGAAGAAAAGGACCCCGAATCAAAAACTCTCGACAAGAGAATATGTAATTTTCATTTCCTTAGTTTAAATTTAATCCTTTCTCAGTACTCGTGTGCTTGCGCCCCTTGGAGGCGTTTTGTCTGCTTTTCAATTGTAACTCTTCACTAGTAAACACACCCATTTTGGGACTTTGTCTCAAGAGGTTTGTTCCTTACACAATCGTCTGCTCCTTTTCTTGTAATTGTTGGCGGGTTGGAAAATGCTCGAAAACAATTTGGCACGCTCAGTGGGACAGTTGGTGTTTTGTAAGTGAAAATACAAAAAAGAAAAGATATCATGCCTCATAAATATTCCGATAAGGAACCAGCAAGTCAAGGAGTAGTCCAGTCTGTAGTTGAGCGATATAAGAAGCAACAACATTCTCCACGAACAGATGGACAAAGTTAAAGCAGTTACAGCCGCTACGAACCAATGACAGAATTGAGCCCTCGCACAATGCGTGCATTGCTGGGAGAACTCACGCAGGATGTCGTTGAACAGGTAAATTTACGAAGTATTCATAATATGGAGAAGTTTACCCAAAATGAGAATAGGCATTTTGATAATATGGCTAAACAACTGAATACGTTAAATGAAATCATGAATAAGTTGGTAAGCCAAATGTGTCAACCCGTTATGCCTATAGGTAGTCACTTTCAGTCTAGGACTATCATAGGGCATACTTCGCCATATAATTCCCTTGGTGTAAACTCAGGCCCAAGTCTAGAGCCACCTTTTGGCCCTTCTACTTCAAACCCAGGGGGAAACGGGACCTTGAACTTGAATAATGATAACACTACGTCCAACCTGGGGGGTAGTACAAACGTAAGAGATAATGTCCCAAACAACGGACAGAATGGTTTACGTACAAATGACGGGTTAAGCACTCAATTTAACAGTCATAACAACCCGAATAATGGCACTTTTATGGCCAATCAAGGGCAAACTACCAGGCCTCCCACAAATCAGCCAGTAAATCAACCAATAGGGAACCCATATGACCCTAACCCCGTGCTAAGAAACCAAATTATGGAAATAGTGCAAGATCAAATAGTAGTTGGGGTGCGTCCGGTTATTAGGTCAATTTATACCAAGCCATACCCTGATTGGATAGATCAAGCATATCCATGGCCTAGAGGGTACAAAGTACCGGAATTCTCACTATTCACTGGTCTAGGAGAAGTATCTACATTAGAGCATGTAGGGCGATTTACATTGCAAAGTGGTGAGGTGAATGATTACCATAAGTTGAGGTTGTTCCCAAGTTCTTTAACAGGGGTAGCTTTTTCTTAGTTCATTAATTTGCCAGCAAACTCCGTCCAAACATGGCAGCAAATGGAGCAATTATTCCATGCTCAATTTTATAAGACCGAGTCTGAGGTTACACTGGCCGATTTGACGAATTTACGTCAATTGCCTAACGAATGGGCAGAAAATTTCCTACAGAGGTTCAAAACGGCCAAAAGTAAATGCTTTGTGCCTTTGCCAGAAAAGGAATTTGTTAAAATTGCCCAAAGTTGTTTAAGCTTTGATCTAAAGAAGAAATTCCAGGATAGGGAATTCCCGGATTTATTCCAACTTAGTGCAAACGTTGTTAGGTATGAGCGATTGATAAGAGAAGAAGAACAGATGAAAAATTCCAGTAAAGGGACTTATTACAAAGACCCGAACTTCAACATTCATACTGTCGATAATGGTTATTACGACCAAACTGAAGTATGTTTGGCTGAGTTAGTAAAGGGAGAAGCGTACACTTGTCCCATATTAGTTAAGCCAAAAATAGTAGGCAAAGATGAACCTGCAAAGGGTGAAAACAGAAAGGCGCGAACGTTCTCGTTCGATGTAACTAAAGCTGACCTTATATTCGACAAATTATATAAGGATAAGCAAATAAAGTTGAGGGACAAACACAAATTGCCAGACCCTGAACAAATTAAGGGTAAAAAATACTGTAAATGGCATAATGCATGGTCACATGCGACTAATTATTGTGTGGTTTTTCGCCATGTGTTGCAAGATGCTATTGAATCAGGACGAATCACGTTCGAAGAAAAGAAAAAGATGGCGGTGGATGAAAATCCTTTCCCACGGCCACTGGCAATGAACATGTTAACAACTGGTTTGAAAAACAAATTGCCAAAGTTCAGATTGGTGATTGACGACGAAGAAGAAGAATCCAAACCACATCCCAGCGTTTTTGAACGCATCAAAGGGAAGGAGCCCAAACAGGGCGAAGATGTTCTGTGCGACAGATGTAAACACGAGTTGAAAGCAAATACAGGGTCACCAATGACGCGGCAATTCCACCATCGCTCTGATTTCATGCCGGTCGCTTAGCCTGTCGGGGCCAAAGGGTGCCGTTTTACATAGGACTACCTAGAGAAAGGGGTTTGGATCGACCAGTCAAGGAAGAACGTTTAGGCCGCAGCCTCGCCAACCCAATGTATGGCATTCGTTCCAGTATAATGCAGGAAGAGTGGTGCCTTTCAATGAAATGACTAGGACTCAACAAAGGCGTTTCCAACGTAATTACGGACGGATGATGAGGCAACAGCAAGGAGAATCACACCCTAAAGCGCCCAAATCGTTCAGAATGGCCGACAAAAATGTTTTTGAAGATAGTGAAGAAATAGGCACTGGCGAATCAATGGGAGAATTGCCAGAAAGCTCATCTGGGAAATCAAAGTTTGGACGAAACAGGGAAGACGAAGATGATCTTGACCAACCTCTAACTATCCAATTTGGCACATTGCCTCCTATCATGGCTAATAACTACTTGTTGGCCGATGAATTCAAAAGCAAAGAGAAGGAGGACAGTGAGGAAGAAACTTGTGTACTAGTCTGCGATGAAGGCCAAGCATCTAGAGAAATGTGTGACGAAGAAGAAGATGATGGTATGACAGATATCGAAGAGAAAATTGATTTAGAAGCAGAGAAAAGGAAAAGAGGAGTGTCGCACAATACCCTGTTGAAGCAACTACACTAAGAAGGAGTCCACGAAGTAGATCTGTTGGGAGAACCATCTGGCCGATCGTTTGATTTCTATGTGTTGTATGGGACACCCAAAAGGAAAAAGAGGGTACCTCGCTCTGAAAAATATGGATCACCCCCCAGAATAACGCCTCTTCCTATAAGTTGGGTAACCGATGAAGAAATACTGGAAAAGGAGAAGGAAAAAACCCAAGGAAAGAAGGCTCAGTGCGACATGCTGCACGTCGATCTATCACCAAAAGATAGCCCGATAGAAGATAAGCAGGAAGTGGAAATAGATGCTGCTGAGAAAGTCATCTTCAACAAACCAGCTATGAGGTTAACCAAACACTTAAGACCATTGTACGTCAAAGCCTTGGTTAATGGGATACCAATAGTAAAGGTACTTATCGACAATGGAGCGGCTATAAACACCATTCTAGCTAGGATGATGAGGAAATTTGCTAAAACAGAGAGCGACATGATCCCAACAGAAGTCATTCTTACAAGTTTTAACGGGGGGCAACTTCAGCAAAATGAGTTATGTCATTGGATATAACTGTAGGAACAACCACCAGGACTACTGTTTTCTTCGTAATAGACGGCCCCCCCAGCTACAACGTGTTGCTAGGAAGAGACTGGATCCATGGCAGTCGCTGTATTCCTTCATCGCTCCATCAATGCTTAGTCTTCTGGAATGACAAAGGTGAAGCAGAGGTGGTGCAAGCAGATCATAGACCCTTTGTGGCATAAGCAAATTCAGTAGAAATGTTCATGTATGAAGGAAATTATGGGCCTGTCAGAGTGGTTCAAGATGGGGAAGAAACTCAAATTACTGCCCAAAGCGAAGAGCCGTTTTCAGTGGATGTACTTACTGAAATGTTAATCAAATGAGGCCAAACATAGTGGCCTTGGAGGAGCCAGTAATTGGCAAAAAAGAAGTCAAACAACCTTAAATGAGTTCTCAACAACAAAGGCAAGAGGCCGAGATTCAGGTCTTCAAAGCCAAGTTGATGGCTTTCAATAAAGAATGTGAATGTGTGAAGAAAGAAGAAGCGGCGTTAAAGATGCTGATGGACAAATTAATAGTGTCCGAGATGGAGCAGAACTTGGACTGGGAAATTCATAAAGTGGATTGTTTGGAAGAGGAAACACCTCTGAGCGATATGGATGATGAAGCGACGAGGATCACCAAGTCAGGATATGCACAAGCACAAGACTCCTTAGTCAAGGTGAATATTGGCGAGGAAGGAGAGGATCGCCCAACATTTGTCAGCAAGATGCTCCCTCACGAGGTTAGTAACAGATTAATCGCTTTATTAAAAGAGTATAAAGATTGTTTTGCTTGGGAGTATGAACATATGCCTGGCTTAGATAAAAACTTAGTAGAACATAGGTTGTCGACTAAATCGAATTTTAAGCCTCATAAGCAACCTCCTAGGCGTTTCGCTCCCAATGTATTACCAGAAATCAAAAAAGAAATAGAGCGATTACTAAAAGCAGGTTTTATTAGAACAACCAGATATGTGAAATGGTTATCTAATATAGTGCCAGTATTAAAAAAGAATGGCAAGTTGAGGGTATGCATAGATTTCAGGAATTTGAACTTGGCTTCGCCCAAAGACGAATATCCAATGCCTACAGTAGATTCTCTAGTAGACTCGACTGCAGGGCATGTGATGTACTCTTTTATGGATGGGTATTCGGGATACAATCAAATCTATATAGCTGACGAAGATGTACACAAAACTGCCTTTAGATTCCCTGGGTCTTTAGGGTGCTTTGAATGGGTAGTAATGTCGTTTGGACTAAAAAATACAGGGGCGACCTATCAAAGAGTAATGAATCTAATTTTTCATGATATGATAGGTAAATTTGTGGAAGTTTATGTAGATGATATAGTGGTCAAATCTATTAAAGAGGAAGACCATTTTGAACAACTCGCGTTCATTTGAACGAATGAGGCAGCATAAACTAAAATTGAACCCTTTGAAGTGTGCGTTTGGCGTGAATGTAGGAAATTTCCTTGGATTCCTAGTACATAAAAGAGGGATTGAACTTGATAAGAATAAAGCGAAAGCCATTGTAGAAGCCAAGGCTCCTAGCAATAAAAAAGAACTACAAAGGTTCTTAGGCCAAATCAATTTTCTAAGACGCTTTATATCTAATTGTGCAGGGCGAACGAAAGCATTTTCGCCTCTCCTAAAGCTGAAAAATCAAGACGAATTCGTCTGGAAAGAAGAACATCAAAAGGCTTTTGAAAGCCTGAAAACATACTTAACAAGTCCGCCAGTGTTGGTGTCACCAATCTAAGGACGTCCAATGAAGTTGTACGTGTCGGCTGAACGAGAATCAATAGCTGGAATGGTCGCACAAGAAGACCAATTTGGTGAAAAAATGATGATTTATTATTTAAGTAGACGGTTAACCAGATGTGAATGTAATTATTCTGCTATTGAGAAGTTGTGTCTCGCATTATACTTCACATGTACAAAATTAAGGGCCTATTTACGACCTGTAACAGTCTATTTGATTTCCAAAGTCAATTTATTCAAATACATGTTTTCTCGCCCTATTTTACACCAACGAGTAGGTCTTTGGACTTTAGCACTGTCAGAGTTCGAAATAAGGTATATACCCCAAAAGGCAGTTAAAAATCAGGCTTTGGCTAATTTTCTGGCCGATCATCCATGCCTTGATATGCCCAACGAAATAGAACTAGAGGTTGATTCATTTGAATTAAAACCATGGATTTTATACTTTGATGGATCGAAAACTTCTAAAGGAACAGGGGTAGGAATGGTTTTGATAAATCCTTTAGGGGTTTGCTATAAGTTTGCATTCACCTTAGATAGGATCTGTACTAATAATCAAGCCGAATACGAAGCCTTAATTGTAGTCTTGGAGTTAATTGTAGATATGAAAGTAAAGAATGTAATCATCAGGGGCGATTCTCAATTGGTGATTCATCAATTGACTGGCGATTTCAAATGCCAAAGTGATTCTATTATAAGTTTATACGAAATCACCCAAGAGTTGTTGGAGGAATTCGACCAAGTAGAACTTCAATGTGTTAATAGAATGTACAATGATATGGCCAACGAGTTGGCTCAGTTGGCCTCTGGCTATTCAAAGGCGATGAGCTGGGAGTCTACTTACGAATACGGAATTATATTACCCGTTATTCAGCGAAGGGCAAGGAAAACCGAAATTCAATGTATAGAAGATAGGGTCGTGCTGGATTGGATAAATGAGATTAAAGAGTCCTTTAAGGAGCTTAATGGGGGAGGTGATAGGAGAACGAAATTACGTCTGTTAAACTATGCATTAATAGACGAAGAATTGTTCAAAAAACGCTCTGATGGTGTATTATTAAAGTGCGTGAACATACAAGAAGCTAGGACGATTATGGCTGAGGTGCATGAAGGGATATATGGAGCCCATCAGGCCGGCCAAAAGATGAGATGGCTGATTATCAGAAGTGGATATTTTTGGCCAAAGATGGGAGAATCATGTGTTCAATATGCAAAAAGTTGTTTAGCATGCCAAAAACATGGCCCAATGCAGAGGGCACCAGCAAGCAATATGGCATCCATTATCAAACCTTGGCCGTTCAAAGGTTGGACGATAGACTTGATAGGGAAGATTTACCCCCCATCGTCCAAACAACACACATTTATTATAGTCGCCACAGACTTTTTCACCAAGTGGGTCGAAGCAGTGCCTCTAAAAGAAATCACCCAGAAAAGCATCATAGAGTTTATCCGGGACCATATCATCTATAGATTTGGAATTCCGCAAACTTTAATGACAGATCATGGGACTTCCCTGAATGGAGATCAGGTGAAGGAATTCTTGAGCGAATTTGGAGTTAAATTGGTAAATTCCACACCATATTACGCTCAATCAAACGGTCAGGCAAAATCATCTAACAAGATTCTGAAATCTATCATAAGGAAGACGATAAATGAAAATGCCAGAAATTGGCACAAATGCTTGAACAAAGCCTTATGGGCTTATAGAACATCACCCTGTTCGAGCACCAACATTACGCCTTTCCAACTCACTTATGGGCAGGAGGCTGTATTGCCCGTGGAAATCAACGTGCAATCTATAAGAGTGTGTTGGCTGCACGAATTAAGCGAGAATGAGTACAAGGAATCATTGATTCAAAATTTATTAGAATTGGACGAATTAAAGTTAGACGTGCTAGACATGTTGCAAGTTCAGAAACAAAGGATGGCTAGATTTTACAACAAGAAAGTTATAGCCAAGTTTTTTAGTTTGAACGAATTAGTTTGGAGGGCAATACTTCCTTTAGATAGTAAAGACCCAAAATATGGCAAATGGTCGCCAAATTGGGAAGGGCCGTATAGAGTAAAGAGTGTATTGTCTAATGGAGCTTACCACTTGGAGGATCTAGATGGTACTAGGCATATAAGATTTATCAACGGTAAGTACTTGAAGAAATATGTTCCTTCCCTTTGGGAAAGTGAACAGATAAAGGCATAAATGATGAAATTACGATTGCGATGTAATCATGCTGAGCGATGGCAGTAAATAAATTGGACGACCACGTTCTAAACAAAGTCAGAAAAACAAAGCATATTCAAAAGTAAAGTCCTTTATTACCAAATGTTCCTTACACACCATTCTTTACAAGAATTAAGGGACACAGTCAAAATACAAGATGAAACATGCTACAATTTGTCTTCTGTTTGATGGGAACAGAAAGAGTGAAACCAGTACGGCCCAACCCTTCAGCCTATGGCCGAGTAAGAGGGTGAACTGTCCCCATAACCTTCCTAAATACATTGCTGCAATGGTAGGCAATGAGAAGCACTCTCAACAAGCAAACTGAAGGCAAGAGTCTTGCTTCAGTTTAAAAGAACATTTCCTATATCTCCCATACCAAAAGTAATATCAAAGCAAAAGGAGCGAGTCAAGAGACCCATCCCTATAGAAGATAAAAGTGTTGGTAAATGATCGGAGTGCCATGCGGTGGCAGGAAGTTGTGATGGCAAGAAATCGAATCTGAAAAGGTATGGAGATGAAAATGATGAGTATAAACGTGCATACTTATAGGGGCTGGAAGATGAAAGGCCAGAATGTGGATGGTCACATTTATGACATTTATGACCAGTGAGTGAAATCAATATGGCCCAAAGACTTAGGGAAGAAAAATTTAAATGCCAAAAGAATATGCATGGATCTTGGTATAAAGCGATTGGGTACGTAGAAAATTGACGATCAAAGATAAAACGTCGATTAATTGGGCAAAATAATTGTTCATTAACGATGATGAATGACATTAAATCACAAAAAACAAAGGCAGGCAGTGCGGAAGAGTTACAAAAGTTAAAACATTAAATGTTTTAGCTACAATTCGCCCCAAGCTGAGCGCATCTACTGCCTAAGTTTATCCCACTCTTCGCTCTGCCTAGAGGAAAGGATGCCTAATTCTTTCACTAAGTCATCATCAACCTCCAACTTTTTGTACTACTCCAATAGAGATTTGGTCCTAGCGATTCCTTGGGATGCAGTACGCCTCTTGGCAGCCATCCTCGCCCTCCAGTCATCCATTTTCGCTTGTAGCTCTTTCATCTCCGCAGCCAGGCTCAACATTAAGGAATCCTCCACTACAAGCTCTGAAGAAACCTCAGTCAATTCGGCCTGGTTCTTGTCAATTTTCTGAAGTAAGGATTCTTTCTCAGAAGAAGCACGGAGATATTGAGCACTTCTGGCCTTCAATTCTGCGTTCTTGGCCAGCAAAGAAACAACGTCGGCATGAAGAACCCTTAACTTCACCTTAAAGTCAGCGGAAATGCTGGGCGATGGGAGCAAAAGTGCCTGCAGTAGGTTCGCGCTCAACGTATCTAGCTTGGCCTTTTGATGAGCAGTGCTGGCACGGCCAACCTCCACGTCCATATAGGAGACATACTCAAACAATGCCTGTTTGAGAAATGTCATATTCTCGTTCGCAGGGGTGGAGGATGGCGCAGATGATGTTTTCATGCGTGCCCAAGAGGTGAGTAAGTCTGGGATAGAACTAATGATGCTATCAGATCCCTACAAAGGAGGTTACCAATATTGAAGATCTTCGATACAACAAAGCAGAACAAAAAATAAGAGCGAAAAAAACCTCATCGGCAGTAGTGGGAAATTCAGGCACTCCCCTTATTTCTTCCGTCACTTGGGGAGATTTCCTTTTAGCTGGGCAGGAAGGACCTTTCCCACTGGACGAAGCTACAGGAATCTCTGCATGTTTCACACCGCAGTAAATCAATGAGCCAGCAACAATAAAGAAGGGCCAAGGCATCAAAGGTAAGCATTACCTTCTAATTCCACGCTTGGGTGGTCGGCACCCTGGGAATGAGGATTTGTTGGTGATAAGGGTGTTGGAACTCGAAGCCTGGGCGACGCAGCTTCGACAGGAAAGGGTGAGGAAGAGTCTGTCAAAACTATAGCCTTGGAAAGAGAAGATGAACTCTTCTGAAAAATTCAGGTAAACCATTAGTATACAGAAGAACATATCCGCGAATATACAAATATGGATTACATTTCTCCTGAAGATAAGAGGGGTGCCATCATCATCATCGTCATCGGCCTGTAAAACAGGAGATGCTGAAGCCGGCCGTTTCCGGCCTGATACACCCTTGGCAGCAATAGCTTTGGCAGATGGAGAAGCGGGAGAAAGAATAAGATCTTTAGAGCGAGGAGGTAGAGAAGGACTCCTAATCGATACAGGAGTAACTAAAAGAGGAGAAGTGGAAGAAGCACTTGGCCGATCCAGTAAATGAAAGGCAGTAGTAGCGTCAGCTGTAAATAGCCTACGTTTCATTGACGGCCAGAGTTGCTCAAAAAGGGGATGAATAGCGGAACTGGAATGAAAAGGGGCTAGCGAAAATGCATCCGTCAAAACGCAATTATGGGCCTCTATAGTTGCAACGTCTACTTTATTAAGAGTATAAAAACGGTCGGTCAGATTTTTGGAATAGAAAAGAGGGACGGGCCAAGTCTGGCCGAAACCTAGTTGGCGAGCAAAGAAATGGGGAGTGTAAATCTCTATCACAGCCTTAGCATTGGTTCCTGTGACAATGTCATAGAACAACTCTTTTCCAGCCAGGAACTGAACCCAAATGGGTAAAGAGTCAATCACTCCAGAAGGAATATGCACGTAGTTGGGAGTCAGATGAGTAGGAAAAGGGAAAAAGGAAGAAACGGAATTTAAGGTATAAAAGAATGAAAAGATGTCTCTCCTAGACATGTTTGTTGGATTCAAGGAGTCTATGGCCAACCCATAACAGGTGGCAGAAGTATTGCAAATAGATGGAGCTCCAAAAGAAGGAAAATATGCTCTCAGCCATAATTGAGCAAACCAAAGAGGCCCACTGCCAGTAGGGGACGCGCCAGTCCTCAGTTGAAATTGGAGCAAAGCCAAACCCCTGTAAAGAACGGCTAAAAAGAAAGAACACGGATTCAAAGGCTTGCCACGGGCCAATTCATGCGTTAAAGGCAGGTAACTCGTAGAAGGTTTCAAGCTAGGGACGCAAAGAACGTATTTACAGAGCCAAACTTGAAGGAAAGCTACCCGCTCAACATGATTAGGCTCAGAAGCAAGAGCGACAAAAGCACTCTGCATAGCCGAGTAAGATTCACACATCTTCTTATCAAACTTGGGGGGAACACTGCCAGCGGAAACCGAAACCACCATGCCGGGAGAAATGGTATCGCCCAAAGGAGGAAGGTTCACTAGGGCCCCAACATCCCTCAGAGTAATGGACAACGGGCAGCAAGGAAAAACAAAGATATTGTACTCAGAAGACCAAAAGCTCAGGGCGATTGGAAAAAGCGCTGAGTCGTATACGGGAAGATTAAGGGTGATTTCCAATAGGTCCAAAATTCTCGCACGTTCAAAAATTGATTTGGTGGGGCCATGATTCACCATGCGTGCATGCCACCTACGAAAACCAGAATTAGCTTTGGGCCAAGTACGAATACCTTTATCGCAGATGGCCTTCAACGGTAGAGAATTCAGAAATGGAAGGGTTTCAGCGCAAGGGAACAGCTGACCCGCCGCAGTCTTCTCGACCGATTCAGCATCAACAAAAGATGGACCCAGGAAAAACTCATCAATGTTGGGACCAACCCGCGAAAGAGGGTTTGAATCTATGTATGGCTTGGTAAGGAGGTCTTGGAAGTCTTCAAAGCTAAGGGCAGCATCGAACTGAGTTCTTGAAGTGGCCATTCGTTACAGAATGTAAGTTGGGTAAGGTCTGTTGACGAAACGTAGCACGGAGACAAGAAGGTGAACAGTGAAATGGCGAGGGAGAAGCGTAAGACTGCAGAGACGTAACTAAGAATGCCGCGTACTTTTAGGTTTTAAGGGTTTGTAACGTCGCAATTCTTCAGGCAGTAAAAGTACGTGATGATTGAAATTCTGGGGAAGTTCAAATGTTGCGAAAAAGATACAGAGTGAATATGGCAAAATTAATGATTAGTATTAATTCTGCCATATTGGAGGGTAATTGTTGACACACTAAAAATGCAGCCCAAAATCAAAGGGATGTCCAATTGAGAAACCCAAGATGAAGACCCAATGGAAATCAATTAAAAGGCCCAAGAAGAAAAGCCCAATCTGGAAACCTGAGAAAAGGCCTGAATATTGGAAGCCCGAGAGCGAAGGAGGATCATCGCCCAAGCCCGTAGGACGCCCAGAGGCTGAACGAGTGAAGTACTGCACAATCGCCCAGAGCGGTAGCCTCACTATCGCCCAAACTCTCAAGTCGCCCAGAATCAGACAAGTCTAAAAGGTGTAGTTTATCCAATTCAGCAGTTACGAAAGCAGTTGTCAAGTAAACCCCGCACGCCCCCCACAATCCAGAAACGGGTAGTTAAAAGGCAAGAGTGGTGGAAACAGTTACTAAGTAACCTCTCCCCAATAAGAAGTTTCTCACTGAAGAAGCGGATAGTCACGAAGGTAATGGAGCAGTTCCAAGCAGTTTTGTTAACCAAGAGATGCCCAGGAAGTATAAAAGGAAGTGAAGTTGTAGAAGAAAAGGACCCCGAATCAAAAACTCTCGACAAGAAAATATGTAATTTTCATTTCCTTAGTTTAAATTTAATCCTTTCTCAGTACGCATGTGCTTGCGCCCCTTGGAGACGTTTTGTCTGCTTTCCAATTGTAACTCTTCACTAGTAAACGCACCCCTTTTTGGGACTTTGTCTCAAGAGGTTTGTTCCTTACACAATCGTCTGATCCTTTTCTTGTAATTGTTGGTGGGTTGGAAAACGCGCGAAAACACATGGAGTCAACAATAGTAAATGTATATCAACAATTTTTCAAGGAAAGAACAACATTCCTTTCTCTGACAGATTTCTAACCTACTTACCATCTCGTGGATGTGGAATTGATTGCTCAATATATGCAGTAATCCCTGAAAGTGACAAAATCTCAACACAATCAAATTATTTTTCAGCTAAAGATGAAAGTCCAATCAAAGAACATATTAATATTGAACTCACACAAGAACACAACTAGTCATGACAAACAAACAAAAAAATTTGGATAATTGGAGGTAAATCACCTTTTGGATATCACGACCAAAGAAACCAAGAAAGATCACCTAAAAGAATCGCAGTTGAATGTGTGAACGAACAACAAACGCAATTTCTTCTTCCCCTCTTTTCAAAAGCACCGATTCCCCTCTGCGTAACACACGTCTTTACCACTAGATATACAAATAATTCCTATGCTAATGCAAGTTCCAATTCCTTTCACACTCACAAGTGTTACCAAAACCGCCATCTTGTCTTTCTTCCCATCTTTAACTCATTCCATTCCTGGACCACACACCAAAAGATGAAAACAATACAACTGCGTGGTGCCATCTCCTTATCTCCGACATCCTTGATTAGGGCTGGGCTTGAAAATCGCAGCACGAAAAACCGACCCGATTTCGGGTCGGATCAGATCGGTTTAGGGATAATTCGGGTCGGGTAAAATAAATTTAAAATAATTGTGGGTCAGGTCGGTTTAACCTAAAAAATCGACCCATTTGCTTCAAAACCCTGCTTCATCTTCAGTTCTTCACCTCCTTCAAAATCGGAGCCTTTTTTGTTGTCGGGACATTCCTTGCCGCCGGAGCCGCCTTCTTTGGAGTCACCACTTTCTTCGCTGGCACCGGAGCTGCCTTATTACCTGGAGATGACTTTGTCGATTTCCTTGAAACCTTAGCAGACCGCTTCTTTTTCTTTTTCAGCTTTGGTTCTCAGAACACAGTCATTATTGCGGGCGTGGATGGGAGGTAAGGAGCACTTTGTCGTCATATTTCATTTTTCATTACAGTAGTTTGACATTTCTAACTTTAGCTTTGCATTTATATCTAAATGTTCCAAGAGTCGAACACATTGAAATATTATTTGACAAATTTTCGACTCTTTGGCTTCAGCGATGTTCTCTGTCAGCAGTGTCCTTGAAGTTCATCATATCCACTGATCTCATTGTGTTCCTTTCGTTTCCCGATTATCAGTTTTTACATGTACAGATAGTATCCTTCGCCGGAGCCGCCTTCCTTCTTCTCCTTGGTGGTTTTTCTGGTGAGGGCCTTAGTCTTGGTAGAAGGTCTTTCAGATCCAATTTCATAAAATCACCAACTGATGCAAGAATCTCTTGAAGTGGGATACAATTTCTCAAAGAGTTGAAGAAATTGAAGTTCAGCGAGTTCCAATTTTTCATGAAATTGAGGCTAGAGAAAGAAATTGAGGCTCAACAAATTTAAGTTTTCTGGTGTACCCGACCTGACCCGATTCGGGTTGGGTTGGTTTATGGGAAGAGGCGGGTCAGGTCGATTTTTAAAAAGTCCAAAAATCGGGTATATCGGGTCGGGTCGATTTTGGGCAAATCCTGACCCGGCCCGACCCGACCCGACCCATTGCCCACCCCTATCCTTGATGGGTTTTCCATCTTCTCTAGTTACGTCAAAGTTTTGAGATGATATATTACGGGACTAAGAATTTTAATTGGTTTTAGGGTATTATTCTAATTTGTTATTTTTGGAGGGTAATTACCCCATTTTAATTCTTAGTTACTATTTAGTAGTAACTAACTCTATAAAGTAATATCCATCCGCTCGCGTCATGACAATTAATGAAAAAAGATAATCGAACATAATCTAAACAGGAAAATGATTTATCTATTTGTATCAAATATTTTACATAATAGACACGTGGCGGCCCTCTATTAGGGGGCGCCTAAGATAGAAACGGGATATATTGAGGCGGCCATCTACGTGTCTATTAGGTAAAATATTTGGTACACGTAGCATCTTCCACTGGAAAAAGATAGAAACGGGATATATTGAGGAAATAAAGAAAAATAAGTCATAAATTTTCGAGTTTATTCTTTACAGTTTTTTTAATCTTTATTTATTATCTCACGCTATTCTAGTCAAAGTAAAAAATATTAAGTCAAAGTTAGATTTAAACTCCGTTTGATCCACATTTTTTCTACCGATAATGCATTTTTCTGTCACATCACATGAGCATCGATACAATAAGTGTTGTTTTTTGGTCTAAGAAAAGTTTTGTGCAATTACATCTTTGCCCTTCTCCCTTCTTTTCAAGAGGAAATTGGGAAAGTTTTTGTCAGAATATGAAAGAGGAATAGAATAGAGAAATATAGGCTTGCTTTGTCAAATTGTGCACAATTTTTTATAAAAGAGGATAATGCTACAACGTTCTTTTTTGTCTACAATTGAAGAGAAATGTGCCCCAAACAAGGGCTTAAGGTTCTGTTCGCATTTTAACTCATACCCATCTTTCAACCAAAGTGTCGAGTCCACTAAAATATACATATTTTGTCCATACTACCTTGTTTTTGTTTGCGTTTGCGTTTGCGTTTGTTCCGTCGGCGTGCGTTCAAATTTGGTCCTGCACACCATAGTGACTTTTTCAATTTGAAACAAAAAATCAGCTAAATACGTAAATCAAATTTCAAAGATTTCATGATATATGCAGACACCTTTTCAGATTCAAAAATTACATAAATATATCCTGAAGTTTACTTGGAGTAAAATATAGTTAAACCTCTATAAATTAAATAGCATTGGAATCAAGAAAAATCTATTAATTTACCAAATTTAAATTATCAAAAATTTAATACATTAATTTAAAATTAATTAATAACTTAGTAACATACGATGTGTTTGAGCCACATTATTTTAAAAGAATGTATTCTGGAATAATAGATTGATGGATAATATGTGGTTGAAAAAGAAGGAAAAGTTATTGATGTGATGAAAAATATTATTTTATTGAAAAATGTTTGGTTGAAAATGAGTAGAAGAATGAGAATGAAAAAAATAATGTGTACCAAACAGAGGCTTATCAAGGTATTCCTTATTTTCTGAAGTATCGTAAATTAGTCCGTCGCTTTACGAACTAAGAATTCTCTGTATATCTTTAACCAAGTAAAATTCATGAATATAATTGTTTTTCGCAAAATGAAACTCTCGAAGCAGTGATGACATTTAACCAAGTAAAATTAAATTCATGAATCATGAATATAATTATTTTTTTGCTACCGTATGAGAATACCATACCAGAACTTCTTACCATGTTAAGAAAAGTCAGATATGAAGTCCAAAGTGACAGTGAGTAGGAAATGAAGCTCATGAATTATCTAACCTATTTTTGCATAGTTCTAGTATGTTAATGTGCAAGCTCTTCATTGGAATTGCATTTACTCAGTTTTTAGGCCTTTATTCCATTAATACCAGCACAGCCTGAGTATGAAATGCAGACTTTCAAGTATAAAGTGGAAAGCAATTGAAATGCAATCATCACAAGAAGTTTTCACAAAGGTAAGATCTATTCACAACAATTCACCATACAAGTTGCTGCTATCCACATGGAGAAGTAACAAATGCACAGAGTAATCCACAACTTATTTCCATTGTACAAATTTACAAGAAAATGATCAAGTTGGCATACAGATACCATAGATTTTCCAATAGCTGATACCTAACAATAACAAAGCACGGTCGTGCCTTGCTTATTGAACAATTATTTCTCCGTTATCTCACCACAATTCTCAATAACAACAGTCGATTTGGTAGTACCACTATTGGAACCTACATTCTCCATCTCCTTAACCACATTGTAGCCATCCACAACCTTCCCGAACACTACATGTTTCCCATCAAGCCAAGGTATCTTCACAGTCGTGATAAAGAATTGTGATCCATTGGTATTGGGCCCAGCATTTGCCATTGATAACAGACCAGGTTCTGTATGCCTTAGCTCGAACTTCTCATTTGAGAATTTTGCTCCATAAATGGATTCTCCACCGGTTTCATTACCCCTTTGTGAAGTCTCCACCTTGACACATGAAATCTGGGATAACACGATGAAATATCGAACCCTTGTAATGCAATGGCTTCCCAGAAGCCCCAATCCCTTTCTCTCCCGTGCATAGGGCTCGGAAGTTTTCAGCAGTTTTGGGAGTGGTATCGGCAAACAATTCCATCACAACTCGCCCGGATTTTGCCTTTCCAATCAATATGTCAAAGAAAAACTTCGGGTTCTTCATTTTTCAATGAAATCTGAAAAGCAAAAGAAAATGTGAACTTTTGTTAATAATACTCTGCCAAAAATGGCACGATCAATTTATTGTAAAAAAAAAAACGTGAAGTAAAATTGGAATAACGAAAAGTGAAATCTTTAAACATTCAACACAAAATTGGAATAGAGTTGACCATTTGTATAATCAACCCTAAAATCTCAATTAATCCAGATTTTCCAAATGTGATTTTGAAAGACCACCCGTATAATTATTTCCCACAAGCAATTAAAACGAAGAATATGTAAAATTGAAAAAATGTTCATTCCATAATTAATCCCCTTGGAAATGTTAATGATTCATCAATGGGACAGACTTATAGATGAATTGATATAGCACAATTTTTGAGCTCTACGGGCTTCAATTAATTAATATACCCGCAAAGCCTTCGATCTGTGCTTCTTTCGTTAAACATAAATCTCAAACAAATTTGAAGTAGATTTAAAGAAAATGAAAACGTTATTGAGAATATGTTCATATATTCACCTTCTTTTATCGGATTTGGAAAATGAGAAGAAAGCAAGATAACGAAATTTATGTGTTGAGAAGCCTCGACTCATAAAGAGGGAGATTGATGTGGCTGCTAGGGTTTATCATTTAGGGCTTAATGCCTTGTGCGTGGGTCTTCAACTTTTGCCTATTGATATTATAGCCCTCGATTTTTTAAGTTTGTAAAAATTTAGAATTAAGGGTCCTTTTGTTTCTCATTTGTAGATAAATTCTACCCGTTATACATTGATAGTGTCAAAAGTAGCTAGTTTTTCTTTTGACCGAATTTGTTAAATTACCAATTTGCCATTTCAAACAAATTTTTTTGTGAGACAAGTTATGACAATTTCGTAAATAAATTGTTGACATATCAAAAGTTGATGACCCTAGGGTCCCACTGACCGAGATAACGGTCATAAAATAGATTCTCATTTTTGGCCAAAATGGTTACAAAACAAGGGCTAAGTTGATGGTGTTCAATCAATTTGAGTATTTTACCAATTAAAAAAAAACGATATACATCTAGTTTTAAGTAAAACACAATAATAAAATAAAAGTTTTTTTTTTTTAATTACATCCCAACCAAGGTAGAGACAACAAATTGGTGAAGGGGCATGGGAAAGAAGTAATGGATGTCAAGGAAGCGTGATGGAGTCGAGCTGCTTTTCTGTTGAGATTAAAGTATCTCAAATTCTTCATCTGTTTACTTCTTTTTTTTCTTGTATATAATTATGATATAGATACAAACACTTAAAAAGTAATAAGAAATAAAAATTGGAATGGGATGGGACGACATGCGGCATTTTGTCATGAGGACGGAGAACAAGGAAGTTCTAGATCTAGAGCAAGAATAGGAGCACTTGCCCCCACGGGCATGACTTTGTGGTATAGCATGAGGATACTTTATTGAGTATAAAAGGCTAGAGTTCTCGTGACAACTGAAAGACAACATTTATGTTGGAGGGCAGATGTATTGTGGAGACAGAGTCATGGTGCGTTCCGTCACCCATCCAAGGTCCCGTCCACACTTATTAAAAGGGGTCCACATGAAGGAGAATCGCTTCCTGAAAGTTCGATCCAAGTGTATATAAGCTTTAGCCGCATCCAATTTACCCGAATCAAGAGGAAGGTCGTCACTCCTCAAGATTGGTCGAGCGAAACTTGGATACCTGTGTTATAAAAAATAAAAATCACTTCGCCCATTTTCTTTTTTTCTTTAATTCTTTTTATTTTTTTTATCTTACTAAAATGCTACAAAGTGATTTCGAAAAACAGGTCACCAAGGAACTTGTTCTTAGATAGTCTTGCATGCAGGGACGGAGCCAGCTTTTTAATCTTGGGGGGCGAAAATACGGGGGGTGGAGCCCCCGAATTTTTTTTTTTTAACTAAGAGAATTGAAAACGACGATTTTGAGTATTAAAATAGTACTGAAATTCGATATTCGATTCAATCACTATTGACTATTCTACTACTTAATTCTTAAATTCAAATATTCAATAACTAACACAATTACACAAACTAACAGCAACTACTCTACTTAATTCTTAAATTCAAATATTCAAGAACAAGTAAACATGCATTATGCATAAACCAGGTTGTGAATTGAGTTTTAATTAGTTGGACTTGAAAATTGGGAACTTAGGTTTTGGATTGGATTTGGGCTATTGATTTATTTAAGTAACTATTGGATCTTTTGTTTAGATCTAAGATTTTTGTATGGTTGAATTTTAAAATGTAAGTTATTTGCTCAATATTTATTAACGGAAAAAAAAAGTAAAAAATTTCAAAATTTTGGGGCGAGTCAAAATCTTGGGGGGCGAAACTAAAAAATACATTACAAATTAACTAGGAATAGTGTACCGCGGACAATGTTGGGGGGGGGGTCCCCCCCCCCCCCCCCCCAGCTCCATCTTTGCTTGCATGTATGATAGGTTTTTAATTTAGTGCTTATAAATTATGGATCTTATAGTTGTGTAAATAATAGGTGGATGGTAAATACTAAATTGTGAGTCCTATAAAATGCGTAGAAAGAAAGTATATTTAACTCGTGTAAGTGTAGACATGCTTCTCGTGAATGATTAGAATGATCTTACAAATCCTTAAAAGCAACATTTCAACTAGGCTCTGTTTGGTGTAGTTTAATTTTCAAAAACTTGATAAAATTTCAAGTGAAAATTAATAATTAATTTTAACCACGCATTTTATGGGATCCACAAATTTTATTAACATTACAATCCTTATTTTGTCAATTTTTATCAAAATTTACTAAAAATCTAATTGGCTAATCATATATTTATGATTACACTATCCAATTACACGTTTTAAATAATACTCCATGTGCTTTGGAACTGATTACTTGCCTCTAGGCAGGAAGAAAAAAGTTTACATGCATCCAATTTTGATCAAGCGGATCCTATAACAGCATGTTAGGCTTGTCTGATATAGCTTAAAAAATGTTAAAAAATAGAGGTCAAAATTAATACTACATGATGTGGTCGATCATGTATCACCTCGAGCACGAGGACTTCCAAGTTCCCTCGTTTTACATTTTTGGAACTCTAGGTCCTCGGGCGTTTATGTCCTCGAGACATTCCCCAATGCTCGAGGACCCGTCCCCCCAAATCGGCCAAGCGTGACATCGATACTCCTCGGGATACAGTGGTCGGGATAGTTACTTGGCCGACATCAAACGAGCCATGGTCCTGTTCCACCAGTCCTCATCCGGAGAGTCTCCTAACTCTACCCAACTACTGTCTTTCCAAGGAACCCTAGACCAAGAAGGAGTCCTTCCTTTGATAACACTTCGAACAAGGTAAGTTTAGAGACCTATTTATGTTCCAACACCTATCCCTATAATCACGCCTGGAAATACGGAGATGAATCATACTTGAACCACGCTACCTACCACTATAAATAGGTCACCATCATTCATTATTCAGGTACGCTTTCACACATATTTTCAGCATATATTCACTCTCCCTATTCTCTCTCTGACTTAAGCATCGGAGGGGCGACGAGGCCAACCCTCGACGCCTTTGTTTCAGGTACCGGAAGCTCTCGTTCGTGCTCATTCTTGGTCGTCAAGCTCGGGAAGTCAACAGGTACGATTTTTGGGCAGCATCATTTGGCGCCGTCTGTGGGAAACGCTACCAAAAGTCATGGTGAATACACGTTCAGGTCTTCCTCTTGCAAGCTCAACTGCTCCAAACCAACCGCCCACGGGAGATCCTCAAGCTCACGAGGAAGGAGCCCCAAGGGCGTCAGATCCCCCACCCGCAACGGTTACTGCTGGAGCATTCGAGGAGCTACGTCAACAAGTTGCAACCTTGACCCAGCTACTAAGCCAAGGAAACACTTCCCAAGCTTCAGCACCAGCACACACGCAAATACCGGCGTCGGAAGGAGGTGTCGCGGCTGGTGCTTGAGCTCGGGACATCCGTGATGCCCACGACAATGGTGGGTCCTGGGCCTCGGGCATACCCCCACATGCCTCGGCCTCGAGATTGGTCACCATGGACTCGGGCGAACTCGCACGGATCATACAAGATGGATTGCAGCAGGGCTACGACAGAATACCAAGGGAATGGCGGGGTTCGCCCCTAACACTCCATTCACACCAGAGGTTCTTTCATACCCACTCCCGGACAGGTTCAAGGTCCCCCGCATAAAGGAGTACGATGGGGCTACCGACCCCATCAACCATCTGAATGTTTATACAGACGTCATGAACTTACAGGTTGCACCGGATCAAGTAATGTGCAAAGCCTTCCCTCAAACATTGACCAATGCCGCTAGGGATTGGTTCGCCACTTTGGAGCCAAACTCCATATCGTCATTTTCTGACCTTGCCGAAAAGTTCTTCGCCTTCTTCGCCAGCAGCAAGCGAATCAGGAAGACAGCGGCCACCCTCATGCAGCTCCGCCAGGGGCCAAACGAGACCCTGCGTAGCTTTATGACGAGGTTCAACAAGGAAAGGCTACAGATACCCGACCTCCATATCACGGCAGCTGTTTCGGCTTTAACATATGCCGTAAGGTGTGAGGCCTTTAGGATGTCCTTATCTAAGACACCCCCGAAGTCAGTGACAGAGCTCCTAACTCGAGGTGAGAAATACATCAACATGGAGGAAGCAATGAAGACCGCACCGAGCTCTGAGAAATCCCATTTTAAGAGGTCACATGAGCCCAGTGCGCGTGAGGATCATGCTCGGGGAAAGCCAAGGCACGAAGGACAACCTAGGCCATATACCCGTCTGAACACTTCCAAGTCTAACATACTGATGGAGATTAGAGACATGAAAGATCTTAAATGGCCTCCCAGGTTGCGATCTCCCCCGGAGGCAAGAGACAAGAGCAAGTACTGTGACTTTCACAGGGATCATGGGCACACCACGGAGGAATGTATAATGTTACAGCGGGAGATCGAGGCATTAATCAAGAGAGGATATTTGAGGACATACGTGGGAAACGACAAACGTCCGAGGAATGATCACAACAAGGGTAGGGCATCGAACTCAGGAGGAGACAACAAACCCACTGCGGGTACGATCAACATCATAGTTGGAGGAATAGCGTCGGGAGGAGACTCAAACAATAGAAGAAAAGAATATGCTCGGCAGCATGGGTTGGCCCAGGAGGCGATTCCTTCCAAAGTTGAGGACATCACCTTCGGAGCAAAGGACCTGGAAGGCATAACATTCCCTCATGACGACGCTTTGGTCATATCCGCCATAATAGCCAATTTCGAAGTCAAGAGGATACTCGTAGACAATGGGAGTGCCGCCAATGTACTATCCCGAGAAGCCTTCGTGAACATGGGAATTTCCGCCAACCAACTAAGGATGGTCAAGACCCCGCTCCAAGGATTTGGGGGTGGAACAATCATTCCGGAAGGGATTGTTGACCTTCCGCTAACTTTGGGCATGGGCCAGAAACAGGTGACGGAGATGACGTCTTTCCACGTAGCGCAGACCTCCGTACCATACAACGCTATCTTGGGAAGACCATTGCTAAACAGAATCAGGGCCATCGTATCCACTTTCCACCTTGCTATGAAATTCCCAACGAATCATGGCATAGGGGTTGTACGTGGTGACCAAGCAGTAGCAAGGAAATGTTACATCTCAAGCATTCGGGGGTTGAGCACTAACATCATGCAGCTGACAACCCCTGAGCTCGAGCTCGAGCATCATGGTAGACTTGCCCCGGTAGAAGATTTGGTGGAGGTCGAGCTCGAGCATGGTAAAAAGTTAACCATTGGTCGGGATATTGATGCCGCTCTGAGAGACGAACTCATCAAGTGTTTGTCCCGCAACATTGATGTATTCGCTTGGAAGGTAGAAGACATGCCAGGGATAGACCCCGAAGTCGTGGTCCATAGACTCAATGTGAAGCCCGACGCAAAGCCTGTAAAGCAAAGGAAGAGGCAATTTGCGCCGGAGAGACGGGAGGTAATACGTGAGGAGATTAACAAACTCGCCAATGCTCAATTCATTAGGGAGGTCCAATATCCAGATTGGCTTTCCAACGTCGTCCTCGTCAAGAAGGCTAATGGTAAGTGGAGAGTATGCATTGATTTCACAGATCTCAACAAGGCGTGCCCAAAGGACAGTTATCCTCTACCTCGGATCGACAATTTGGTGGACAGCACCTCAGGTCATAAGTTGTATAGCTTTCTTGATGCCTTCTCAGGGTATCATCAGATTCTCATGGCTGAGGAAGATCAAGAGAAGACGTCATTCATAGCCGACTCTGACATCTACTGCTATAAGGTCATGCCATTCGGTTTGAAGAACGCGGGGGCAACATACCAGAGGCTCATCAACAAAGTCTTCGCTAATCTAATCGGGAAGAACATTGAGGCTTATGTTGATGACATGGTGGTCAAAAGTAAGCAAGAGAATGAACATATTTCCGACCTAGATGAGGTATTCTCGACTCTCCGAAAATACCAGATGAAGTTAAACCCAACCAAGTGCGCTTTTGGAGTGGCATCAGGGAAGTTCCTGGGTTTCATGATCACTCACAGGGGAATTGAGGCCAATCCGGACAAGATACGAGCTTTAATGACCATGGAACCACCCAGGAATAGGAAAGAGGTCCAGAAATTGACAGGTCGGGTTGCAGCGTTGAATAGGTTCATGTCCAGGGCAGCGGACAAGTGCTTTCCTTTCTTCAAAGCGTTAAGAGGAAATCAGAGTTTCAATTGGAATGAGGATTGCAAGAGATCTTTTCAGGAACTCAAACAGGCGTTGGCCACACCCCCGGTGCTCACGAGACCCGAACCTGGGGACACGTTGTACTTATACATGGCCGTATCCCAGAATGCAGTCAGTGGGGTACTGGTGAAAGAGGTGAAAAGGGGTCAACAACCTATCTACTATGTAAGCAAAGTATTGATGGACGCAGAGACAAGGTACACACTGGCTGAACAGCTCGCCCTGGCACTAATTGTAGCAGCTCGAAAGCTACGTCAGTATTTTCAGGCACACCCCATTATTGTGCTCACAGATCAACCACTCAAACAAATACTCCAAAAGCCGGACGTTTCAGGGAGACTGCTGAAATGGGCAATAGAGCTCAGTGAGTTTGACATAGAGTTCAAACCCCGGCCCTCAATCAAAGGACAAGTCCTAGCAGATTTCATCGCGGAACTCACTCCTAGGCCTCGGGGGCCAGAGGATAACCCGACCACAATCAGAGATGTATGGGAGATATTCGTTGATGGAGCATCTAATTCCTCGGGCTCGGGTGCGGGTGTCATCATCAGCAGTCCCGACAAATTAACCGAAATTCAATGTGCTCTGAGGTTCGAATTTGAGGCTACCAACAATGAAGCAGAATACGAGGCCGTGGTCATTGCTCTTGAACTTGCGAGCAGCTTGGGAATCGAGCACGTCAAGCTATTTAGCGATTCACAACTCGTGGTAGGACAAATCGAAGGAACCTTCGAGAGGAAGGACGAAAAGATGAGCATGTACTGTTTGAAGGTGCATGATATGCGGAGGAAATTTAAGGGTTGTCAGATTTTGAAGATTGCCCGGGCTGATAACGGAAAGGCGGATGCTTTGTCCAGACTTGTGTTCATGGGAGTGGATGGTCTTGACAGGACAGTCCACATCAGAACAGTAACGGAACCTAGCATCAGCCAAAAACTAGCAGTCATGGACATCGATAATGAGCCATCGTGGATGGACCCCATAGTTGAGTTCATTACTAACGGAAACCTCCCCAATGATCCTAAAGAAGCTAGGAGCATCCGATCCAGGGCCCCGAGGTACTGCATAATCCAGGGAGTCCTCTTTCGCAGAAGCTTTACGCTTCCTTACCTCAGGTGCCTCAAACCCTCCGAGTCTGCACATGCTCTAACAGAAGTCCACGAAGGAATATGTGGAAATCATCAGGGAGCTAGAGCTCCAGCCTTCAAACTCGTAAGGTATGGATACTATTGGCCGACCATGAAGAAGGACGCCTCAGAATATGTAAGGAAATGTGATAAGTGTCATAGGTTTGGTAACATCATTCATGCCCCTGCGGAAGAGCTCACGCCCATACATTGTTCGACCCCTTTCGAACAGTGGGGGGTGGACATCCTCGGGCCGTTCCCTATGGCAAGAGGACAGCTGAAGTTCGTGGCCGTAGCTGTGGAATACTTCACAAAGTGGGCAGAAGCAGAGCCCCTGGCAACAATTTCAGAACCCAAGTTAAGAGCATTCATCTGGAAGTCCATCGTATGTAGATTCGGGATACCCAAAGTGCTCATAACCGATAATGGAAGACAATTTGATAATGCACAGTTCAAGAATTTCTGCTCCAACCTTGGGATAAACCATCGTCTAACATCTGTCGCACACCCTCAGAGCAATGGCTTGGCCGAAGTCACAAACAGGATTATTTTGCAAGACCTCCGTACGAGGATTGAAGGGGCCCAGGGCAGCTGGCCCGACGAACTACCTTCTATGCTGTGGACTTACAGAACTTCGCACAAGACAACCACCGGAGAAACCCCATTCATGCTAGCCTTCGGGGTAGAGGCTACTTTGCCCATTGAAGTTAACATACCATCGTTGAGGCGTATGGAAGATGAGGCCGGGGAACATACCACTGAACATCTTGACCTATTGGAAGAAGTGCGAACACAAGCTGCGCTGCGGGCGGCCTCCTACCAAAATAGAACGGCCAAGTACTTCAACAGCAAAGTCAGACCCCGAAGATTCAGGACTGGAGACCTTGTACTCAGAAAGGCCGAAGTCGCCGGCCATACCCCCGGCAAGCTCGGACCAACATGGGAAGGGCCGTATGGAGTCATTCGACAAGTTCAGGGTGGAGCATACAACTTGAGAGATATGTCGGGAAGACCACTCCCGAGACCCTGGAATGCTGACAACCTCAAGGTCTATCACAAGTAAAAGTCACGATCTTATCCATTCTATCATTAATATTAGTTTACTTTTAGTTTTTGGCTTGCACGTCCTACGTACTTCCCCTTAATTTGCTTAGTTTGATTTTTCATCGAGCTCGTACGCCCCGCATGTTGTTACTTTCAATAATTCATCAAGGCCTATGAGCCCTTTCCTGTTCTAGAACATGAGCAAAGTTTATGTCAAGTAACTATGGAAAATGCCCCGCGCAGGCACCCTCGAGACATGCTACGGGCATGATCTCACACGAAGTCCCGCAACCTAACGGCCCCCATGACATAATACGAGCAATCACCTCGAACGGTCATGGCATACCTCGAACATGCTATACGGCATCTCTTACACGAAGTCCCGCAACTAGCGGGCCCCCATGACATAATACGAGCAATCACCTCAAACAAGTCATGGGCATACCTCGAGACATGCTATGGGCATGATCTCATCAAAAGTCCTGTCACGCGCAGGCACCTTCGAGACATGCTACTGGCATGCTCTCCACGAAGTCCCGCAACTAGTGGGCCCCCTTAAAAATATACCTCGAGCTCGACCATTCCCAAAATAAGAATTGAACA
This sequence comes from Fraxinus excelsior, assembly GCA_019097785.1. Taxonomy (NCBI): domain Eukaryota; kingdom Viridiplantae; phylum Streptophyta; class Magnoliopsida; order Lamiales; family Oleaceae; genus Fraxinus; species Fraxinus excelsior. The sequence continues at coordinate 18,545,647 of CM032632.1, forward strand.
AAATTAGCCGAATGGTCCTCGAGCTCGAGACTGCACCCACATGTCCCGAATCGTCGAGCTCAACACTTGATCTCTGGAACCAATTGGTTTAGTAAGCTATCATCAAGCTCATGACACCTCGAGCTCGACCATTCCCAAAATAAGAATTGAACAAAATTAGCCAAATGGTCCTCGAGCTCGAGACTGCACCCACATGTCCCGAATCGTCGAGCTCAACACTTGATCTCTGGAACCAATTGGTTTAGTAAGCTATCATCAAGCTCATGACACCTCGAGCTCGACCATTCCCAAAATAAGAATTGAACAAAATTAGCCGAATGGTCCTCGAGCTCGAGACTGCCAACACATGTTCCGAATCATCAAGCTCAACACTTGATCTCTGGAACCAATTTAGTAAGCTATCATCAAGCTCATGACTTAATAATGACGTGAGCCATCATCGAGCTCAGGATCAAAAGAGCCATCCTCGAGCCTAGAAAAGGTTCATAAAGGCTGCTATCCTCGAGATCGGGATTCAATTATTTAAGCAACTCATTTGTTACATAAGACATCGTCGAGCTCAAACACGTGTGCTACCTTCGAGCTCGAACTTACTCTCATTATGAGGTCTGTCGTCGGAATAAACACATGGAGCTCTAAACAATTGTTAAATATCCTCGAGCTCAGGATCGATTTTATTCCATAAACTATCATCGAGCTAAGGACCAATCCTATTAAAGGAGCAATCGTCGAGATCAAGTTCAATTTTATTTTATGAGCACACTCGTCGAGATCAAGTTCAAGTTTATTCAAGTAGCAAATCGACGAGTCAAGTTTCAAAATTATTTATGAGCAATCGTCGAGATCAAGTTCAATTTTATTTGAGGAGCAATCATCGAGATTAGACCCCATACTTGTACATCGTTAGTTCGTCTTTTAATTGAGCACATTGTTGATGAACAGGGAATTAAATGATCGAGAAATATGAAAACAAAATTACATTGCTCGGGAAGTTTACTTGTACCAAAAGATTGAAATTTACATTCAAAATACATCATGCTCGAGCATTCCTAATCTAAGTCATCAGGGGCAGAGGCCTCGACATCAACCTCGACATCATCATCATCATCATCATCGGCGTCATTCTCGGCGTCGTCGCCGTCCAAGGTCCCATCCTCAGTCTCTGACAGCTCGAGAGTCTCTGCGATCCCGGGCACGGCCTTCAGATCGTCGGGCTGGACGTTGGGTAAGTTCGCTCGAAGATAAGCCCGAGCCTCTTTGAATGCATGGAGGTACGCCCCCGAAGCATACTCTCCCTTCAGCTTGTCACAGTCCTTGGAGGTCTTGAACTCTTCCCAAGCTCGGGCCTTGACCTCGGTCAACTTTGCTTTGTGCTCCTTGCGAACACGATCGAGCTCCAACTTAGCCTCCTCAGCCTCGTCCTTAACCGAGCGAATTTCATCTCGAGCTCTTTGCAGCTCGGCTCGAACTTCCTCTCTCTCCTTCAGAAGGACGTCGCGCTCGGTCCTTAGGTCGGCCAGCTTCTTGTCCCTTAACTCGACGGCTTCCACAAGACCAGCCATCTTATGGGACTCGACCATCCCCTGAAGCGAGAGGCCTCAAGCAACACTCAGGGTCTGTAATAAAGAAAAGAAAACGATGAGGACGTCGAGAAAAATACTTGGAAAATAAGCTGGAAACAAACTTTACCTTCAGTGTCAGAAGCTCGAGGGCTTTCATCCCTTCATCGAACCCAACGTCTCCCCGGTACTTGGCCACAATGCTCAGCACCAGATGGCACCTCTCATAGTCCTCGATAACAGAGGAGACGGGCGGAATGCTATCGTCTTCGAGGTCTACGACCTCGGGAGTTCGTCGAGGAGGGAGCTCCCTCGAGAATTGAGAACGGTCAGGCTTGGGGCTAGGCTCGGGACGCTTGGCTTGAGAAGTCTCGCCAGGACCTCGTGGCGTTTCTTCCCTTCTCGAGACTCGAGGTCTCTTCTTCCCCTTGCTCGGGGCTTTTGCTTAAGGCTGAGGAGCCTTTGCCTTGGCGTTTACGAACCTCCTGACGGCCGAGGGATCGAAAGACATTCCTGCGTTCAAAAATAAGAACATCTCATTAGCTCGAGCATATATACAGCACGAGGACAAAATTGAAACAAAGAAACAAAGCCTACCCTCGAAGCCTCTAACATCGGCAAGATCTAGAATTTCATCCCCGAGGATTTCCTTCATATCGGGCACTAGAGGTTCAAGATCCTCGAGCATCTGCCTATCCCGCTCTAACGACTCAAAATATGCCTGACCCTCACAAAATTTGGCAACATCGGGAATACCCCACCTCGACCAAAAGGGGAAGTCAGGACCCTGAGCAACTACATAAAACCACCTCTCTTTCCAACCCTTCAATGAGCTCGGCATACTCGGGACCCTAAAACCTCCTCGAGTCGATAAGTAAGCAAAGCAGGTAAACTGGGGGAGCTGCTTAAGCTCGAACACCATTCGACAGAGGTCGAGGTATGGCTCGATCCCCAAGTACCTACAGGCTATAAAGAAGTAAACGAGCATCCTCCATGCGTTGGGCACCAATTGCCCGGGGCACATGGAGTGCTCGACTAAGAAACTCAGAAAAAAAGGGTGCAACGGCCACCTGAACCCGACCTTTAGGCTATCCCTAAAAATGACAAACTCGTTATCCCGAGCCTGAGCCATCCTATCCTCAAACGACGGTGACCTCACATCGCACTCAGGCATCAGTCTATATTCTCGAGCAGCTCCTAGGGCTAGATGCTCTTTAAATCTACAAGGGTCGTCGGGAGCTTTGAACTCGACATTACCCTGATACCTAGGTCGGGCATCTAAAGGGACGACTACGGGAATCATCGACGTTCCTAAGTCCTCACTACTACTCGAACTCCCAGAACCCCTATTACCCTCACCACTTGACATCCCTCGAGGATAACTTAATAAATTACTTAGAGCTCGAAGACTTACCTTAAACGACTAGAAGACCAAAAGAAAGACTAAGGATCTTGCTCGAGCTCGACCTCGTGGAGAACTTTTACAGCAGTTTGAAAAGTGAAAAATGAAAAAGTGAAACCCATATTTATAGGGGGTGAAACGGGAGTCCAAGAGTCGCCTCCAGAACGTCAGATTTCGCCACGTGTCAGGGATCCAACCACCACTGTCCGCCGACGCATTAATTACCATTGTCAGAGATCTTTATATCGCGAGCTCGAGCTCGAGCTTCCACGCCCTCCACGACTGATAGATCGAGCTCATATGCATCCACACCTAAGCACTCGAACCCTTAGGTCCAGATGCAGGGGGCCAATGATGTGGTCGATCATGTATCACCTCGAGCACGAGGACTTCCAAGTTCCCTCGTTTTACATTTCTGGAACTCTAGGTCCTCGGGCGTTTATGTCCTCGAGACATTCCCCAATGCTCGAGGACCCGTCCCCCCAAATCGGCCAAGCGTGACATCGATACTCCTCGGGATACAGTGGTCGGGATAGTTACTTGGCCGACATCAAACGAGCCATGGTCCTGTTCCACCAGTCCTCATCCGGAGAGTCTCCTAACTCTACCCAACTACTGTCTTTCCAAGGAACCCTAGACCAAGAAGGAGTCCTTCCTTTGATAACACTTCGAACAAGGTAAGTTTAGAGACCTATTTATGTTCCAACACCTATCCCTATAATCACGCCTGGAAATACGGAGATGAATCATACTCGAACCACGCTACCTACCACTATAAATAGGTCACCATCATTCATTATCCAGGTACGCTTTCACACATATTTTCAGCATATATTCACTCTCCCTATTCTCTCTCTGACTTAAGCATCGGAGGGGCGACGAGGCCAACCCTCGACGCCTTTGTTTCAGGTACCGGAAGCTCTCGTTCGTGCTCATTCTTGGTCGTCAAGCTCGGGAAGTCAACAGGTACGATTTTTGGGCAGCATCACTACATATTTCATAATTTCAATAGAATTTGCTAAAAAAAAGTTTATCAAAAGCTTTGTCAAACATCCCATGAAGTCGATTTGGCATGGCTTTTCAAAAGTCAAAAGGAGCCTTTCAACTCCAAAAGCTTCTTTTGGACTCATTCCGCTAATTTTATGAAATTGGTTTTTTTTTATTTTAATTAGAATTGTTTTTAGATGAAACTGGTTAAATGTGTCTTCCTCTAAAAACATTTTTAGAATATGAAGATCTTTAAAAAATTAATTTTTTTTATAAAAAAAAATAATTAACTCTTGTGCAAAAAACAAAAGTCAGACCAAAGGGGGCATTAGTATGTTATGAATTGAACAAAATGATCAATGCATAAGAATAAATATAATTTTAGCACACTTTCAATTAGCCAAACATGCTCTTTCAGTCTTTCTTCGTCAATTACTCTCTCTCTCTCCCCCCTATATATCTATCATTTGAGTAAAGTCTTCATTCACACTGGTTTTTGGTCAATGAACCCAAAAATCAAGAATTTCAGAAAATAGGTGCAGTGTCATTTGGAATCTACATCTGCACTATATTTGCAGCAAACATGGCTAACCGATGGTGGACTTGGCAAGAAGGTGTACCAGGATTTGAGTCATCACCATCAGTTAGCTCACCAGCTTTGAAAAAAGCAAATCTAGGCATATCTATCAACCACCATAATCCAACACCATCACCATTCAAGGAGCCTGCTATGAATGATCACAATTCCAACGATGGTCGTGGGGGTGGAAGAGAAGATGAAGAAGAAAGAGAACAAAGTGATGAGCCCATCGAGGCTGTTGAGGTCCCAACGCATAGGGCAAGAGGCAGACCTACAGGTTATCGAACCTTCAAATTCCTTTATCTAAAAGTTTAAGCAGATGGAAAATTATGAACAATTCTTCTTAAACAAATTCCATTGCTTGAAGACTAGATTTTATTTTTCAAGATCACGATTCACACTCATCTCTTCATCATTCACAGGTTCAAAGAACAAGCCAAAACCGCCCGTATTTGTGACGAGGGACAGCCCTAATGCGCTGCGCAGCCATGTTATGGAGGTGGCGAGTGGCTCCGATGTAGCGGAGAGCATCGCAGAATTTGCAAGAAAAAGGCAAAGAGGAGTTTGTGTGTTGAGTGCAAGCGGGATAGTCACAAATGTGACAATTAGGCAACCCTGTGACTCTACTGCAGTTATGGCTCTACATGGCCGCTTCGAAATCCTCTCCTTGACCGGTGCTTTTCTCCCTGGGGCGGCGCCACTGCTGGGATCCACAGGGCTGACTATATACTTAGCCGGCGGTCAGGGACACGTGGTGGGCGGTAGTGTGGTGGGTTCTCTGGAAGCTGCTGGCCCAGTAATGGTAATTGCTTCTACATTTTCGAATGCTACCTATGAGAGGTTGCCTTTGGATGAGGAAGAAGCCGCTGCCGCTACCACTGGCACCAATGGTGGTGCAGAAGGACAGGTTGGCATTGATGGTGGTAAGGGTGAAGCACCGTCGTTGGCCGCATATAATATGCAACTTCGGAAGGGAGGAGAGTTGAACCTCAGTTCATTTCCACAGAATCATGGCCCTGCAAATTACTAGACTGCAAATTACTAGAGATGACGATAATCTCTATAACTTCTTACAATTGTTCATGTTAATGTATGGTTCACAAGCAATGATTTTATTTTGGGAAATAATAAATTTTTACCTTCAACACGTAAGTACATAATTTTTGAAAATGAGTAACAAAATTTCAATTTTAAAACTTCTCATCTAAAAGTTCAAACATTCAGAAAACAAATAAATCACATTTAACATCCTTGTTTTATCTTTCTTCAAATGGATGAAACTCTAGTCCATGAAGTGCGTCGAGTTGAATGATATGGAAAATAGAATTGAAACGTGTTGGTGAGGTAGTTGAACTAAGCTTTTCTTTTTGTCCCAAGAAACATTAGTCAAACCTAACCCTCTGAAATTGTTTGGTGAAATTTTCTCGTGTTTATATTGTTGGAAATGGTGCCAAATGAGTCAACTTTGACCACAATTCTAAGTGGGACCCATTGATCAAATTATCGAAATAAATATTCAATTAAATTCTACGTTCCGAGTAGATGAGTGTAGAATATTTAATTGCGAAAAACCATTTCAATATGAATGAGAAATTATGGTTGAAAGTTGGACAATAAATAAGATGAATAAATGAGAAATAATTGAAAAAACTGTTCCAATCCCACATAGGTTGCAAACACAACCTTGAACCACTTAATAAACATCAAGTTTGGAAATGGGTTTGGGCCCCAAGGGGTACCAATAGTATTTGAAAGGGGGGAGTCTTAGACAATGTCTAGACTAACCGAAGGCCACACGCGCGCGCGCCGCCGCCGTCTGTCCGACCGGCTCGACTCGGGGCGGGTCGAGGTCCTGGGCTTGGGCCGGCCCGGGTCAATATTAATTTTTTAGATAACATTTATTTAAATTTTTATCTGAATTCAATTAATTAATTCCCTCCATTTCACGGTTTTTCTTTGAACCGTCAATTGATTAAGTGGATGAAACTGTGAGTTAAGTGGGCGTGAGTGGTGAAACTGCTCAAAGTGGGGAGTTGTACGAGGCTCAACCGTCAAACTCCCTCCTCTATTTAAAGGGTCCTTAGGCTTTCATTTTCGACACACCAAAAACACTCGAATTCACACTACATACATAGTCTTGTCGCATCTTTATTTTCTGCATTTGTCTGAGAGAGTACTCTATTTCTGGTTCGCTGTCTTGCAGTCGAAGTGCTGCTTTTGCAAGTTTTGATCGTTGTATCTTGGGAGACAATTTACCATGTACCATACCGTAAGCACCGTGTGACGGGGTAAAAACGTCTTAAGGATGAGAGCCTAGTTCTCGCCTCGATCATCCTCATACCGAATTCTGCAATTATTTTAAGCTTTTTGTTTTATTCGTTTAATGCTTTCTATACTATTTTTATCGTTTAATGTTTCTTATTTTTACTCGTTTAATTAATACATCTTAAGCAAGTCGATTCTGGAAATATCATTTACTGCAACAATTTTTATTTAAATATCCAACATATATAACCAGTGGATCTCAAAAAAGCATGGATAAACAAAAAGTAAAAGTTGTGAATACAACGAAATATATGAATAAAAATAAAGTTTATTAATTTATAAATAATCATAAATATGAATCGTGGCTAGCCTAACATATAGTTTTATGTCAACAAAAGAAATATTTCACACAACCCATTTTACACTCAATGTGCTCCATTCGCTTTACAATGTTAAGCAGTGTCCGACCCTTATTTTTTGGGAGAAAATGTGCTTTAAAATAGTGATTTTTTTAAGAATGTGACTAAAAAATAAAGAAAAATCTTGAATTTCTGTGGAAAATTATTTTATAAGAAAATGTGTAGTTAAAAATGAAATTCAAAAGATGAAAATTACATGGAGGAGTGTTTTTTAAATTCCAACTTCAAACATCAAGTTTAAAGTTTACTCATACAAAAATCAGGTGATAATTTCATATTTTAATATTAATAATAACATTATAAAAAATAAATTAATCTATATATCCATCCTATCTCTATCCATTCCACTAAATTTCACTCTCAAACCTTACTCATTTCCCCCTCTCCCTTCTCTCTCTATATCTATTCGTTCTCTCTTTTTTCTCTTCCCCTCCCACCATCGTTGCTGCAAACACTGCTCACGATGCCGCTGTAACGACGTGCCTCGACACTGCTACAACAACGATGACACCATCTACGCGCATCATCGTTACAGCAACGTCAATGATTTAAGTGATGGCATCATCGCCGCCTTCGTAGTTTCGTAACATGGTAAATTGGAATATGGAATTTAAGCGATGATGTCATCGTCGTTGCAGATGAATTGACCTTGTTGAATGAAGATGGAACGACATTCTTAGTGGAGGAATTTGTTGCCAAAAACACAGGTCAAAGTGGAGGAAGACGGTGGAGCAAAATCCACGACGATAGCTACGACTGTAGATGCAGAGGATGAATTTGTGATTGATAAATAAATCGTGACTTGTAAAATTTGTAATTTGTGATCGAAAAATGACTACGACAGGAAACTAAGTACAACTCAATTCAGAAATGAGATTTTTGAAGAGAATAATATTATATCAAAAAAAATTTAAGAAAAACTTTTCAAAATTCGAAGGTATGCCCTAGTCATGACAAGGCCATAGACAAGCAATGAGGAAGTGAGACACACGCAGACATGGTCGCACCCACACTTGAAGTAACGCGAGCAAGACACATTGAACAAACGTTGTGGGGGAGGGAGAGTGCCAAATGACTCCAATCACGACATAAACAATTAACGGGGAGTGCAATGCATATAGGAGAAGGAAAATTGTTATATTGTTAAACAGGTTTTTCAATAGGTTCATAGACCTTGATATAATGAATGTTTAGTCAATTGCATAATGTCATAGATGTGATTGTTTTAGATTTTCTTTTACCAAACTCTCAATGCTGGATTTTATGAGGTGTTATAAAGAATTTTTCCGGCTTAATATCTACAAAACTAGTTAGTTTTTTACTTTTTTAAGTTAGCTTTTTACACTGCTCTTTTTTATACCTTGACATATATTGAATAATAGAATGATTTTGATTAACATTGTAGCTCCCAAACCTTGTACCACCTTTCACGGACTTGCCTTTAGTCCTGCTGTGAGAAAGAGCATTTGGGAGCTCCAGGAAATCACGCAACAGTCATATCAAGCAATACCTAGTAAACAACGCACCAAACCGTTCTATACCCTTCTAGATAGGCATGAATCCCTAGGGACTGAAAACTTAAGTCTATATTTTCCCCGATTAGGAGGGGATTATTTACCTTCCTAATATGAAATACAAGTAAGGGTTATAGAAAATTCAATTTTCTTCTGTAGAAAGAGCCACGAGACTAAACAATTCAAATGAATAGGTGCAGAAAAATAAATAAATAAAGAACTGGGACAAAAACCAAAATTTAAAGCTTGACGAAGACAATGATCGAAAGGTTAAAGATTTTACCTACACAATCATAAATAAATACATGCATTGACACATAGATACATGTATACATAGAAAAATACATAAAGACATATAAGAAAGGGGAAAAGAATCACCGAAAGCGACCTAAATTTTCTTGGAAGAGTAAGAAGACAGGCTGGGATCCGGAGTTGCCAAGTCTTGGTCCCGTTTCTTTTTGGAAGCCATCAAGGAAGCCAAAGTGTACAACTTCCTAGCAGTCGCGACTTGTTCAAAGGTTTCTTACTTTCTGGGTCTCACATTTTCTGGAGGTGAAGACGCCGAAGAGGAGACGATTTATGTGTATAGGTTGATGCTGTTACTGTTAGGCACAACTCCATTAGTGGGTGATGGAATTGTGGAGGCGGCGACAATCGACGGTGGTGGAGGAGTTTGGAGGTTAAGCTAAGGGTGGTTGTAGTAAGATGTTATGATTGAATTCAAGTTTCGCACCAAAACTCAATCAAACACCAAATAAACCAGAATAATGGAAATAAATTCAATACTCAGCACTTAAATGTAAACTATATTTCATTCAACTGATATTTTCTATTGCAATGCAAGGAATTACAAGTGAAAGAACAATTATAAAAGAGAAAATATCGATTAGCAGAGGAAGAAGCAGGGGAAGAACCTTGCCAGAGAGAAGAACGGGGATAAAGAAAAAGAAGAAGAACAGGAGATGGAAAGAGGAGACGGTGAAGAGGAAGAAACCAGATCGTAGGAGAAGAAGAGGCAGCAGACCACAATTCACTTTATCACCACCATCGCCTTCAAAACAAAACCATGTACACAACCCTAAGGCTTGGGCTGGCCACTTAGATAAAACAAAAGTAAGTGGCCCAATAAGCAAGTAATGGTATATTAAGTCCATGACATCTCTTCCCCTTAAATTAACTTTGTCCTCAAAGTTTGGATGTCTTCTTTGTATGAAGCTAGCTGCTCCATTCTCTTCACAACCCTTGGATTAACAGGTAGTGCAAGGTGACATATGCCTCTATAAAATCATTGTTTCTCACGCTGTGATCATCATCAGTCCTCATTGGTTCCAAAATGGCCTTCTAAGAATTGTTAAGCTCAATCATATCACTTTGACTTCCATCTTCAACGGTGTTACCTGGCGTTCCAATCTCAACCCCCTCCTTCTGATCATTTGATTCTAAAGAAAAATCAACAGTTGCTTGTGTGAAAGGGAACTTGGCCACAACATTCATGTCACTTGTGATACCATCTTTCGTTATATTAGATAGCATTCCAATTTCCAAATTTTGGTTCTTAGTGTCTAAAAACAAACTCATAGATCGTTCCAACTGAGGAGAAACTAGTGTTATTGCACTCCTATCATTTCCTTTACCATTTTCTACGGTCTCAATTCGGGTTCCACCTCTACACTCTGATTATTTGCAAAAACATTTGTGGCTGCTATAGTTTTCCCAATTTTTCCTCTGTAACAATATCATCAATTATATCATTGACACGGTCTGGCTTCAAGTGAATCAATTGAAGCATCATATCTCCACCAACTTTCTCTTTTGGCGATTCCACAATAGCACTACCATTATCTACTTTAGAACTCTCATCAAGGATCGTCACACTTACAATAGGTAAGATCTCATTCATGTGATTTTCACTCGAACATTCCTCCACATATCCAACACTTTCTAAATCTGCACTACAACCAGAAGATTTTTTTGTATCTATGCTTGAAATCTGATCATTTAACTCAACCTTGTTTGAATCTTCTGGTAACTTCTCACTGGATTTATTCTCTGTCTCTACAACACTAGTGCTTCCATTGCCTTCATTAGTCGCCTTAGTTGAATCAGCACTACTATTGAACTCGTGTTGTTCCACTTTCAAGGCTGATTGATCCTCAATCATTTTAGTGAACATTGAAATGATCAATTCATTTTTTTGTTCATTTTCCCCATCAATTGCTCAATCCTATCTTGCTTAGTGCAGACCCTCTTCAACATTTGATCCGACGAATTTGCAGTCACATTCAGAACTCCTAGTTTCTTTTCGAACCTTTTAAATTGTTCTACCTGATTTTTACCAAGAGTTTTCATTTTCTTTCCCAGCTCATGTACTGCTCTGATAGCAATTGTTATGGTTGAATTCCAATTTTGCACCAAAACTCAATCAAACACCAAATAAACCAAAATAATGGAACTAAATTCAAGACTTAGCACTTAAATGTAAATTATATTTCATTCAATTGATATTTTCTATTACAATGCAAGGAATTACAAGTGAAAGAACAATTATAAAGGAGAAAATATCGATCAACACAGGAAGAAGATGAATAAGCAGGAGAAACAAGGAAGAAGCAGGGGAAGAACCTTACCAGAGAAAAGAACGGGGACAGAGAAGCAGAAGAACAGGAGATGAGGGGAGAAGACAGTGAAGATGAAGAAACCAGATAGTAGGAGAAGAAGAGACAGCAAACCACGATTCACTTCATCAACCCCCATTGTCTTCAAAACAAAACCATATTTACAATCATGAGGCTTGGGCTAGCCCACTTAAATAAAACAAAAGTAAATGGCTCAATAAGCAAGTAATGGTATATTGAGTCCATGACATAAGAGCTCAGTCGGCTAGTGTCAATATTGGCTTCCATGGGATAGAGAGAGGGTTTGGATTGGGCATTTTTCTTTTCTTTTCTTTTTTCGGTAATTTTTTCTGTAAAAATCTTCCTTGGCAATTTTCTGCTCAATTTTCTCTCTCTTTTTTTTTTCGGGGAAAATAGCAACAAAGGTCCTCAAACTTTCGTGTAAACTGCATTTTAGTAAGAAAAAATTGTTAACTCGTCAATTCGCACCAAAAAATATATCCACAAAATCGTTATTTTGAATCCACGTGTAGTCTCAACATTTTGATTTTGACATGAATAAAAGTGCTCTAAGATGAATGATTTATTTTTAGTTATTTAAAGTTGCTACAAATCGAGCCAAATTATTTTAATAATTTTTAAAAAATTAACATTTTAATAGAGGTTTAAAGTCACGTAAAACAAAAATTAAATTGTACCTACTTAATTTCAAAAATTACATTAAAATAAGGATAAGGTTATTTCTTATAACATGACTAATTATATACAATGATACAACTTACAATTGATGAATCAAAGATTGAGCCATGTCCAATTTTGATAAAAATAAGATTTAAAGTAGATTTTGATAAAAATTGATGAAATATGTGATTGAAAAGTTGATAAAAATTGTTGATTTCATGAAATGTATTGTTAAAATTAACTCTCGACTTTGACTTAAACCTGTTGGAAAAAATGGTTGGGTGGCTAATTTTGGAGCTAAATTTGAGTAGGACCCGATTGTTCATTTTGGAATATGGAAGTAGATTTGTGTTCTCCTCCGTGAGTACATCGAAATCAAGTATTTACTTGCCAAAAATGATGCTCGGGTGAATGAGAAATTGGTGCTCAAAGTATATCATGTGAAATGAGTTTATGTGGATAAGAAAGCTAAAATAAACTTGTTCCACATAGGAAAATAAGGAAAGCAAAAATCAATTTATATAGGATTGCACTTTAGAATGGTGTAATCATGTGTAGCTAGAGGCTTTCTCCACGCGCGCGCGCAGGGGGTGCAAATCATGAACCGAAATGGGCTTCGAACCTTGAACTCGTATGCGAGCGCGACCTGCGCACATGAATGTCGGACCGGATTGACCAAAAATTGGCCCATCAGGCGTGCCTACATTTTGGAATTTGTTTTGCTTTCTAGAACTGACTTTTGAATTTTTGAAACTCCAAAAATGTCTGAAACTCCCTTAGTTATGGGTTTATGGAGAATTTTGGAGTGAAAAAGTCTATATAAAAGAACCATTTTCCTCTAGTTCTAACACACAAAAATTTCCTCATGTTCTGTATTCTGCTTCAGTCTGTCTTGCGTACTGTTTTCCTTCCAAACTTTGTTTCGTTTTTTTGGTGGTGATATTGTTCGGGCACTAACTACGTTCGCCGGAGTAAAGTCTATTGTACTCAGATTTTACTGGTTAAACGTTGTATTTTGGGAAGCAGACGCTCATATTATACTTCAAGTACGAACGGTGAGTGGACGAATTTGTTTTAAGGAAACTGTGTTCGCACAGGTCTCGGTTTGGGAATTTTCTTTCGCTGCAATTTCAATTTTTTATTTTGTTATTTTACTGCAATTAACAAATTTATTTTCCTTGTTGATTTTCATAAGTTGTTTATCGAATCTGAACAAAGACAAGTAATTTTGATTATCTTGATTACTATTTTTGTTCACATTCACAAACAGCCTAGTAGTTTATCCACTTAAATATTACAACAAACTTAAAACAGATTGAAAGAAATTTTTCCTTATATTGAACACTTTAAAACAAAAACTTATTTCTTTTGTTTTTTCCATTTCAGAAATGGCAACCGAAGAAACCAACATGGATGTAACCCAAGCTGTGGCTATTGGAAATCAGGCTATGGGCTCTGTTGTGGCTCAAGGGCCAAGTTCTGTTGTGGCTCAAATTGTGGCTAGATTGCCAAGTCATGTTGTGAGTCCAACAACTGGCCATACCGTTACTGTTTCGGTTAATCATGGTGAAAAATCGGAGAAATTCAATGGCTTGAATTTCAAGGGGTGGTAGCAGAAAATGCTATTTTATCTGACCACCCTGAATCTTGCGAGATTCTTGACTGAAACTGCTCCAAAACTCAATGAGGGTGAGGGAGACGTTCAAACGATCAGTGCACTTGATGCTTGGAACCATTCGAATTTTCTATGACAAAACTACATTATGAATAGCTTAACAGACACGCTATACAATGTATATAGTACTATAAAAACTGCTAAGGAGTTGTGGGAGTCTTTGGATAGAAAATATAAAACTGAGAATGTCAGGGCTAAAAAGTTCATTGTTGGCAGATTCTTAGATTATAAGATGGTGGACTCCAAAACTATAATCAGTCAAGTGCAAGAACTCCAAGTAAATTTTCACAAAATTCATGCCGAAGGGATGATGTTGAGTGAAACTTTTCAAGTGGCTGCAATTATTGAAAAATGATCCCTCGCATGAAAAGATTTCAAGAATTATCTGAAGCACAAACGAAAAGAAATGAACGTCGAAAAACTGATTTTTAGACTTCGAATTGAAGAAGACAACAAGAGTTCCGAGAAGAAGTGGTTCAATCATAGTGTTGCTAAAGCTAACGTTGTGGAGCATGGTCAAAGCAATAAGGGCTACAAAAATAAGGTTGGGTCATCCAGTGGTAAAGGGACTAAGCTAGGACCTAAATGTGGAATTTCTAAAATGAAGTTTTAAGGGAAATGCTTCAATTGTGACAAAGTGGGTCACAAGTCTTCGGAGTGCATATTTCCAAAGAAGAAGAAAGAAGCAAATGTGGTTGACTACATGGCACATGATGTGACGGAGATGAATCTCTCAGCCATCATTTTTGAAGTGAACATGGTGGGTTCAAACCCAAAAGAGTGGTGGATTGACACCGGAGATACGAGGTATGTGTGCTCTAATAAAGAGTTGTTTATGGCTTTTGAAATAATTGAAAATTGCGACAAGTTGTTCGTAGGAAATTCAGCAACTTCTGAAATCAATGGACAAGGCAAGGTGGTTCTGAAGATGACTTCGAGAAAAGGGCTGACTCTTAACAATGTGTTGTGTGTGCCGGAAATCCGTAAGAACCTAGTGTCCGGGTTGCTTTTGAATAAGCATGATTTTCGTATTGTATTTGAGTCTGACAAAGTTATTTTGTCAAAAAATAGAATATTTGTCTGAAAAGGCTATGTTTCCGATGATATGTTTAAACTCAATGTAATGGTTGTTAAGCCAAAAATGAATAAAGTAAACTCTTGTGCTTACTTGCTTGCTTGAATTGCATACCCGCATTTCATATTGATTCAAAACATAACTGCGAAATTTGTGTGGAGGCAAAATTGACAAGGTTATTATTTAAGTCAATTGAACGGAATTCAGAACCACTTGATTTAATTCACAATGATATATGTGATTTAAAATTTGTACAAACAAGAGGTAGCAACAAGTATTTCATTACTTTTGTCGACGATATCACAAAATACTGTTATGTATATTTTTTAAAAAGTAAGGATGAAGCGATATAGAAATTTATTCTCTATAAGAATGAAGTTGAAAACCAACTTAACAATAAGATTAAGGTGTTGAGAAGTGATAGATGTGGTGAGAATGAAGCACCGTTTGCTAAATTCTGTGCACAATAGGAAATCATACATGAAACCACCGCACCTTATTCACCGCAACAAAATGGTGTTGCTGAAAGGCAAAATCGAACCTTAAAAGAAATGATGAATGCAATGCTAATAAGTTCTGGTAGAGGTGGGCGTGGGTTGGGTTGGTTTGGTTTTTGCCCCAACCCAACATTGTCGGTTTTTCCAAAATTCAACCCAACCCAACCCATGTAAATGTTGAAACCCAACCCAACCCAACCCAATTTTGTGTTGGTCGAGTTGGGTTGGGTTGGTCGGTTTGAAATAAATTTATTTCGCAAAAATTAAAAGCATATTATTTTTTTGATGTAAAATAATATTAATATAGCCATTAGACATCTAATATCAATAAACATGAAAAATAAAATATTACAATCCATGAAATATTCATCATAATAATTAAACAATAACGATTTACACATTTCATTAAGAACTAAAACAAAACTAAAGCACAAATATTCATCTATGCTTTCTATTAAAAGAATAATGTATCCTGATATAGATGAAGACTTCATCAAACTTGCAACTTCACAGCATTTCTTCTTCATTCCTTCTTTTCCGGCGATCAATTTCATGAAGCGATATTTACTCTAGTTCAAATGAATAACTAGTTATCTTTTCAAAAAATTTGGTTGCTTTGACTTTGGTTCTTGAACAAAAGAAATCCAGAGAAAGGAAAACAAAAACACTAACATAACAACAGGAAAAAATATAAAAATTAAAGAAATACAAGAGTGAAGTTACGTATTATAGGTCTCCTATCCTCATTCTTCAGCTGCTAAAGTGCTGCAACTTAACTACTACAAAAATGGGTTTATACATTACAATAATTGTAGGCTAGGTACCGCCCGCTTCACTTGTTCTCTTCTCTATTATCCAATTCTTTAAGCTTTAACGGAAGTTTATATATACAATGGCTCAAAAAATCAATAATATATTCTAGTCTATAAGGGAAATGCCTTGAGACCAGTGATAAAAAATTCTAAACAAGAAGGCAATGCAAATGGTTGCCCACCTCGGATAACCCGAAACATATGCCTTGATGAAGCGTGCCTTACTAAATCAAGGCCTAAACCTTCACAAATGGCAATCAAAGCATAAACAGGCAAGTTGTACAAGTGAATACATCCAAACGGATGGGCAAGCCAAATGGATTCCAAATCAAATAAATCAACAGGCATTGAAGCTTACCCACAAAGCCAAATTCATAATAAATAAATGCACAATCTGAAGTTCACAACTGAGTAAAACATGTACAGAGATTATACGAACAACAGATTTATGCTGGACTACGAAATAGAAAAGTGACTCACTGATCGACCGAGAAGAGGAAGAACACCGTTCGACCGAGATTTGAGCGACGAGCTGGACAGATCGTCGGGATTTGAGTGAGAGAGTGAGAGATGCGGTGGCTGGCTGGCTGCTTCTTTGATGGATTTGGGAGAGAAAGTGAGAGATGCGATCGGACGGTGGGACGGTGGGATGGATTTGGGAGAGAGAGTGAGACTGTGACTTGAGAGTTGAGACTTGAGAGACGCTGCTTAGGGTTTTCAGTTTTGTTTCAATTTTTTTTTTTTTTTTTAATTGGTTCCGGGTTGGGTTGGGTTGGGTCGGGTCGGTTCCTATCGGGTTTGGGTTCTTAACCCATGAACCGACCCAACCCAACCCGAAACCTAAAAAAAAACCCATAACCCACCCAAAACATCAAAAAAACCGACCCAAACCGGTCGGTTTGGGTCGGGTTGATCGGGTTCGTCGGGTTGGTTTGGGTTTTGCCCACCCCTAAGTTCTGGATTACATTAGAACATGTGGGGGGAATCTGTGTTGTCAGTAAATTACCTTTTAAATAAGGTGCCCCGAAAGAAATTGGAAAAGACCCCTTATGAGTTATGGAAAGGAAGAAAGTCTTCCTATAAATATTTACGAGTGTGGGGGTGTCTTGCTAAAGTGGCTGTCCCAACACCAAAGAAGGTGAAGATAGACCCGAAAACTGTTGATTGCATCTTCATTGGGTATGCACATAACAGTAGTGCTTATCGGTTTCTTGTATATGAATCTAAAATCTCAGATATACACAAAAACACGATAATGGAATCAAGAAATGCTTCGTTCTTTGAACATGAATTTCCATACAAGTCCAAAGAAGAGGCAAGCTCTTCTAAACAGACATATGAGACTATGGCTGAAAATAGTCAGGACCAAAAACATAAAGAAGAGGTTGAGATTCAACCAAGACGTAGCAAAAGGAAAATGACATAAAAATCTCATGGTCCAGATTTTCTGACCTATATGCTAGAAAGTGAACCTCAAAGCTATCAAGAAGTCGTGAACTCCTCAGAAGGACTTCAATGGAAAGAGGCCATTAAAAGTGAAATAGATTTTATTTTGCAAAATCATAAATGAGAGCTAATGGATCTTTCTCTAGGAAGTATACCACTAGGCTACATATGGATTTTCAAACGAAAAATGAAAGCAGGTGGAACTATTGAAAAGTATAAGGCCAGATTAGTGATAAAAGGTTACAGACAATGAGAAGGCCTTGATTACTTTGATACATATTCTCCAGTGACATGAATAATATCTATTAGGATGATACTTGTGATTGCTGCTCTGCGAAATCATGAAGTGCATCAAATGGATGTTAAGACTGCCTTCTTGAATGGAGATTTAGATGAAAAAATCTATATGGAACAACCTGGGGGGTTTTCATCTCCAGGGCAAGAAAAGAAGGTCTGTAAATTGATGAAATTATTATATGGCCAGAAACAAGCACCAAAACAATGACACGAAAAATTTGATAGTGTCATGTTGGAGAGTGGATTTAAAATCAACAAGTGTGACAAATGTGTTTACGTCAAAGACAATGAAAATAGTTATGTCATCTTATGTCTTTACGTTGACGACATGCTTATTGTTGGTAGTAATGATAAGATGATTAAATCCACTAAAGATATGTTAAATTTGAGATTTGACATGAAGGATATGTGTTTAGCTGATATTATACTTGGAATTAAAATTTCAAGAACATGAGATAGGCTTTTTCTAAATCAGTCTCATTATGTGGACAAAATTCTAGAAAAGTTCAGTAAGGATGATACTGAAATTGCTAGAACACCGATAGATACAAGTCAACATCTATCCAAGAACAAAAGTGAAAGTGTATATCAAGTAGAATACTCGAGAATTATAGGAAGTTTTGATGTATTTGATGAGTTGTACAAGACCAGACATAGCATACACAGTGAGTAAACTGAGTAGATATACGAGTCATCCAGGAATCAATCATTGGAAGGGAATAATAAGAGTACTGAGGTACTTGAGATATACTCATAATTTTGGATTGCACTATACAAGATATCCAGCGGTCATTGAAGGATATAGTGATGCTAATTGGATATCTAATATAAAAGACTTAAAATCCACGAGTGGATTTGTGTTCACATTGGCAGGTGCAGCTATATCCTAGAAATACTCTAAACAAACAGTGATAGCTAGATCCACTATGCAATCTAAGTTTATAGCTCTAAATAAAAGTGGTAAAGAGGTTGAATGGTTGCGTAATTTCTTAGAAGATATTCCAAAATGGTCAAAACATGTGCCAACACTTTGCATATATTGTGATAGTCAATCAGTAACTGGAAAGACATAGAGTAACATGTACAATGGTAAGTCTAGACATATACGTCGTAGACACAATACCATAAGGCAACTACTCTCAATTGGAGTTATCACTATTGACTACGTAATGTCAAAGGATAACATTGCGGATCCGCTAACCAAAAGGTTGAATAGAGAGTTAGTTGAAAAATTATCGAAAGGAATAGGACTTAGGCCCTTGAATGGATAAGTTAATACAAAGGAAACCCAACCTAATTGACTGGAGATCCCAAGATCCAGGTTCAAAGGGACAACCTAATTGTAAAAACTTAATATAATCACTGTGGGGGGATATTACCTCATGTCCATTCCTATAATGTAACAGTGATACCCGTAAAGATGAAGGATAAGCAATATGATTTTAATGATTCTTATGCGTCGAAAACCGAGCCAAGTAATGCGAGTTACTTATAATAAGAAATCATCGATGTGAGAGAGAAGTGGTGCCGCTTCTAGGGGAATTGTGTGGGGCGTAATTCTTGTGAACTCTCACAGAACTAGGTATATGTTCATGGCCAAAACGAACATCATAATGAGAACTGAAATGTGTTAGGAAGAATCATGTGTGGAGTATATCATCATTTACATAAACGGCAGAACAGTTCAAAGATATCGTGTCTACTGGTCAGTTAGTAAAGTAAATATGCTTTCACAAGGGAATGATCAAAGGGTGACACTTACCTATCCGATGCAGGTTTCAACCATTGAACTATATCACCAAGTCGTTATGTGTCACATTCACGAGTCACTCCCAATTTTCATTCATGTGGGTGATTGTTGGAAAAAATGATTGGGTGGCTAACTTTAGAGCTAAATTTGAGTGGAACGCGGTTGTTCATTTTGGAATATGGAAGTAGATTTGTGTTCTCCTCCGTCAGTACATCGAAATCATGTATTTACTTGCCAAAAATGATGCTCATGTGAATGAGAAATTGGTGCTCAACGTATGCCATGTGAAATCAGTCTATGTGGGTAAGAAAGTTAAAATAAACTTGTCCCACATAGGAAAATGAGGAAAGCAAAAACCATTTTATATAGGATTACACTTTAGACTGGTGTAATCATGTGTAGCATAAAGGCTCTCTCCACGCGCGCGCGCAAGGGGGGTGCAAATCCTGGACCGAAATGGGCTTTGAACATTGAACTCGTATGCGATTGCGACCTGCTCATACCAATATCAGACCGGATTGACCAAAAATTGGCCCATCAGGCGGGCCTGCGTTTTGGAATTTGTTTTGCTTTCTAGAACTGACTTTTGGATTTTTTAAAGTCCGAAAACGTCTAAAACTCCCTTAGTTTTGGGTTATGGAGACTTTTAAAGTGAAAACGTCTATATAGGAGAACCATTTTCCTCCAGTTCTAATATACGAAAATTTCCTCCTGTTCTGCATTTTGCTTCTGTCTGTCTTGTGTACTGTTTTCCTTCTAAACTTTGTTTCATTTTTCTGGTGGTGATATTGTTCGAGCACTAACTATGTTCGTCGGAGTAAAGTCTGTTGTGCTCGAATTTTACTGGTTAACCGTTGTATCCTAGGAAGCAGACGCTCATATTATACCTCAAGCACGAACGGTGAGGGGTCGAATCTGTTTTAAGAAAACTGTGTTCGCACATGCCTCGATTTGAGAATTTTCTTTCGCTGCAATTTCAATTTCTTAGTTTATTATTTTACTGCAGTTAACAAATTTATTTTCCTTATTGATTTTCGTAAGTTGTTTATCGAATCTGAACAAAGACAAGCAATTTTGATTATCTTGATTACTATTTATGTTCATCTTCACAAGCAGCCTAGTAGTTTATCCATTTAAATATTACAACAAAACCATTATCAACTTTTTTAATTAACCAATCAGTATATAAATGTTGTCATTATGTCAACTGCCAAATGCCAAGCAAAGTTACTGCATTATGTAAATATGCTAGATTTGATTGCTTTCTCTGCCCAATAATTTACAACACCGGGCATCTACGTTGTAATTGTTCACAAACTCATAGACTATGATTATAACTGAGTTTTCTAGTATAGTAATTACAATGTTATTGCTAATAGAAAAGCAGTGGTGTAAATACAGTGTTCAAGAATCCATTTGTCACTTATAAAAGTAGATGTGTAAATACAGTGTTCAAGAATTCATTTGTCACTTATAAAAGTAAAGTTGAAAATCAACTTCACAAGACGATCAAGGTTCTAAGATTCAATAGAAGCGGTTACTACCACTCTTCATTTTTTTTTTTCTGATGAATTATATGCTAAGTTTAATATTATTCACTAAACGGTCGTACCATATTCTCCTCGGGAAATGATACTGCTAAGAGGAAAAATAAAACTTTAAAAGACCTTGTTAATGCTATGCTTATTAGCTTTGGGTTACCGCATAATTGGTTGGGAAAACAATTTTAACTACTAACTTTATTCTAAATAGAGTTTTGCGCAAGAAAACTGGTTCAATACCTTATGCCTTATGAATTGTGGAAATGCAGAATGTCTTCTTATAAATACTTAAATGCGGTGGTGTTTAGTGAATATAATTATTTCACATTCTTAAATTTTCAAGTTATGTACTAAAATAGTTGATTGCATTTTTATCGAATATGGAATAAATAGTAGTGCATATAGATTTCTTGTGAATAAATATGAAGTAAGTGACATTCATGTCAATACAATTATTTGATCAAGATATGTCGAATTCCTTGAAAGGAAGCGTGTTTCCTAATAAAAAGGATACCTCCCAGAAATATTGGAAAAATAAAAATTAATAATGCCTTTAAAAGCAATAAAGAGTATGGACCAAAATGCTTAAAAGCAAAAGTTTTCTAAATCCTTTGGTCCAAATTTTTATATCATATATGATAGAAAATGAGCATTTAACATTTAGCCTGTATTTGATAGTCATTATAAAGAGAATTTGAAGGGAAATTATGTTTTGAATAGTGAGTTTTTTGAAAAATGGGTTTTTAAAAAATATGATTTTTTTTTTAATTTAACTGTAAAATATTTTATTGTATAAATGTGTGGTTGATAATTAGTATAAATAAAAACAATCTTGAAATAAAGAGAGTCGAACATGAGCTTAAGGAGGCTATGAGTAGTACAATTTTTATTTTTTTTTAAAAATTTGGATGGAATCTATAAATAGAAAGATCGAGAGCTTGTTTGTTTTGAATTATAGTATGATTTTAATCTAAGTCAACATTAAACAATCAATATTAACCACATATTTCATGGGTTCCATAACTTTTCAACCACACATTTCAAAAATTTCTATCACAATCTACTAAAAATCTAATTTCAATCCCCACCAAACACCCTCCAAATCCATTATTGGTAACACCTGACAATTGGTTGACATTCCCAAAGGAATTAAATCATTTGAACATAAATGGATTTTCAAAGGAGAGTTAAAACTCAATGATACAATAGATAAATATATTGC
The DNA here is from genome assembly GCA_019097785.1 of Fraxinus excelsior. Taxonomy (NCBI): domain Eukaryota; kingdom Viridiplantae; phylum Streptophyta; class Magnoliopsida; order Lamiales; family Oleaceae; genus Fraxinus; species Fraxinus excelsior. The sequence goes on from CM032632.1 coordinate 18,567,984, forward strand.
TTGACTTATTGCCAAATGATATCATCAAAAAGAATTATTTTTAGACATAAAATTCTGTCTGAACATTTTAGTGTCTATTTCGTTCAAAAAATAAAATAAAATACCGTTAACATTTGGTTCGACCAAGAAGATTGATAACACAATAACAAATTTGAAAGAAATATTGTATCTTGAGAAATAGATGTCCAATAATTCTATCGATACCAGCGCATTAGGTTAAAATTGTTTTAAGGAAATTTACAACTTATCCCACTTAATCATCCTCCTATTTTTTCTACGCATTGTTAATTTTGACAACAAATGGTAGTATTTATTGACCGTAAACACAAAAGTGTACGGAACATATGGGAAAGCACATTACGCATTTTTAGATAGATAATTGGGCTGAGTATTAAACCAATAAATAGTGTTACTTGTACATAAAAAATTACATAATGTATTATATACATATGAGTTGTCAAAAAAATAGTGATTTTATTTTTTAGAAATTATGATCCAATCATATATTATCACGTCATATATATGTAGGTCATTATGTACATGTAGCATAACCTCTAAACCAATAGAAGGTCGGCGGGGCAAAGGGAAATTGAGACGGGATGACAATGGATGGCTAAGGTTGATGGGGTCGAAGGACATTAAACTATTATGAAAGCATGAATGGTGACTCGTGACTACATATGTGGATGGTGTTTGTGGGGATGACTAAGGAGTGTTACAGAACGGTTCAAGCCCCTGTTTGATCAATATTAAAATTTTCATTTTCATTCTTCTACTCATTTTTAACTAAACATTTTTTAATAAAATAATATTTTCCATCACATCAATAACTTTTCTTTCTTTTTCAATCACATATTATCTATCAATTTACTATTCCAAAATATATTCTTCCAAAAAAATGTGGCTCAAACACACCCTTAGTCCACAACTGAGACTTATTTTTAATTTTTTTAAATTCATTGTCAACCACGTACTCTCTCAATAAAAGTCCTCGTTTGATTTCGAATTTTGAAAATTCATATTTGTTAAACTCATTTTTCAATCATATATTTAATGGATCTATAACTTTTATTTACTTTTTAACCATATATTCTATTGACTTTTATTAAAATCTACTAATAATTTGATTTTAACCAAACCAAACATGGACAATAATTTTGCACGTATAACCCAATAATTTACCTACTTTTAACTATATATATACAGGGGTGGACCCAGCACCTGGCCAGCCCCCATGGCCGCCCGTGCTGGATCCGCCGGAATCTCTAAGGGCCGCCGGGAAGGAGAAGAGCCGGCTGGAGAATTTTTTTTTTTTTTTGCTTTGCCATTGCAGACTGCACTACAGTGAAGAAGGTGATCTTTGGGCTTTATTTTCAAACAATAAGGCCCAATTACAACACATACTCAGCCCACACAAACAAAACCCAAATTGAAGTTCCATTATCTAAAATTCTCAATCCCCAATTCCCAAAATCGACAATTTCAATTGAAAGTTGAAACCAAAGAACAAACCTGTCAAAGTTGAGGGCGAACCGACGAGGCAGGTTGCTCCGGCGACGCGTGGTGGTGAGTTTCGGTGACGGACGGCGCTCGGTCCTGTGACTGCCGACTGGTGAGCAGTGGCTAGTGGTGGTGACTGGTGACTCACCCGTAACTTGTGGCTGTGAGTTTCTTTTTCTTATACTTTTTTTTTGTTCCTGACTATTGTGTTGACTGTTGTGTTATTTACTTATTTGTGTAACTTATGTTGTCTACTTGTCTTGTGTACTGTATTTAGTGTGTATTACTGTGTAGTTGACTAGTTTTGTGTTGTGACTTGTGATTCACAGTGTTTCAAACATCACTATATGATATGAGATATAAATAAATAGATTGCCTTTGCAAGAGAATGCATAAAAACAGTACATTGCTGTTGTAGAAAGAACTACGAAGAGAACTGATTCTTAGCATCTTGTGAAATGTGATTATGTAAATCTTGATCTTGTAAATTGTAATTCTTGAATTTCTTGTGAGTTGTAAGTTCACTGAGTTGTGATTCTTGTGATTTGTGGTTCAATTCAAATATTCAGTAAGTCAATTGAACCTATTAAATGTTATTAATTATATAATTCGATTAGTCTATTGTTCTGATTTCTCAATCAACACCAATTAAATCATGTGTGGACTGCTTATTAATCAATTTGAGTTGAAAAATTAATTGGGACATTTTGCAGATTATAGATCGATTTTTTCAACCGAAATGAAAGTCCATAAAGAGTAGGTTGTATTCCGTATTTCTTTAGTACTTTTAGTTGTACTCCCTATTTTAATTCCCGTCTGGTACAAATTAAAATTCAGATTTTAATTTAAGTCGAAATCAACAACTAATTTTAAAAACACGTTTTATGAGACTTGCAACTTTTCAACCACATATTTTATTAATTTTTATCAAAATTTACTAAAAACCTAATTTTAATTTTCACCAAACAAGGACTTGAAATGTGTTTTGACTATTTAAATTTGAATAGCGAAATCAACTCTCTATTCTTACGTTGGAAGTAGAGGTGGCAAACAAGTCGAGCCGACTCGACTCGTTTTGATGAGCCTCGAGCTGCTCAGGCTTGTGGGGGAGAGCCACGAGTCGGCTCGTAGGCTTGCCTAATTTTTATTTTTTATTTTTTTAATTTTTTTCCATAAAAGCTTATCTACTATGGTGTATGTAAAAAAAAAATGAGCCGAACCGAGTACCCATTTTGGGCAAGCTCCGGGCATGAGCCAAGCTCCCCCAAAATGGGAGACGAGCCGAGCTTAAGCTCAACTCGTCTCTGACGAGCCACGAGCCGGCGGCTCGACCCATTGCCAACCCTAGTTGGAAGTGAGACTATTCTTTTGGCAATTGAAACAAATAAGAACAATACGAAGAGTATATTAGATTAATTTAGAGTTTTCCATGAAGTTTGAAAATGTGATCATTTTTCACTTTTCCGTTCTCATGAGCTTTTTTAGATTAAAAAAAAAATCAAAATAATTAATAGTGCCTTCTCGAGTGCTTGGAAAAGTTTTAAAAAATTGTTAAAAAGTCGTGATCAAAGTTAATAAATAATTTTAATTGCACAATGAAAGATTCACATTTTTTATTAATTTTTCAAACACTAATTTTATCAATTTTTATCAAATTATAAAAATAACATTTATAAAAAACTTAAATACATTAAAAACTAAACTATGTTTCTATTGGCTATTTAACATTTCAACAGCAGTAACTAACAACATTATCAACTTTTTGACAAAAAAAAAAAAAAAAAAAAGGTTGAGGAATTTCAATCATGCTTAGTGTAATGACATTTTATTTTTTAATAACAATTTTTTTTTTCGCCAACAATTTTTTGTTAATTCATATATTGTCAATAATATTTTCATCCAACACTGTACAAATGGCAAGAAAAATTGCACCAATAATCTCTAATGACTGGTAACAATTTGACCTTCAACAAGTTGTCGATAATGTTGTTCTTATTTGTTTAATTTTAAAATATTCCCAATCCCAAGTCCGAGTGGATAAAAAACTTCCACTCCGCAATTAAAAGGTCAGGCTTCTCTCTTTTCATTTTTTTGCAAAATCATAATAATACTATTTAAAATATAAAAAAAGAGTAAATCAAACATAAAAAATAAACAAGAGAAAAGGAAGATAATAATAAAAAAAATTGCAATTTTCTTAAAACACACACACACCTCACTTGGCGCCGGTTCAGGTTCAACTCTTTCCTTGACTTCGACCCGGTTTGAGAACTGTCGGCCCACTTACTGGAAGATATTTTTCTAGAAACCGCAAAAAATTACTTAAAAAAATAGAAGAAAAAAGGAAGAAATATCAGCCCACAAAACCCAAAACCCTACTTAAAACTCGGACCTCCATATCGCAATCCCCACGGTTCGAGAGAGAGAGAGAGAGAGAGAGAGAGAAAGTGAACTCTTTTATCTTCTTCCCCCACACACCTCCTCTGCCTCTGCCTCTGCCTCGCATGGATTATTGATCAATATAATTTGGATAATTAATTATGGCCAATATGAAGTCCAATAGCAATCGACAGAATTCTAGAAAGAGTAATCAGGAGTGTGGAACTGGGATGAATTGTAATGGAAATTATAGTTGCAAGAGTAAGAGTGTGGATAAGAAAAGAAAAAGAAAGCTTCAGCACCAGCTTTTCATGAATGAAGATGATTACAGGCTACGGCTTCAGGAGGTTTTGTACTCTCCAGAGCACATTCTCACTAAAATTTTCCGAAAGGACGGCCCGCCTCTTGGGAATGAATTCGATTCCCTTCCATCAAATGCTTTTCTCTGCAAGAAGAAAGGTACTGTGTCGATGCACGTCTAATATTGATTCTAAAAGTGACGTTGAGTTATGTAGTTGAATTGTATTGGTTGCATTTCTATTGGATGTGTTTATGCGTGTTCTCTGCATTAATTGTTCTCTGTGATGATTCTTGTAGTGTTTTTACATGCGTTTATTTAGTGTTATCTTGGAGGGTGTTAAATGAGGAGTGTACTAATTGTAGAAAATAACCCAATTAACTTGGAGACGAATCCTTTTGGGTTTCAAAACCTTCAGACGGTGGTACTACTTCATCTGGAAAGAAGAAAATAGGGGGAAGGTAATATATTTATAAACATGTAATAAAAAGAAAAACTATTTGGTGTTGCCAACAGCATTTATCCTTAGGCTGCCGGAGATAATTGGTCTTGTTTAAGTTATTAGGGGAGTAGTGGCAGGTTGTAGTTGTATGAATTTTAACTATCTTGCATACCTTATCATGTCCAGGAAATTCAGTTGAGAAACTGTTAAAATGAAAAATTGCAAATTTCTAACTGCTTTCTATTTTTTATTTATTTTTTAATTTCCTGGACTTATGATTGGGTTGCAGAGGTAGATGCCTAACGTTGATTGTTAATGCCTAATCTTTGACTGGGTAGCGAAATCTGCAGGCATGTGATCCACCAGTTTGGCTTAAATTCCTGGTGAAAATATTTAGTAGCTCAAACAGCATCTGTATAGTTAATACAAATTGATTTTTCATAATCAGTTTTCAAAATCACTTAATTTCTTTAGCATCATTATTTTCTTTTCCTGGTCAAGGCGGGTGACTTTAGATAGTATAACCATGTGAGGGGGAATATTTGAAGGTAGGTTAGCAGAATTGGAATATTTCCTGTATCTTCTCTCAGCAGACTGCTAAATATTGGTTTTCTTAAATTCTGAGACAATTATTTCCTATATGACAAACATTTAAAATAGTTCCTCCTTTTTGTGCCAAAATAACCTGTGTATCAAGAGAAAGAAAGTGGGATTGGGAGGCTCTGACTTAAACTCAACTCATAAGGTCCCAACTCTGTCTGTGCTATCTACATTTTAGTTCTTCTGCTTACTGTGTTTTCTTTTACTTACCGGAACGCATTTGGCATACTACCACTTACTCTCACCCCAACTCCCCAACCCACCAGTACTTATACGCCCATCCATATTCTTCTGTGTTTGTGTAATCATATGCATGCACGCATGTATGTACGTCTGTTTATTTATTTTTATTTATAAATTTGTATTTACATGTAGGTCTTTTATGGCCAGGTCCTACAAAGTGTCATCATACTTCTGAAGAGAATTTACAAGTCTATAAAAGAAGAAAGGTAGGAAGGATAAAATTGATTGGAAATTTTAGGCACATGAGATGGTTATTGCTTAAATTATGCCGGACTTTTATCATTTCTTACATTTCTATTGTAATTTGTATGTTTCCTTGCATACCACCTTGGATTACCAGGGTTGTTGTGAGAATAGTGCTCCAACACTGCAGCATGGCATGTGTAAAGGCTTGATGACTGATACGGGTGCTCCAGCAAAGAAAAATAGTAGGAGTAACGGTTTAAAATCTCAAAAGGGTGCTCATGTGAAGAAACATGGCATTGGCAAAGGTTTGATGAGAGTTTGGCAGATGACAAATACTGAGGCTAGAGATTTTCCTTCTTATGGTATTTCCAGTGAGAGCCTCATCCAACAGAAGAAAAATAGTTATCGGCAACGCCAAAATATTCAGGTTAGCTAACTAATTAACCTTTTTGAAGTTCACTTATCTCAAATATGTATCGTTTTCTTATGAAGCCAATTGAACATTTGATGTTGCAAATCTTTATTTTTATGAGATTGCTGGAAAAGACACTAATAGTTAGTCTTCTATGAGCAGAGAAAATTATCAAACAAAGAACAGGCTAAGAGGAAGATTCCCCTAAGTAGAAAGGTAAAACGAGTTCTAGCTATTCTACTTTGTCAGAAGAAGGATATCTGGATTCTTTACTTTAAGTTAGTATCTGGATTTGGCATGCTGTCATTTTAGGTGGAGTACCAGAAAGTTGAAAAGCGAAATCGTAAAGAAAAATGTGAACTTGCTCTGGATGGAGAGAGATGTCTGGAAAATTCAGAACACTTTGCAATGCTAATAGATGATGAGGAACTGGAGCTAAGAGAATTACAAGCGGGACCAAATCCATTAACTTGTTCTGCGCACTTTACAACCAATGGATCACATGGTTGTTCGCTTTGCAAAGGTTAGATACTTTGTTTTCTTCCCCAATATTGTTTTGTTAATTACTTTGTTTTCTTCCCCATTATTATTTTGTTCTATTATTCTCAATGAAAGCTGGATAAATTTTTTCCCTGAAACTAACCAAAACTTAAAACAGATTTGTAGAAAATAGCTAGAGTGCACTTGGTAGTACTTCGCATTGTCCTTCTAATAATGTTGTGTAATTTTATAGATTTGCTAGCCAAGTTCCCTCCAAATACTGTCACTATGAGGCCTCCCTTCTATGTGCAACCATGGGATTCCTCTCCGGAGCTTGTCAAGAAACTTTTCAAGGTATAGAAACGTGCTGTTCTATTCTGGTCCTGGAAGTGCTTAAAGTGATGGGTCTGTTACACATTATAGTCAACAGTTGACTATTGATGGCAGACAATGGTTTCAAATTTGCTCATTTCTATAATCAAGCATCTTGCTCTTAAAAATTTCAGTATTTTGTAAATTGTGAGAAAGCTTTTCATGCTACATATATATTAATGAGCTTTCTATTTCATACGTATCTAGCGAAATCTAGTCATATATATGCATGCTATATTCTTGTTAAGGAGTAAAAAGAATGCTGGATGGATGAAGGAAGAATGTTATGGTGCCTATTTATAAGAATCTGGGTGATTTTCAAGATTGTACGAAATAAAGAGATATTTGTTCACGAGTTGTATATAGCACAACCTAGTCATATATATGCATGATATATTCGCTTTAGTCATGGATAACTTATTAGACATATTCGAGATCGGGATCCTTGGTGTATGTTACTGATGGCATAGTTTATATCATAAGATATAGAAAGAGTTAAATCGTAAGTTCAATTTTTGGAGGAGTGCATTGAAATCTAAAGGGTTTAGGTTATGTAGGACCTAGACAGTGTGCGTAGAACGACAATTCAGTAATAGTAAAAATAATGGTATAATGGATCACTATAGAAGATCTTGTCTCATTAAGTGATTGCTTTAAGTATTTAGGTTCGATTATAAACAATGAACGAGTAGCTGAAGAGGATGTGATACATAGGATTAACATGAATTAGACAAAATGAAGAATGTTAAAGGAATTCTTTCACACGTGAAAATTCCGATAAGTTTGAAATGATAGTTCTATAGAACAATGATTAGACCTGCAACCTATGTTGTACCGAGTGTTGGGCTATTAAAGGACAAGAAATTCATAAGATGAAAGTAGTGGAAACGAGGATGCTTAGATGGTTATTTAGTAATGCTAGAATTGATAAGATAAGAAAAGAAAATAATCGTCAACAAGTAGTGGTACACTGTGCAAGGATAAATAAAGGCAATGACATTTATTATGGTTGCAACATGGCTTGAGTAGACCTAAAGAAGAGACTCTAGTTTATCAGAGTGGCGTGATGTTAGTAGAATGTATTTGAAGTGGGAAAGTAGACCTATACCATCATGGTGGTTGTGGTTGCTAAGATTTAGTTGCTTTGTACCAACTAGACGGAGTGGTGGAAAATGATCTATATAGTCGATCCCAAGGAATAGGGCTTGGTTTGTTGTTCGCGTTGTTTGTGTATATTTACATTATTGCTTTATTGTAATAATAAGGTCTAGTGACTTAAGGTGTTTTGGCAAAGTTAAATGGCAGTTCCCAAAAAACGTACTTCTGCATCAAAAAGGTGTACTCGTAAAAATACTTGGAAAAGGAAAGGATATGGGACAGCGTTAAGGAGTTCCATTTGATATTCAAAAACTGCTCAGCAACAGTCGGACAAGTGGGAAATGTTGGGGCGAACAAGAAAGGTTTGGGTAGAGCCAGTCTATCCAAAATCCTTTTTATTTTGAAGTGAAAGAAAATGCCTTTGAAGCATCAACATGACACTTAAGGGGCAGTAATATTAGATTAGACTAGACTCTGCATGCCATTCTTTTCTAGACATAATTGGTTCCTTATTATTAATTGTCCTAAAATATGACTTTGTGCCATTCTTTGATACGTATCAATTATTTTTTATGCAGGTCTTCCATTGTCTTTGTACTTGTGCTGTATATTGTGGCTCCTTCTTATTTTCTGTCCTAAGTTACGACTTTTTGCCATTCTTTGCTAAGTATCACTTATTTGTTATGCAGGTATTCCATTTTCTTTGTACTTATGCTATAAAAATTGATGCATGTTCATTCACCTTAGATGAGTTTGCGCAAGCATTTCATGATAAGGTATGCTCACATATTAATGCAGTGCTTTTCTATACATGATATCTTATATGGATTATTCAGGTTTGCCGATTTTTTACTACTTTTGATTCCCTTTTCTTCTTGTTTTGGTATTCAGGACTCCCTGTTGCTTGGGCAAGTACATGTGGCCCTTCTCAAACTTCTTGTATCTGATATTGAGCAGGACCTAAGCAGAGGATTTTTGCCTCATGCAAGCAAAAATCGCAGGTTCTTGGCTTTACTGCACTCGGTAAGTACAAGAATATGTAGACATAATAAATCTATAGTGACGTATGCATTTGTACACTTCATTTTGTTTCTTTTTACAGAGGTATGAGTACACACGTTTCTGTCTTCATATAATTTGCTCTGGATTTATCTGTGTCCTACTTTAAGAGGCAAATCCGCTGGCATTTCTATATTATACAATTAATATTTGTTAAGGTTGTGGAGATGGAAGTTTGACAAAGAATTTTTGATCTATTTTGTGTGCTTTTTGCTAAGCATAATATTCAACTTCTCCTTCAACGTGTTTGATAGGCTGGCCGCTGTTGTGCAGCCTATCTAAAAAATCAAGAAAGTTAGGTCTCGAAATCTGTAATTTGTATAGTTTCTATAATCCATTTTCACCCGTTCATATTTGCGTCTTCTTTAAATAATTCATTGACATCTAAGATCAAGAAGAAATGATTCATATTGGCGAATTGACGTTATGTCTAGTAATTTAAACGTCCCTTGGAAGAATCCAAGGTATTATATACATGCATATGGGATGGCTACATTTGAAAAATTCAAGATAGTTTTCACTATATTTATTATTTAGAACAAAGTTTCCTTGGCGCAAAAGCGGAACTGGAATTCTTGAAATCATAAAGAAGTTCAACAAACACGAAAACTTGAAGGTAATAATTTTATTATAATGAATTGGTCAGTGAAATAATTACAAAGTCTTTGTTTGTAAAATAATCTCCTAATCATAATAGCTAAAGGAAAATAAGTAATTAAAGCCTAAAAGGAAAAATAATAAAAATTCCTAATCTAAACAAGAAATAAAGTCCTATTACAACAAGAAATAATTCTTAGTCCTATTTGTGATAGGATTGTCTTACATCAATCTCGCCCACTTGAAAAAAGTTGTCCTTGAATTTGGTTGGAGAAGAGAATCACATTGTAAGAATTCAAATTTAACTTGGACTCGAGGAAAAATTTTAGCTACTTGTTTCCATTTTGTCGACTCGTTGAAGTGACCCAACATTCATAGCAGTTGGTATCTTTAAATTTTTATCAGCTGCATCTTTGAACCTATCCATCATTCGTTCCAAATTTTAGACCAAGGGTGATAATTTTGCAATCGTCCGATCGTTGCGAGGATGCCACTACCATCAAATGTGGCGATCAACTAAGGGTAAAATCTTGCTCTGATATCCATTTTGGTGTGAAAGGGAAATTGAAATTCTTGAAACAAGAATAAAGTTGAATTAAATTGAAAATTTGCAAAGAAATAAATGTCAAGAATTGTTACAAAGCCAATGTCTATAGTTTAAGGAAGATAAGTAATTATTATTATATAAAAGAAAAAGTAATAAAAAACCTAAAAGACTTAAAATTCCAAATCTAAACATGAAATAAAATTCTATTACAACAAGAAATAATTCCCAGTATAATTGTCCTACATCATTCCTATTCATGACATAATGGTTAGATTCATTAGATTATGTGTAGGAAAGATTTTTACATCGAACTATGATTTTCTTGATGGTAACTACATTTGTGTTCTTTGTTCTCAATCTTGTTGTAAGATGCAAATTTGGTGATTGAGAAACTCATCTGAGATTCGAACATTATTATCTATCAGGTATAGTTAAATAAGGTCAGTGGTTAGTTCATGTGTGTACTCATCATTATAAAAAATAAAAAAAATGCCTTGTCTCGTACATAATTAAGGCTGGCAACCCTCTTCTTCCACTTGCTAGGGTCATTTCTAAAGTTAAATCCCAAAAATTTATACCATACATGATGAGCATGTCGACTGGATTTAGGGAACAAGTTGTCCTAAGCATGCTGTTTTGTTCTGGGACAGGAAAAACAATAACGAAAGATAAACTAAGCCTTACCCCCAATGGTTTTGTTTTAGGTATGTGAAATTTTTAAGCCATTGTCTCATGCTTTCTTTGCAGTGGAAGTCCACTTTATAGTGTGGAAGCGTTGACAGAGAGAAAATAGAGGACTGGAGATCCTATGAAGTATCTTTGAGTTATTCACATCTGAGAAAATATGTGCTTGAATAATTACTTAAATTACACCATGAATGCCATAAAGGTATTGGATTTCCTCGTTAAACTGAAGAAACCCTCATCTTTATTATATAACATTATTAACAGTCATGTTAAAATTGATTGGCTTAATTAATTGACGAGAATCAGCAGCTCAACTCGTACTTAAATGGGATGAGCACGTGAGAAAGTGTTTTACTTATCAAAGAGAAACAGAAAGATTATCTGGAACCAAGTAAACTTAATAGTCTTTGCATGCTGCACTCTTTACCTTTATCGTGGGCCATGTGTAGATCTTTGATGATAGTGATTATGCGGGGCCTTGGCTTGGAATTAATGCATAGTTGGTGGCATGCCAGATACGATAGTTCATGTTTTTGGATAAATGCCTATAAACGTCTCTCTGTATCTGTACCCCTTCCCGATCCTCCTATCCTATGCATCTGGAGGCAAAATTATGTGCCACTCATATTTGAGAACAAATTCTTGACCATCTATTCTTTGTCATTTGGCAGGTTGAAGTTCAAGACTGTTTACTAGGCTTCTGGCAGAAGTCACTGAACCTCCTGACATGGACAGAAATATTACGTCAGGTGTTGGTTGCTGCTGGTTTTGGTTCTAAACTCGGAGTGGCACCTAAGGGAGCTCTCAACAAGGTATTCAAGTTTTTGATATCCATGCTTTACACCTTTTAACTTTCATAATGGTCTGTCATGCCTTCACTTCAAATGTAACACTGGATTGAATGGAATGAACAATAAGGATTCACGCAGCTAACCCAAATTTACTAGGAATTAGTTTATTTTTTGTTGTGCCCCATGCTCCAAAGTTTTATTTCATAACAGCTCATAGCACATGGTTTAGTAGGCCTCTTTTTCCATCTCTTTCCCTGCTGATGATACCCGCCAGGTAGCATTCTCCAAGTGGCAGGGCCTTGCTTTTGGTGCTTGTCATTGTGTACGCATGTATACATTATATGATTGGTTTGTTCTGTTGCACATAGGATATGTGGCCTTGTTAATGTGTCTACACAAAGGGTAGTAGATCATTACATGAGATTATGATTGTTAAGAAAGCTTGAGAGAGAAGCAATGTTACACAATTGACTCGTCAAATTCAGCTTGGTTGGTTGGTTTGCATGGTTCTTATGTGCTTATTTGCTTCTTCTTGTTCTGTAGGAAGTCAATCTTATGGCAAAGTATGGCTTAAATTCTGGTACATTGAAGGGTGAACTGTTCAGTACTTTGCTGACCCAAGGAAGCAGTGGAATGCAAGTCTCAGAATTGGCAAAATCTTCATCTGTAAGTTTGCATATTCTTGAATTAAGAGAGGAGAATATTCATTTTAGTATTTAGATGATAATATTCATTTTAGTGTTAGTTCAACCCACTGAGTTTCGAATTTCGATGTAATTCTCTATTGCTTACGATATTTGTCTTGTTCTGAAGATTGTTGAGTTGAATCTTGTGGATACTACCCATGACCTAGAGAATTTAGTACACTCGGCTCTCTCAAGTGACATTACATTATTTGAAAAGATTTCTTCTTCTGGATATCGTCTTCGAATCAAAGCAACCACAAAAGAAGAGGAAGTATGTCCTTCTGATTGTGAAGACTTTGGGAGTGTTGATGAGATTTCTGCAGTCAGTGGTGGATCCAACAATGCTGATGATTCCAAGTCTGAGTCCATGGATTCCAGTCCAGCTAGACTTAAGCAAGATTATTGTAAAAGTAAGAATAATACGTTGACAGTGTACAATGAAATTGATGAGAGCCACCCAGGAGAAGTGTGGTTGTTAGGTTTAATGGAAGGTGAATATTCAGATTTAAGCATCGAAGAGAAGTTGAATGCTTTAGCTGCATTGACTGATCTGCTTAGTGCTGGATCCAGTATCAGAACAGAGGTAAAACACCTTGTTGTTTTTCAGTTCTTCTTTCCCTCAGTCATACTTGTGTCTTCTCCTATTTCTTGGTAGTATGATATGATTTCTTTATCATTCTACCCACTGATCTTATTTATTTTTACATTATTTAAGTTATATATTGGTTATGTATGTGTTATAGCTCAATATTTATACTGATTTGAGGCTGATGCTCAATGTAGTAGCTAATAAAGTATTATTTTTTTTATTTTTTTTTTGAACTATGTATTTATCAGATCATTGTTTGATGATGAATTGGAGGCATTTACTTTTGGTTTTAGTATGGTGAATGAATGATGAGTTAAAATTGGAAGGAAGTGAAAATAGCTATTTGGATAATTTAACTCAAAACAGTCAAAATAATTTCTTAAATTCTGTGATAGTTGATATGATGACTTATAGGTGAATGAAAATTTTCATTGAGTTACTGTAGTGATACTGATCTTAGTTGACTTGGTTGAGTCAACTAAACAACAGGTGGACTTGTTTGCTTAAAATTAGATTTAGTAATCTGTTAAAGACTTTGATCATTCTTTTGGTGGAGTTTGAGTTCAACATGTTCACTCTGTTCAAGAATGCGAAGTCTATTTTACATATGTAAGCTTCTTTTAGCCAACATTGCTGTGTAAGTTTCTAAATCACTAGTATGAAGAGGCACTATCAGAATACCATACGTTGCATCTGAGCTCGAATGAGCTTTGGGCAAGCTGAATTTGAAGTGTGCTCGTGCGATTTTATAAGTTACCGTGCTCCTGTTTGTTTTTAAAAAAATTATTAGTTTAAATATATGTTCGAGCTTGGCTTGTTACTCTTGATTTAATGTTGAGCAGCTTGGGCTTGTTTATAGGGGATTAAAATGATGAATTGAAGTTCTGCAATTGTAGTGAATGAAACCATACATCAACAAATTTAGTCGTCAACTTTTCTGGTCAAAACTTAAATAAATATGCTTATTATATTTCTATTTTGCACGAATATACTTTTCCCAAGAAAGCTTTTGTTTCTAGATTACCTTCGTGGAGGTTTCATGGAATTGGTCTTCCTTGACTGCTTGATTTTGCTCAACAAGGAAGCTTCTTGAGATCGGCTTTCAAATGGCAAACTGGAAATGTCATTTGTTGGATAATTAAGATGCTGGAAAGAATAAAGTTAAAATATAATATTTATGCCACTTTACAGGGGAAAAAAAAAGAAAACTTGCCTAGTTGGGCCTTTTCTTTAGACAAATTTGTTTGCTGTTTGTTGCCATGACTTATGGGTGGTTGCATGGGCTGTCATTTTGTAATAAATGTTGGATATGTTTATTTGGTTTCTAGATTTGATCATATAAGCATCTCTCTTGCTTATTAAGAGATGGGAATTCATGATTGAATTCTATCAGTTGCGGATGTATTATATGAGTTATCGTTTGGTTACTGTCACTCTTTATCGCAGGATTTCTTGACACCTATACTCAACGTCGAATGTTCTCCAAGCATCAATCATTATGCTTCTGGTGGAAAAATAAAGCGATCAACTGTGAAACAATGTAAACCTGGGCTAATAGTAGGTGGTGGTGGACAAATGGTTAGTAACAATGACGTGAGTACATCAGATCAGCCAATCGATTCATTAGTTCCTCTATCAAAGATTGTTAGCAAGGGAAAAGATGGCAACACAAGGAAGGATGCTAAAGAAATGAAAGCAAAGGACTATTTACACCCCATGCAGTCTATCTTTCTGGGTTCCGATCGTAGATACAATAGATACTGGATTTTCTTGGGCCCTTGTGATGAATTTGATCCCGGCCACAAGAGGATTTATTTTGAATCTTCTGAAGATGGTCATTGGGAGGTGATTGATACTCAAGAGGTAAACTTTGTCTGGTTTTGTGTTCTTAACATACTTAATTCCTACTTAAATGTTGGAATTTGGTTTTTAACTCTGCTTGTCTCTGATAAATCTGGTTTCAGGCTTTGTGCACTTTGTTATCGACCCTGGACCATCGCGGTGCCCGGGAGGCTCGCCTTCTAGCATCCTTGGAGAAACAGAAAGCATTTCTTTGCCAAGTGATGTCCAGTATGCCAAATGCTGGTAGAATCAGGCAGCTCACAATATTTGATCAATCTGAACCAAATACATCTAGAGAAGATAGTTCGTCTCCGGTGTCTGATGTAGACAACCAATTGAGCCTGTGCGAAATGCAAAATGATCTTCCCTCTTCTACTGTTGCTATAGTTCCTGAAGTTGGGAAGAAAGGAGAACAGAAAGATCAATGGAGCCGTTCCCAAGCTTTTGGCTTGTGGATATGGAAGTCATTTTATTTAGAACTCAACTCTGTTAAAAATGGGAAGAGGGCATATATTGACTCACTCAGAAGATGTGAACATTGTCATGACCTCTATTGGAGAGATGAGAAGCACTGTAAGGTTTGCCATACCACATTTGAGCTTGATTTTGACCTAGAAGAAAGATATTCCGTTCATTCTGCAATATGTCAGGACAGTACAAATACTAACAAAGTTCATAAACAAAGGGTACTGTCATCCCAGTTGCAAGCTCTCAAAGCTGCAATTTATGCAATTGAGGTGAGTAGTTGTATATCTAAGCTTTAAAATATTTCATAGAAAATTGAACGTCACTTACACGCATATAGGATAAATATGCTTCTCTTTTCTGGTCTTTTAACTTGTTCAAGTGTGTGTGTTTATTGAATATTTCTAAGCATGCTTCTTTTGGTGATGATGTTTTTATGTTGTGCATACTGTAAACATCGGTTTAGTTTGCTTGCTTTTTTTTTTTTTTTCTTTTTTTTCTTGGAAACCAACCTCTACATAAATTCTGTCATTTCTTAAATGGGTTGCTCTTAACTGTTGAAGCACAAGTCGTGGTTAGAAGTTTTCACCTTGCAGCAATGTGGCACGCATCTCATTTTTTATGGCATCCTTTCGATGAATAGGAAATAATGGATTTGTAGCAGGTTTAAGATCACCTGGTTACCTTGACCTTGGCATTTCAATAGGCAATTAAAAATGCATGATGCATATGCTACTACATAAGTGGTACGAACCACATAGCTGCATTGGCACTACATGAAATAACATTTGATGCCTTTTATTTTAGACTGTCATCGTGTTAGAAACCCAGATGCTTAAATTGCTGACAGGGATATTTTATGGTTGAGTGGGAGGATGAAGACTAAAGTGTTAGCGTTGTAGCAAAATGAAAGCATAAATACTTGTAGCTATTAGGGCACGAATTTACCTTTGGCATTTCAGGAGTGATAAATCCTGTTTAGACATTTCTTAATAATTGCAGGGTAGATTCAGTGCCTAAAAAATTATAAGCATAGAAAGTGCTGTTGCCATGGGGGAACAGTTGAAACAACGCTGGGAAAAGAGAGTTTTAGTTGAATTTTTCTGGTTCTATGATTTGGATTGTTTTCTCAGTTATCTTGGATTAACATTTTCTTTCTACTTGCAGACAGTTCTGCCCGACGAAGCCTTTTTATGGCCTTGGAAAAAATCTGCTCATAATCTTTGGGTCAATAGGTTACGACGAACCTCGAGTTTGGCAGAGTTTTTGCAGGTGATGAAAATTGCATGTCTGTTATTGTGTTTGATTATTACTGGTTCACTTATCTAGAGGCTGTTATTTATACTCTCTCATCTGCTTTTACAAATGCTTTAGGTTCTTGCTGATTTTATCAGTGCTATCAATGAGGACTGGTTTTATCAATTAAATGACGACTTGAGTCTCAGTTATCTCCTGGATCAAATATTTGCAAGCTTCCCATCCATGCCACAAACATCATCTGCAGTCGCACTTTGGTTGGTAAAATTGGATTTGTTGGTTGCCCCTTATATCAAAAGAGTTCAGGCTAAAAATAAATCTCGACATGTTGACTGATAAAAGGTACATGGTTTCATTAATCTGAGTCACATGTGAATGGCGCTTCCATTTTGCAATATCCCCCTACAAGTTTTGGACTATTTAGTTTTAACATAACATGGTTAATTTTAAGAGCGTTATATTCTTTTGGATTTTATAATTTATTGATAATGTATGAAGTAGATGTTATCATTGTCTTCTCGTTTCTTTCCATTCTCAGTTATATTTACTGCTGTGGTTCTATACCAAATCTTGTTCCAACCGTTCATTTGAACTCTATATTTGAACACAAAGTCCTGTTTACTCTACTATTAAAAGATGCGAGATCCTAGATAAGTAACTCGCTAAATATTTGAATTGACCTCCTCTCAGATGTAGTGCTATCTAGTTTTCATGTTTCAAGTGTCTGGTGCCAAATCGCATCTACAGTTTTTTGTTTTATTGATTTTGTATAATTGCAGATTGATAAATGTATGAAGGGTAAATTGGATTTTAGTAGTGTAAGGTACACGGAAGAAACCCATACAATACGTAGAAACAAAAGAAAACCAGTAGTTTCAACTAGACGGTTGTGTGTAATTACGGGCAAGTGCAAAAGTGGTATAATATACAAACTTTTCCTGGATAAATTTCTGAGAAAGTTAGCTGTCCATAAAATTTTTACACCCACTTGATCATCCTTTCGAAGATAAAATAGGAACTGTATCTTTCATTTTGCCCTTCTGTTTTTCTGTTCATGTACAAGACTGAAATTTTCTTTCATGCCAGGTACCTGTCCCTAATCAGTAGACAATTTCCTGGTGAATCGTAGATAAAGAGAAGTATACGCATCCAGCTCCAGCTCTTGGCAACTCTTTTAACTGCCCGAGGTAGCATAATCTCAGTCATCACCATACAATCAAGTTGACAGTTACAAAGTGAAACTTGCGGACTTTCTCTATTTCTTTGTAAAGAGAGACAGAATCATATGATATTTAGTCCTAAAGCCAAAGGGGGACACCTTTATACGAGCCACTTAGCTCTGCTCGTTTTCGTCCATTGTTGGACTCCAGTCAAGTTCTTGTTAATGTAAAGCTTTTGATAGGTTTTCTTTTTCTTTGCTCCATAATTTCATTTTTGTTACTCATTCGCCTGTGATTGTTTACAGTAGTAGGTTGAACTTTGTTGTCCCCTGTAGGAAAGAACGCTGTAAAATAAATAAACTATTGTTACTGTTTATCAGCAATATGATGGTTTTGGGGCTGGTTATGCATTTTCATTTCAACGTCTCTTTGTTTGATCAATTAGTGAGTTCTTCGATTAATGAACAAAATTAGTTGAACATGCGCAACTAAGGTCCACGGCTATCATTATTTGAAAGTCCAAACAAATTAGCTTCTTTATTAGAATTGATTGGTTAAATCCTGCAGGAGTTTTTTACGGTAAGTATATAAATATTACTGAGGTTCAGTTACTGGATTAAATCGTTGAAATAAACTCGAGTACTACGATCCATATCCATACCCTTTTGAGTTTTGACTTCTTGATATATTCATACTAAATAAAATGTAAAAATGTAAAATAAAATAAAATGTTCGTAACAGCATTGCAAAGATAAGAGTCAAGGCACAAAAACAGAGAACAAAAAAAACCTAGTCTTTCTGAAATAAATTATAAGTTAATGCATTTTAAGTTTCTGAAGAAACAGTTCGCGGTCAAAATTTCCAAGTTCAAACGTCAGCAGAAAACTCATTTAACCGTGACGACCATCACCTCCGTGCCCTCCCGTGCTTCCACCTTGCTGTTCAGCACTTCCACTGGTTACTGCATTGCTGCGTCCAAAATCAGGAAAGCCTCTGCCTCCAGCACCATGAGGCTCGCCTTGTAGCATCCCACTGCTTCCTCCCGGGCTAATCCCAAGTTGGCCATGGAAGAATTGTTGTTGATGTGCTGGAAATTGCTGTTGGCCGTACATTGGGGCTCGTGCAGCCATAATTAATTGAGGAGTCATCTGTTGAGGTTGCTGGTGCTGCATGTAATGTGCACCAGGCTGCGAAATCCCTCCCACAGGATACTGCAAGACATCAACAAAGAGTGTGACCACAAACAAGGTTGTACCGGTTGTCATGGAACACTATGCAATAACTACATAACTAGTATTCTGCAGGAGTAACAATAAAAATTGATACGAATAGAGAAGGAATGGGGGAAATTAGAATTGTTAAAAATAGCTATTTACAATAAAAGACATAGGATCCAGCAACATTACCAGTTTACTGAACATCCAGCGTCTATGCAAAAGTTTGTTATGAATTAAGTCCTAACCACAAGTTCTAAAACCCTAATAATCAAGTAGAAATTTGAAAAACGCAAAGCAAACAAATTTATAGTGGTTCACCCTCAATTTATAGCATGCTTGTGCAGGACTCCCTCAACCCCTCAACTCTGTATTTTTCTCTTTCATGTTTAATCCCATGACATTTATGACTAGATTCATCATGAGACGTTTTAGTGATTAATCTTTAGTCGCCCTTGGGACATTCACCGGCAGTAGGCATTGGTCAACCACCTTCAGCAGGTTTTGATTTGCCTTTTCTTTTGCCATTCAGTCCTCCCCTTTATTCATAGATAGAGCTTTCTTTTTTTACTCCCCATTTTATTTAACCGAAACTGCATTCCTCACACTTGTTGATTGAACATCATTTTCTATGAAATATCTCTTTAGGAAAATTTTAAGTACGGGAATTTGGTAACTCTAGTCAGATGCTGCAAGGGGGGTCCTGCACGAACATTGCTATGATTTCGTGCTTGGTCCATGTATCGAGGAATCAATATATATGATCTATTTTGAAAGTGTACTTCCGACATGAAGTATATGCTATACTGAAAAAGAACTCCTTTACACGTCGTAGGATATTAGGCAGTCCTGATGCAGAATATGAATGCCCAATATACCTCCAACAAAAGTGAACTATATAGTTAAACTCAATACTGTCAAACATTAGACATTTCATCCTTGGCATATCATATGATGTAGAACCTCTCTGCTACCAAGAACAGGGTTACCTGCGATTGCGTGCCAAGTGGTTGAGGTTGTGAATCTGCAATAGAAGCAAGGTACATCAAGTTTCTCTGTAGCCTAGCTTGGTTCCTGCCAAGTGAGGAGACAGCCAACAAATAAACCACATTTCTAAAAGGTAGCCAATCTTAACAATTTGCACCGCACTAAATAAAATGAGCACGTCTCTAAGGACACATTATCCAAAAAAGCGTAAGATGTAGCATCAACCTACATTAGGATCAAAATTAATTTATTGAATTCAAAACTAGTCATCGTGGAAAATGTAAAATCCACATAGATGAAGACAGAGGTTTTCTATCGTCTTTTTATTTTTCCAGGGGGTGGAAGGTTTTCTTCCCCACCCCCAAAACACACATAAAATTAAATTTGCACAAGACTAGGTGATCCGACTATGACCAATTATGTTGTCTCCTGACTGATTTCTCTAAACTTATTCTCGAAAAAATTTATTCATGTATTCGGATGTTTATTTGCTCATAGCATCGATGCTAAAACAAACAATACCTTTGTAACTGTTTATATGAAAACGATACAAATTTAATGCAACTAGAATAGATTTTTAGGCTATCAATTATTTAAAAGTGTTCATTCTACTCGGTTTGGAAAGAGAACTAACTGAGTAGATTTTCTCACCATCCAAAGTTCATAATAATTTCATATCAATGAACCAGGCTTCCTAGAAATCTTGAAACCATTAATGTGTATTTCTTTTCATAGCCATATTTTGGAGGAGAGATAGAATAGATGAATAATTATACCAAATAATAATACAGCCCCGTTTGAACCAAATTATTGTAGAATGAGAACGAAAAATATAGCCGTTGTTGGGGCCCACACAAGAGATAGAAAATTTGAATTTAAATGTTGACGTGATGGATAACGGTCATATTTTTCATTTTAATGAGATAATAATGTAGATCAAACGGGGGACATCTGCTATAGTTTAGATGAGAAGGCAAGAGAATTAAAAAACCAAAAAAAAAAAAGTACTGTACTCACTCTGCACATTCACTAACTTTACCCGAGTTTTGGCTTTCGACAATCTTCAGAATCAGTGACTTGTTCTCATCCAGGTACTGCATATAATACATAATTGATTACCAAAAATAAAAACACTATACAAGAACGGCATTTAGCCTGGGGACAGTTGCTTAATTTTTTTATTTTTTTTTTATAGGTAATCAGAAAACTTTATAAATCAAAAAAAATACACAGGAAGTGTATTCAAAATATACAGTTGCTGAAAGTTAGCACATTGCATTCACATGGTCCATTAATCGAAACCACTACACGATTTAGGCTATATATTGAAGCCACTAGGGGAATGATGCAAGGAAAAAACTATGGTTCTATATTTTGACATATGAAAAAGTTGTTGTCAAAGCCTGTAATGCTGACTACCAAAAAAGCAATTATGCGAATGCTTAGACAAATAAAATAGCCTTTGTAGCTTCTAATGACACAACATTGACATTGAGATCAGTACAGCAAAGGAAAAATATTATAGAAGTATGGCTAAAGGGGTATTTATAGACGAGAAGGGATATCTTCTGTAGAGTAGGTCCTAGATATGGTTCGGTGTTGAGTGAAGGAGCCCAAAGCCATCATAGTTGTTCCATTAATAAAGACAGAGCTGACTAGACAAATCCAAACGCTGTAATGTCTTATAATTTGCTGGTTACCACATGCTTGAATTAACTCATTCACTGCAGTACATCAAATTTGAATGGGGTAAAGGATGACTTGCTGTTGGTTGTGTGGTATGCAAGTATCGAACAAGTGAGGGGAAAGCTCCATGCTTCTATGCATATCAAAATGTTGATATGCTCGACACTGTTCGTAGTGCAATTGGGACCTATCAGACCTATGACCGGGATCTGACCTTGGGCTTTCTTAGCACTCTTTGCTTGATATTTTTTAAAGCAGTTAGCAGTATCCACCTTTGACACACTCTTGTTGCCACGTGGCTAGGTTCGTAGATTGTATTACATAAGTTTTAAGCACGTTAATAATAATAACCAGTGTTCAAAAAGCAAGGGAAACACAAAAGATCAGTGAATAGAGGTTTTGGCCCTGAACTAGCGTACTCCGAAGATTAAACAAGGCGTATGATAACACGGAGCATGAAAATGGTCTCATGAAAATAAAATCAGTCGCTTTATTAATTCCTTGCTCCAAAACTTCTTGGATTATATTTCGTGGAGATCAAGTTATATATCCCTCCGAAGTTTGTATTCTACTACTATTTTCATATTAATATATATTCCACCTGCAGGGTGGGTTTGATTAAAAAAAAGGAAAAAAGAAAAAGAAGAAAGGAAAACAAAATAGAGTTAGTTGTATATCAAATTTTCTGCACGAGAACTCTTTTTTTTTTTTTTTTTTTAAATCATTCCCATGATTATCCAACATAAAGAATATAGT
This sequence comes from Fraxinus excelsior, assembly GCA_019097785.1. Taxonomy (NCBI): domain Eukaryota; kingdom Viridiplantae; phylum Streptophyta; class Magnoliopsida; order Lamiales; family Oleaceae; genus Fraxinus; species Fraxinus excelsior. Next base: position 18,590,317 of record CM032632.1, read on the forward strand.
TATATCAGAAGACACATACAATTATTGAATGATAGCAATGAATGAAATCAGGAACCAAAGGAGAAAACGAAAATCTCTCAATTTCTATTGAAGAAAAAAGAAAGGAAAAAAAATGCCGCCCCTGTTTGGTGGGGGATTGATTGATTTTTAATCTAAGTCAAAGAGTTAATTTCAATCACTTATTTTCAACTACACATTTTATCAAATTATCAAAATCTACTCGAAATATGATTTTATCCACCACAAAACCAGAAAAGGCACAAACCGACCTTCCTTCTTTCTGTCAAAAGGAAGACACGATCTTTCAACCTATGTACCATAGAAGACATCAACCTAACCCTAATTTTCATGAGCTACAAGAATGTCCTTCCAAATTATGGAGTTCACCACAAGGTAAAGCATTACTTTATCACAAGACTGACTTTTTTTTTTTTTTTTTTGACCAACAGAAGCAAATAAATAAACAATAAGAACTTTAAATCCAAATACAAGATTACTGAAATTGCCTCTTCGGAGATATTAATGAAGTGTCAAATCAAAACAAAAAGGCAATGGGGCAACTCTATATTCAGCAACAACCAGTAGAACATGTCAAGAAACCAGACAAAACTTCCTACATATATAAATTAACCTAAAAACCTCACCACAAAGAGAGCGCAAATGTATGGAAAACCCACCAAAAAAAAAACTTAATAATACCAAGAAGAAATTACAGGATACTAACTAAAAAATTTCAATTTCTTGAGTGAAAGTGAGGTGACCTGGGTATGCCAATCAGGGTGAATGACGGAATGCCCTAAAGAATAAAAATGTGCATACAGAGAAGCAGAAAAGAGGAGGAGGAAAAATTACCTGTTGAATATGATCAGTAGTGACGTTGCTGGGATAATAGGCTGCCATCATGGGCTGCATCTGCATCAGGTGCTGCTGCATGCCTTTCTTTTATACCCAGTAACCCACCCACAAACTGTATTCCACTCTATAAATATCAGCTCGTTGTTTCTGCAAGTTTGACTGTGATAAACATGCGTGTACAGTACAACTGAGAAAGCACAGCAAAAATTGAAAGAAATGGCCCCCGCCGTTTTGGTTTTATTCGTTTTCTTACAAAACTTCACTTGAGTTCAACAGTGACGCCTCAAGTAAACAAAACAAACACTCTCTCGTACAAATCCCACAAACCAACAAAAATATATCAATTATTTTACTTGCGCATATGATCTAAAATTCAGAACACATGCATCTATTAATTTATTCGTGCAAAAATTCTGTACATATATCAGAGTCCAAAATATATTTAATGATACGAGGGCCAAAAAATTTCAACGTTCGACTATTGCGCCAGTATATATTAGTGTGTATACCATTATACTTAGCCAAGGAAATTATTAAAAAAAAATGAGATCATCTAAGCACTGTCCCGTTTAACTCCCATTATATCAAATTATAAATTTTGAAAAAGTATTTCTTTGAAAAATATATGGTGGAAACTTGAAAAGGAAATAAAAGTTTTCAAATTAACATGTAACATTATTTTATGAAATATTATATAATTAAAAGGTAGAGGGATAATATTTTTGGGAAAATGGAGCCTAACAAAAGCAGGTGCGTGACTGTGTGAGAGAGAAATGAATCTGCGGCAAGAAAATGGTTCTTCTTATGGGTTAATGGTCTGTCTCTGACTCTATACAAAAGTAGGTCACGTGATGAATCTATTGTATGGTACACAATTTATCATGCAAAAAGATTTGGTTCTTAAGCCAGCCGCCACCGTCCAAACGCCGAGAGCATGGCGTCATCTCATCTTTCGAGGAGATGGTTATTTCACGCTATTTTGGTCGTCGTGGAATTCAGTTGCTTTATGCGATGGTCAGAGGTTGAGTGTGTCAACACACGCAGTGATTTCGTCTAGGTTTTAGGTGTACTTTCTGGTCTCGATTTTTAAGGGAGAGGCATTTGTTGGAAGAGGGAAGGTGTATTGTAAGGACATGGTCTTCGCACGTCATCGTTAGGCAGATGTTATTAATATTATCCTCGATAAGTCCTTGTTTGAGCTCTAAATTTTACAAAATAATAATAAATTTTGTAATAGTAATTTGTTGAAGAATGCATTATTAAAAAATAAAAATAAATATTTATATATAAATTATTTTATTATAAGAATGTGTGATTAAAAATAAATTTTTATATATTAAACGTGTCCTAAATTATGTCTGAAAAATATCTTTGAAAAAATCCAAGACTAATTGGATTATTTAAATTTATAATTAAAAACCATGAACAGTGAGTGAGAATTTCTAGGTGTCCAGAATTGATCGAATTGGGCATGAGGACTGATCGCGAAGTGATTGGGGTTAGGTCTCGATTGCAATTTGGAGCCATTGGCAAACGAGGCTGGGCCATAACCTATGTCTTGCATTGTTTTGTTGCGTTTGCGCTAAAGTGATTCTAGCGATGGCAATGGACGAGTCGTGCAATCCCGAGCCCTTTTTTTTTTGTGTTTTTTGGTAACTTTTTTGTTCACATTTTTCGCGAGCGTGGGCTCTTGAACTTTAGCCTCGTGGCACAAGCTCAGCTCGTCAAATGAGCTCCTCGCTTGGCTCGCCAAACAAGTCCCCTACTCGGCTTGGACTCGGGCTCGTTCTGAAACAAGCGCAAACTGTCCATAGACCGAGCTTCAACGAGCAAACGAGCTACTCTACCCTTTTGTCACTTCTGAGTGATTCTATTCACTTTTGGCCCACTTGAATGTAGCTAAGAATTCACAACACATAATTTCCATGGAGGATTACAATTTAGGCGTATCACATTCCGAAAGGTCCATACATGGTGTATGGATCGATAGTCCTAAACGGTAGGCAACTTGCAAGTGTTTCGAATGAGTTACCTCAAATACTTATTTCTAGAGGACATTGAGCCTATGATGCTAGGAGGTTTAATGTCACTTGGTAGTCTCATTGTTTTCCTAACAATTTGGTTGATTTTGATGTTTTGAAATTCGGTTAGGATCTTGATTTACAAAGAATAAAATGTCGTGTTAAAAGGTATAATCAGAATTAAAATGGAATAAATAGATTGAACCAAAGTTTAAATCTGGTTGAATTAGAGGTGAAATGTCTCGTCTCATTTTATTTTGTGCATTTCGTCTACAAACTTTGAGCAAAGTATCCAACTTGTCCTTGAACTTTGTTTCATCAAAAAAAATAATTATCAACCTTTCAGTTATTAGCTCATGTTTGACAACTATTATTCGAAAATTCTTCTTTCTACATACTAATTTTCGACAACACTTTCATACAATGAAATTACTTTTTAACCACACACACTCCTTAAAACCCCTATTCAAAACATTATTATTTTCCTAAATAATAATAGTCAAACGGGGGTTTAGTAGAGTTTGTCCTCATAATTTCCGTCCAATTTTACCGTAAAAAGCATATAAAATGAAAAATTTACCCTCAAATTTACTTATTTATTTCCCTACTTATATAAAAGAGTCAATCCGCTGAATACTGTTCATTTGTGAAGTATTTTGTTTTCTCATTGTATCCTTCCTTAACTGTTCATCATGAACAAATTGTCAAGAATGTAGGCGGTGGTGAAAGGCTGTGGCTTATCAATCCGCTAAATACTGTTCATTTGTGAAGTATTTTATTTTCCCATTGTATCCTTCCTTAACTGTTCATCATGGACAAATTGTCAAGAATGTAGGCGGTGTTGAAAGGCAGTGGTGAAAGGTGGTAGCTTATTTTTTGTGCTATTACAGAGGTAAAAAATAATAATAATAATATATATATATATATATATATATATATATATATAGGATGAAAAATATATTTCCATTCCAGTGTAAAAAGCTTGCGATTTCCTTCACCCTATATTGTTTGGTCTTGCAGCCCCCTCAGCTTCGTCTTGCAGCAGAAAAACTTGAGATTTCCTTCACCTATATTGCTTTCTAGCGTAAGTATTTATTTTGTGTACAAGTTATTTTTCTTTATATTGTTTTTACATGTTTAGTATATTTTTTTCAATCCAATTGTGTTCCCATGTTTAAGATTTTATAAGTAGTTAAGTAATAGTTAATTACCATTTAGTTCATTCTGCCATAATGAGATCATTCACTTTACACCTTTGATTTGATAATTTCCCACCGGTTAATAAAAGTACCACTTTAGCCCCCTCTTCCCCTCCCCCTTCCTCTGTGAGGGTTGAATCTTCCGCAGAGACACATAATTTCAATCTCCTTGGTTACAAATGTGCTCGTCTTTTTAATGGCTACTGATTTTCCACGAAAAACCCCATGATGAACATGCAACTTCATTTAGGATATGCTCATGTAGTTTCCACAGCTTTTTTTTTCATCTACCATTTGGAGAGACTTCATTTGATCTGTTTTTCCTGTGATAGAAGAACCCAAGACACAGTTTTAATTGGAAAAAAAAAATCGCTTTCTCCATGCGCGCACGGAGAGTATTATTTCTCTCCGTGTTTTGCCCGCATGGAGAAACACTCTTCGTGCGCGCACGGAGAATAACGTGACTCTTCGTGTCGTGCGCGCACGGAGAGGCACCCTCCGTCCGCGCACGTTCCCGTGTCTCCGATTTTTTTTAAATATAATATCATTCTCCATTTTTTTAAGTTTCTTTCATCATTACATACCCACATTAAATTAGAATTTCTTTCGTGTCTTAGCACCCGCGCCTTTTTTTTACTTCTACTTATTTACATTTCACAAAAACAATAGAAAATATTCAATTTCATACATACATGAAAATCAAAATTCCTTTCGTAGGCGTTGCCCCCGAACCCCCACGAGGGGCGCTGCCCCTGCCCCCCAAACCCCCCGCGACGCCTACCTTTTTTTCAATTCTACTATATTGCCTCTAAATAAATCACTCCAACCTTCATCTCGATGCGCCCACACAGAATGTTCAGAATTTTTATTTTTTTACATTTACAATTTTAAAAATATATATTTTCCTATTAATTAATAATCACTACACATTTGTCAACAATTTTTAAAGTACATAATATTCACAATTAAAAAATAATAATAATAATAATAATAACGTTAATTAATAAATCACTCAAACATCTACCTTTTTCCCCATTTCTACCCTACTGCCTTTAAATATCTAATTTCTCCTATAAATTTACCTACAATTGTTGACTTTCCAACCCTATCATTAAGGAACCCAAAAGGCAAAAACCAACAACTTCTTCTCCACGCTTTACCCTCGATATCAAATCCAAATTCCTTACCTCAATTCTCTACCGACCGTTAGTGCAAAAAATATCTTCATCGAGCTCACAAAAGCAATTGGAATTGACATTTAACTTACAATAACTAATCCATCTTTCCGTGTTCAAATTCCCACTGCAAATATAAGAAGACTGTGAGGATTTTCATATCTTTGTTGCATTGAAAACATTAGTTTAAATCGACAATAGGTCTTATGTGTTGTAAGAGCTGATACAAAACTTCAAGATAACTTACATTTGTGTGTAGAAGTTTTCAAATAAACATCATAAGGAATGTGTGTTCCTTCTCTTATCTTCTTCAAATCATACCAAATTTTGAACATGCAAGATCCCTTCATTTGTCAATTCTGTATTTTTCTAAATATATTGAATTAGATATATAATTCTGTCCTTTTAATTATGTATTCTTTTTTTAAATTCTTTGTGACTGATGAGATAGAGATAGACATGTTCAATTTAAAGAGTTTGCTTTGTATTTGAAATATGGATGGTGTTAATTTAACTGAGTACCATGGATTATTGTGATTCCATTTTCTAATCCTTCATTTTATTATGGTTGGTAGGTATTTTTCTTTTATTCCATTTTTTTGTGTATTTGGGCTACTTAATTATTTCTGAGCATGAAAAGAAGTTATTTCTTCGACTGTACTGAACAGTTTGCTTTAGTTGAAAATATGTCAAATAAGTTAAATATATTTAATGGAGATTTTATTCCCACCTAATTTTCTTTACTTTTTCTTGGTTGCTCTTAGCCTCAACTATTTCGTATATTATTGCCATGGATGTTCGGAATTCCGATGAAGTTATTGCTCCTTTAAACTTCAAAATAATGTCCTCTCGTCAACAAGAAACTAAAAGGCAACGAGAGTGACGGTAACGGCTTCGTACTGGACGCACTGATCGTCGTAAAAGAATAGCATTTGGACATAATAATTCTGATGTCGGTCCTACGTTACCTGAACATAATAATTCCAATTCTGTGCGAATACAATCTCCTATGATGAATCATGATTTCCAAGATGTTGAGGTTTCTACTTCAAGAAACCAAGATTCTCCTAATATTTGCAGCTTTGAATTACAAAAAAAATTTAATATATTCAACATACCAACCACTTCATATGTATTACCTACGTGCAATATTTGTAAACATTGTAGTGCAAGAAAATTTTACAGAGAAAGCAAAGGTTTCTGTTGCTCTGATGGAAAAGTTCATCTTCCTATTCCCGATTCACCCGCTGAGTTGTACAACTTATTTACGTCCAAAGAATCCAAAAATATAGAATTCAAGAAGCTTGTAAGAGGGTATAATAATCATTTTGCTTTTACTTCATTTGGTGTTAAATACGACAAAAATCTTTTCAAATCATACAAAGGTATTTACACATTTCGAGTACAAGGGCAAATATATCATTATGTAAATAAACTTATCCCACAAGACAATACGCCTTCTTATATGCAGTTATATTTTTATGACACAGACAATGACCTCAAAAATCGTATCCAAATTTCAGAAAATTTTGTTCAAGACACTTTGATTTATTTACTTGAAATTTTGAAGGTAAATCCATATTGTAGATTTTTTCGGTCTTTATCTAATATACTTAACTTGGAAGGCCATGAAATACACATAAGATGTGATCCAGGACTTGATCAACATGTCTTTAACACTCCTACAGTATCTCAAATAGCTGCTATATGGGTGGAAGATGATACGAATGCTAATGTTCGCGTTCGTAATATTATTATACATGGTCATTCTAATGATGTACATAGAGTCCATTATTATTACGGTTGCTATGATCCTTTACAGTATCCATTACTTTTCCCATACGGGGAATCTGGTTGGCATGAAGGGATTAGGAGATGTATGACGACCTCTGTTTAACCTACTTCTGAATTTGATGCTATACCTTCAACAGTAACTTCTACAGCTGAATTTATTGAACACGAAAATAAAGGTTCGTAAACAAATTTTTTCCATATTTATCTCATTTGTATCATGTAACTGTTATAAATGAATGATCACTTTTTTGTAGTGCTTAGTGGAACGAAGCACCGATCTCAGGTTTCTTGTCGAGAATATTATTCATACGAGCTGCAAATTCGACCTTACGGTAAGTCTGTTTTGCTTTATAGTGGTCGATTGTTTCAACAATATGTCGTGGATATGTATGTTAAGATTGAAACTGCAAGATTAGACTATTTTCGTAATAATCAAAAACAAATTCGAGCGGAACTTTACCAGGGTATTGTAGACAGTGTTCAAACTAGAGAGACGAGAGGTTGTAACATTGGAAGAAAATTTATTTTGCCACAGTCTTTTACATGTGGTTCTAGAGATATGTTAAGGAGATATATAGATGCAATGGCTATTGTCCAGGGTTATGGAAAGTCTGATATATTTTTGACTATTACATGTAATCCAAACTGGTTAGAGATTAAGCAAGAACTAAAACACAATGATGAGATTCAAAATCGACCAGATTTAATTGCACGTATATTTAGATCAAAATTAGAAGAGTTGAAAGATGATTTATACAAAAAAAATATCTTGGGCCATGTTGTTGCACATATATATGTTATTGAATTTCAAAAAAGAGGTCTTCCTCATATACATTTTTTATTGATTTTCAAATCTGGACACAAAATTTGTTCTGCTGTAGATGTTGATAGAATAGTTAGCTGTGAAATTCCTAACCAAACCAAACATCCTCATCTTCATTCTGCTATTGTTAAACATAATATGCATGGTCCTTGTGGATATTTGAATCCCAAAAATGTATGTATGGAATCTGACCAAAAAAGTAAAAATAAATTGCCTAAGGATTATTGTAATGTCACTACATTTGGTGACAACTCTTACCCTTTGTATAAAATATGTGTACAAAGGACATGATCAAATTAATTTTTCAATTGCACCAACTGAAATAATGAAAGAAATTGATGAAATTTCTGTTTATCAATCTGTTAGATGGATATCTCCATCTGAGGCAATGTAGATGATTTTATCGTTTAATTTAGCAAAAATTCATCCAACTGTTTACTCTTTACAACTTCATCTTCTAAATCATCAACAAGTGCGATATAATGACGACGACGATTTAACTACTATTATTGAGAATGAAGATACAAGACGAACAATGTTAACAGAATTTTTTAGAGTGAATGAAACAGATGAACTTGCTCCTACATTATTATACCGAGATTTTCCAGCACATTTTGTTTGGAATTCATCTAAGAAAACTTGGATTCCCAGAAAGAAATATATTGTCATAGGCCGAATTGTTTCAACAAATCCTTATGAAGGTGAACGATATTTCCTACAGGTACTTCTCAATTATATTCGAGGTCCAACATCATTCCATCATTTACGAACTTTAAATGGAGTAACTGTAAGTACATATCGAGAAGCAACACTTTTACATAGCTTGTTAAGCGGAGATAATCATTGTGAAGAATGTCTATCTGAAGCTATTGTTTATAACATGCCTACTTCTTTAATACGTCTGTTTGCTACACTTCTTATACTCTGCAACCTTGATCATCCAAAACTACTATGGAATAAATTTAAGAGTTATATGACAGACGATTATGGCATGAAAATAAACCTCCAGATGTTGCTGAATTACATGCATTGGAAGACATAAATTCTATTCTAGAATCATTGGGTAAAAATATAAATGATTATGAAATAGTGTCATTCAATGTTAATATAAATGAAAATGAGAGGTTGACAAGAATGATTGCAGAAGAGACGACAAATTTAGATATTTAAGGGGGTTACGCTTGTGCAGCAAGCTTAAATGATGGACAAACAATTGCATATGATACTATCATGGAAAAGGTAAATTGCAATTCAAGTGCAGTTTATTTCATTGATGGTCCAAGAGGAACAGGTAAAACTTTTCTATATAAAGCACTCTTAACTGGTGTGAGGTCACAAAATTTAATTGCTTTGGCTACTGCATCATCTGGAGTATCTGCATCTCTTTTACCTGGAGGACGAACAGCTCATTCAAGATTTAGAATTCCGTTAGAAACAGTTGGTCAAGTAACATGTTCTGTAAGTAAACAATCTGCTTTAAGAACTTTGTTGAAAATGTCGAAGTTAATACTCTGGGATGAAGCGCCTATGGTAAATCGTTGTGCCATTGAAACTATTGATAAAATGTTTAAAGATATTACTGATTGTAATTTGTCTTTCGGTGGGAAAGTCGTAGTTTTAGGAGTAGATTTTCGACAAGTTTTACCAATAGTACCGAGGGGAAAAAAAGATGACATTATGAAGGCTAGCTTAATGTTCTCTTACCTATGGCCTTTATATTCACACATATCCTTGATTGAGAACATGAGAGCAAAATTGGATCCAACAATTTGTGATTACTTACTTAGAATTGGGAATGGAATAGAGTAAGAACATAATTGTCATTGCATTAAACTTCCTAAGGACATAATTGTACCATTTGAAGATGAGATTACATCTCTCAAGAATTTAATAAATCATGTATTCTCGAACATAGAAACGTATTTTGATAATTTACATACAATGGCAAATCGAGTCATTCTGACTCCTCTAAATGAATGTGTTGATCATATTAACAGAATTTTACTTGATGAAATTCCTGGTCAAATGTACACGTATTATAGCTTTGATGAGTCAGTTGACAAAATAGAACAAAGTTTACAGGAAGACTTCTTGAATACTTTGACCCCAAATAGAATACCACCACATGAATTGAAGTTTAAGATTAACTGTCATGTAATGTTAATGCGTAATATTAATCCAGCTGAGGGCTTATGCAATGGGACACGTCTTACTTGTAGAAAATTTGATAAAAATGTCATTCTTGCTGAAATTACATTTGGTGAATATTGTGGAAAACATGTTTTCTTACCAAGAATCTCTTTTATACCTCTGAAAAGTGATCAATCTTCAATTCCATTTAAGCGAACTCAATTTCCAATCAGACCATATTTTGCAATGACAATAAACAAAGCACAAGGTCAAACACTTGAATTTGTTGGTTTGTATCTACCCGAACCAGTTTTCTGTCATGGTCAACTTTATGTAGCATTGTCAAGAGCTAAAACAAGCAAATGTTTAAAAGTTTTACTCAAACCATCAAACACTCAAACTATGCACTCTACATGTACTAAAAATGTTGTCTACAAAGAAGTTCTTTCATTCATACATACTTAGAACTATAAATGTTTTGTACGTATTTTTTTAAACCTCTTATCTACTATTTTGAAACATAAATATTATACAAATTTTTAAGCAGATGGCTTGTGGAAAATCAGGTTGTGAAAATGGGATATGAAAAGTAAACAAGACTTTCTATGTGTCTTTGGAGTTTTTCAGAAGATGCATGAGATGGAAATAAAGCTAACTGTTATCATCTTTTCAGCAGTTCTGAATGCTTGCAGGTACAATAGTTTAATCACTCCTCTATCTCTTAACTTGTGCACTTATTATAATTATATTGTATTCTATGTTAATCGTTATTGTTATGTTCATAATTTTCCTTTGTAGTAAAACTGTTTTAAACAATTGTTATAAGTCTTAGAAATATTCTTGATTTTACTCTTACTGTTCATTCTCTTAAATTCCAACCCTCTTGAAAAGCTGTTACATTTTTTAAAAAAAAATTCTTGAGTTATATTGTTCAATGAACCATTTTTTGTTTTCACCCTCATTTCAGTTCTATCTCCCGAGCGTAAAAAGGAGACCCAATGGTTCGAGATTAGTCATGAATAGATTCCTAAAACCTAATTGTTCAGGTTGGCTTTTTATGATATTTATACCTACGATCACTCTAAATCAAGATTAGGGTTTTTAGATACGAGTAAATTAAACGATTGATGTCATTCTCTGAGATAATGGAAATTCACAAGTTAAGGTAGGTTGCTAAATTTTGTTGTCAATTTTTGGTTGACAAGTTTGTTGCTTAGCTAAACACGAAAAAGTATATGGAAATCTTTGAAAAAAATTTTGTTATTTTTTAATGCTTTTAAGCATAATAAAATTCCTTTTATGCTGGTTTTAATGTGTTTAATGAACGTATAAAATGTTTGGAGTTTTAAATACTGAGTATCCTGATCTGAATCCATTGCAGAATTAGAGGAAATTGTGCTTTTTGTTAATGTTGGTGCCAAGGACTCCATTGAACCAGCTTCCAGTATAAGCTTTCTGGGTGACAAATTCTTTGAAGGGAGAGAAACATTTCAAACTGAGGAGTTAATCAGTAGTGTTGGTAATTATCCATTCATATATCAATCAACAAGATTGGGAGATTTCATTTACCACATTCATGGTCTTCCCCCTGGAGATAACTTTTTTTATTTTCATTTTGTTGAATTAGTAAATATATATGGGCCCAAAGGAAGATGAAATGACAAGTTGGCTGATTATTACTTCAATTACTTTGTTATTTGTAATCCTAAAGTATTCGTGACTATAACTTATAAATTGGGGTTATCTTCAATGCATATTTTATCTGATTTTGATATCTTCTCAATCATTCGTTCCAATAAACCTTTGCAATTAATTGATGCTAGAATTACCTATAAAAAAAATTAGTTGATGTTGGAACCTCTATTAAGGATAATGGGCTGCTTGTGTTACGCTTTGAAGGGATACTTGGAAGCCCTATAGTCAGTGGTAATAGAATCTCGATTGCCTTGTGATGGTGCGGCTGATGATAGAGAGTCAAATTCGTGTTCCGTGATCGTCTGAGTTGAATATACTGTTGAATATCTTCATCGCTTCTCCATATGATGTTGTAACATGAATATTGAAAGTAGCTTAAAGCAAACAGATAAAATAAAAAGGAAACAAATGGGGAAATGCAAACAAGATAACCACGAACTAAAAATATCACATTCTAAACAAGGAAACAATGGCACAAATAATATCTGAAGGGCCTATAAAAATGATAATAATAGATTTTACATATGTCTTCAATTACAGAAAAACAGGTTTGGGAATATATTTTGGTTAAATAAAAAAGATAAAGAGATAAATTATATTTGTGTGTGGAACATCCTAAGGTGTGTGTATTATTTCACTTATTTTCTTTAAATAATACCAACTTTTTAACAGGGACGGTCCCTTAATCTGCCAATCGTGTATTTTTTCTAAATAATATTAGGTTAGTTATATAATTCTGTCGTTTTGATTATACATTATTAATTTATTTAATGCCTCACACACCTGCCATGGTTCTTTGTTTTTCTTTTTTCTATTATAAAGATTTCATAATTTAATTTTAAAATTTTTTGGCTCAATTAAGCTCATTTCTTAATTCCATCTATTATATATACGCTAACATAACCTCCAAAAATATGACAGCCTATGCATTGCATGGGCCAAAACTAATTTTAATAAAAGAGAGAAACGATAAGAATTTATTTTATAGAGGAATAAAAAGTTACAACATATCTAGGGACATAATTTAAAAATTACAATGAACGAATATTATTCTATTTTTAATCTTTCAATTCTATCTAATTAAGCAAAACTAGAATTTATATGCTCTTAAGTATCGGTGTTTAATTTATATGTGATTTAATTCAACAAAGTATAAAACCATGGAAGAATTATATCGATATCTAGAAACTAAAACATTTGTCACCGACATACATTTTAAGATAGGTGACAAGAAAAAGTGTTAAATATAGTGTACAAGTTTTTTCTGAATAATTACATTAAGAACTCAATTCTTGCTTTTGGGATTCATTATCATTCGATGCTACTGCAAAATGATCGCCCATAACTTGAGGAAAAGCCGACGTCACAGAGGTGGAGTGGCTGGAAAAATCTCCTTCATTTTCAGCCAAAGTGCAGCGTCGACTTCCTTTTCCTCCCGGAATGTACGTGCATGTGCTGCTACCAGATGACGGAACGGTACCTCTTGGAAGAGATTGAATCACAAGATTTTTCTTCAGCCATTGCTCCTCATTTAGTGGCCTCATTGCCCAAATTTCTCGAGTAAAACTAAAGAACATTAAGAAAATAAACATTAAATTTAAACAATTATATCGATGATGAGCCGCCATTAATGATAACACTATAGTTTCAAACGTTTTCTGGGTAGTGGTGATGATCGATCTGGATGTTATGTATATATATAAGAAAGTGAGCGGGTAATTGACTGAGTAGCCGCGGTTTGAAGTTTGACGAGTAGAGTCTAAAAATAGGAACGCGGATCAAATTTTATATAGTGCAGAATAAGTCTTATGTTTGTCATGGCATTGACCTTTTCAGCTCCCACTCACCCCACCAGAACACACACATGGACAAATAAACAAATAAATAATAATAGCGACTTTTATAGAAGAAACAAAAAGTTTGTGGTTTGTATGCATAGATTATTATAATTTCTTAAAGAATAAAAATGTTTTTAAACGTTGTTTCAAATTATAATTGATTTCGTATGTTTTAGAAGTTAAGAATACATAAAATAAAGGGAAATTTGCAGTCACGATACCAAACTTTTTACTTTTTTTACAGATTTAGTCCAAACCTTTGATTTGTACCAACCACGATACCAAACCTTTCAAAATATAGCTGCGGAGCCATCCATTTAATTGTTAGTTGACCAAGAATAGTAGATTTGACCAAATTTTAAAAGGGCGAAATGGTAAATTTACAATTTTAATATAAAATAATTATAATAATTAGAAAAAGAAAAAAATTAAATAGTCATCTTCTTCCTCAAACCGCTTCAACCACCACCAGCTGGCGCCGCCTCTTCCTCCTTAGCCCGTCATCGCTGCTACTCTGACCCCATCCTCCCATTGCGAGGACGAGCTGAAGTTCTTCAATTGCGACGCAACCAATCCTCGTAGCAGTCACGTCGTCGCCGCCCCCCTCCGTTCGTAATGGGCGGCACTTCCAGCTTCGTAACATTACTTGCCCTACCATTTCCCTCTCCTTCACCCTTTCCGCTCTTCCTCCTTCTTCCGTTGCCATCTCTCCACCTTTCTCCTTCGCCCCTCGGTCTCTCCTCCTCCAAATCCAAAACCCACACCCCACAAATTCTTCCCCTCAACTCCACCCAACAACAACACTTCCACTCCCAATCGGCACACGAGAACTATATTCTTCATCTTTAAATCCATTGCATACTAGAAGAGCCTCAGAGCTTCCTTTACAAAGGCTGCTCATGGCCATGACGAGCTCCGATTTTGATTCGATTCTCATACCAAATCGGAAGCCCAATCCATTTTTCACAATATCATCAACCGCGAATCTGTCTTAATTGCATTTCACTGGATACACGTCATGGTAATAAGCCTCATATGCTTGAAATTGAATAGCAAAATCAAAAGCAGATCTAAGAGATTCAAGCCAATTTTTTAGAATATCCGATGAGAGACCGATAAGAGGAGACTGAAACCTAAGCCCACTAGAAGTTTTCAAGTTAGAGATCTCCTTCACGAACTTGAGGAGGTCAACTTACACACCGTCCCAATTTTCTTGGGTTTGTTTTCTTGTCTTCTATTTTCCAAAAAAATTCAAAATTTGAACTCTTAAGCAGGTTACAAGAATTTGAATTTTTCCTTTATGGAGAAAAAATTGAAGTTGTGATTTTTCTGTGATGTAGTACTATATGCCTGAAAGTCGGAGCAGCGCGCGAGGATGGGCAAACGAGGAAGAGGTCACCGGCGCCGGCTGATGATGGTTGAAGCGGTTTCATGATTAATACAAAAAATGGATGGTTTAAGGAAGAAGAAGAAGATGCTGATCCATGTTGTTTTTTTGTTCTTTTTTTAACTATTATAATCATTTTATATTAAAATTGTAAACTTAACATTTTGCCTTTTTAAAATTTGGTCAAATCTACTATTCTTGGTCAACTAACAGTCAAATGGATCCATCTATTTGGACTCCAGCTGCTACATTTTGAAAGATTTGGTATCATGAGTGACACAAATCAAAAGTTTGGTACGTGGCTACAATTTTTCCTAAAATTAAATTATTCTCGCGTGGCTAAAATTAAACACCTATTTGATAAAATAATTTTGTTAGGAGGATTTGTGGATAAAAGTAACGAAAAATTATGAGTTCATTTGTAATTATTGGAAAAATATGTCATTAAATTGAGTTTGAAAAATGATAAATTTAAAAAATGAGGAGCTGAGTTTCTTTTAACAAGTCAACTAGTCAAGTAATGTTGCGCGTCTCAATTAATCTCATTACTATAAGGGGACCCTTCCTCTATCATCTGACAAATAAATTTGATATGATGATCATAATCATTAATATGTTATACCACTTTGTCAAAAAAATGGTTGACAGATGAAGTGACATAGGATCTGTTTGGGTCAGATTAAAATTCGATTTTAATCTAAGTCAAAGTTAAGCAATTAATATCAACCACATCTTTTATGGGTCTCACATCTTTTCAACCACACATTTCAAAAACTTCTATTACAATACACTTAAAATCTAATTTTAATCTATACCAAACACTCTTATAATATTAATTTGTAAGATGTGATTGGATGAAAAAATTAATTACATTCAAAGAAATGTGATATTATGTCAATCATTGTATCAAGGATTATGTTATCGTAGCATGATTCTAATCATTAACTCAATCTAATATAATGGTCTTAAAGTATTAAGAGTAATGCTAATTTGCCCAAGTAACCTTACAAAAGGGGGATTGCCCAAGTGAGTTGGCACCCCCCTTCCAATAGGAGGATGTCAACTCACTTGGGCACTCCTCTTTTGTCGTCCAACTTGGGCAATGTAGTATTGCTCATTAAGCCTTTTAAAACCAGTATGCCTACATCCAAACACAATACTGATTTAAATTTTCACTAAAAAAAAAAAATCAATAGTAATTATGTAATTTGTTTCTTAAACTTTTATCACCTTTTGATTTTTAACTTGGATATTATTTATTCTTAATTACTACATAAAATAAACAATAAATTTCTCCAATTACAAACCGATCTCGTTTATTATGTATTTTTGTACATTATTTGTTTCTTTAATAAAAAATAAAGCATAAGGAGAAAAAATAAAAATGCATTGACATATTAATTTGATTTGAATTATAAGATAAATATCAATTTGTCATTGTCCTGTTATCGTCGTCAAATAAGTATTACTTTAAACGGATTGCTGGTGTTTCCTTTTGAAAAAAAGGGCCATTTTTGTTTGGTACCAATTAAGAGTCTGTTTGGTACGGCTTAAAATCCAATTAAAATTGAAAATATGACCGTTATTGAGTCTCACCCGTCTAATAAAAGTCAACACTAACAGCTATATTTTCAATTTTAATCTCTACCACACACCCTCTAAAATCTGTTGGTGAAATATTGATTTTACTATGCAATAATTTATATTCAAAATAATTATTTTACAGTTAATAAACTATTGGACATAATTTCGACTTACATGATGATTATGACGGAGGCAAGAGCTTGAATCTTTCTCCTTAAAACGATAATGTCACACAATAGTGCAATGGTATTTTGACACTCGTCTCCCAATATATAATGACCTCGACTTGTAATAGTAACACTCCAAATTATAAGATTTGGTGAATTTACTAATGTTTTGATCTTTTTAAAATTGGAGAACTTAAAATGCAAAAAAAAAAAAAAAAATTCCGGATTAAAATGCATAATATGGAATAATGCAAAACGTGACAATTATATTTTGCAAGAGAGAAAATCAAGAAAGATTTTGGAATGAATAAAATCCAGCACATAAAAACCTAGTTATAAAAATTGAAAAGTTGTGTTTAAAAGACACAATAGTTGAAAAGTTACTCTTGAACAGACACAATCCATTTGTACATATAGTTAACAATCAACCATTAGATCCTAGAAAATGTCACATGTCGCCCACAAAAATCCGTGGAATAAATAAAGAATATAAATAAATATATTGTTTAAATTAATAATATAATTCAAATAATATATACCAACTTGGCCCAATCTGTAATCGTGCCCTTGCGCGTGCTCCTATTGTGCCATGCCAATCCTAGCGGAGCCAAGCCGACAACAATGGGTGTGTGGGCTTTGGCTGAACCTGCTAGCATGTAAGTCATCTCCTCTTCAAATACTATTGATACCCCTTGTGACTCAAACACAAGTCCCAAATTTGAACAATATAAAGTGATTTCTACCATTTTAGTTTTTCTATGTGGGATTGACATTTTTCAATTTCTCACCAATTTTTATTTCAAATTTATTTCAACTTTAAGTGATCATTTTTTGTCTTTAATTTTGCATTCACCTTAAATTGGTTTTCAAGAAAAAAAAAATATTACATTAATATACTTGTAAAGTAGAATACACTCGACCAAATAATTTTTTTTTGTCCAACTTTTGGGACCCACTTAAATAATTGATCAAAAGTTGGTCAAACTAACTAATTAAACCAATTTTCCAACAAAATTTAGATTTTAATTCAGGTCAAAGTCAACTATTAAATTTAACCACATATTTTATGGATCCCACAACTTTTCAACCACATATTTCTTCATTTTTTTAATCAAGATCTACTAAAAATTAATTTCAATTCCCACCAAGCAGGGGCTCTCATCAATGAATTTTCTTAAGGGCTATATTCGTTAATATTTATATAGAAATAATTGCAGCTACAGTCCTAAACTTTTCATTTCTGTACATTTTACTCGAACTTTTCATTTGTGTCAATCATGATACAACTTTTCATTTTATTATAGTAGAAGGACAGATGGATGGATCTGTCCATTTGACCGTCAATCGACCCGAAAAGTTGACTTGTACCATATTTTGACCAATTTTAAAAATGTAAAATTTTAAATTTATATTTCCACCACCACCACCTAAAAACCACGACCACCACCACCACAGTCCCATTCACCACCAATTGAAAACACACCAAAAAAACTCACATCGGATCGTGGAACTGCAGATCTCGACCATGGTATGCAGCACATAGTTGCTGCCGCCACCACCACATAACCCGCGCCACCATTGGACACAACAAAGCCACCGCCACCCAAACACCACCACCACAAGCACCATCACTACCACAACCCAATTGTGACGATGTCGAAACTTTGCAACAACCATGCATCACTGTGGGTTCGAAGCTGAGCCCGGAAGCGTCGACCAACAAATAGAGAGAAAAATGAGAGAATGAGATGAGTATGGAGGGAAATGCACCCAATGGCCCCAACTCTGCCTCCATTTCCTGATTTTGATTTCTCTAGAAGGGACCTGACAAGAGGGTGAGAGAAGAGAAAATAGAGATATAAGAGGTTTGTAGAGAGAAAGAATGGAGACATATAATTAGGATTTGTGATTGAAATTGTATAGGGTAGATTAATTGATTTTATAAATATCATTATTAATACTAAAAGTTTAAATTAAGGTCTGAATTTTGTATAAACAAACTTTAAGTGGGAGATTGTTGAAAATTACAATATATATGTGGCCACACATGTAATATATTAAAATGTGCGTTGATATTGTTTAAAGATTAGTCAATTAAAGTGATTCATTAAAGTTAATTTTGATTAATGTGCATTAGGGTTCATGAAAATATAGTGTAGAAATCGAAAGTTTGTTTTAAGTTGATAAGGGGTCGATTTGAAACAAATAAAAAATAATTACAATTCATTATTTTATTATTATATGGGGTCATGATCTCCAGTTTGATGGTGTTCTTGAAATTCTCTACATCTCCATCATCAGAGAGTGAAATTGAAGAGAATACCATTAATCAATTGGAAGATTACAACTCTTCAAGCAAACAATCATATAATTATGAATATAGGTATGTTTATATTTTATTGTTTTCTCGGATTTCAACATGGAGTATGAATTTAGGGCTCATATGAGAACGGGATTTGATTAAAGCATATGGATTGAGGGTGTGTGTGTGAGCCACATTATTTTGAAATAATGTATTCTGGAATAGTAGATTGATGTAGAATGTATGGTTGAAAAAAAAAGGAAAATTATTGATGTGATGGGAAATATTATTTTATTGAAAAATGTGTGGTTGAAAATAAGTAGAATAATGAAAATAAAAATTTTAATGTGTATCAAAGATGTGTTGAATCTATAATCTGTTTTCTATTTTCTATCATTCAACGCTTTGCATTGCAACTGCAATACCTAGGATTTGGCCTCTTGCTTACACCCCCTTGTCGTAGCATTTTCCTCTGCACCCACCTTGCTACCCTTTGACGCAAGTATTGTCTGCAGTGGTAGGTCTTCGACTATGAAGACTAGAGCATGACATTAGCCATGTTAAAAAATAACTGCTACTCGTAGAATTAGAATTGATTTTAAAGGTTCTCAGATTTTCCAAAGTGAATACGCATTTAGAATAGGGAAAAAAAAAAAATGTTTCTCCAGTTATGTCATTATCTACGAGGTGTATGTCAATCCCAACAGCTTTCGAGCAAGACGCGAGATCGTTTGTCTTGTGACAAATCGCGAATCTTTAAAACTTCAAGAAAGAAACGAAAAGATACCATTCACTTTTTGCAGTCAAGAAAGAGAAAACCAATCAAAATAAAATATTAAGGTTATGTTGTAGTAGTTTTGTTCAATTTAATCAATATATCTAGTGTAGAACAACTCCACTGTTGTGCTACTAAGCCACAGCTTGATGATTTGACTTGGTGATACTTGTTTTTCACTTCATCATGTAGTGATGCAGTGAATATTAACCGCAGAGTAGAAGATCAAATGCATGTATGAGCACATAATTATGAAGAAAAAGGAAAAATTAACCAACATGAAAGCGTGAAGTATATATAATAATTTCTCGCAATGGCCGAAAGCATGACCAGATGGAGTAGAACACCTCGTGAACAATTAAACATGTCGAATGCTACAATTTCCATGATAACCTAGCTATATCTAGAATATGTAAGGAATTAGTGCCTTGACATGTGCGGGAAAATCTTCAAACTTAGAGTGATACCATTTTCTAGTGGCATAACTCCTTCCCATCAAGTAGAAAGCAGAGCCTACTGTAAAGCAAAATGGATATAATGTTTGGGAAATGCATGAAATTCCTAAAAACCCCATAATCTCAAAAAAGTAGTGTGGACATATTACCAAACAAAAGAGGCCACCTTGGGGTATTTTGTAATTTTTAGCACCATTGGTCCTGAGTTGGGATAGAAGGTGATGGTGGTAAAAATTCCCAGTAATTCCGACTAAAAATAATATGGATCCAATATACATAAGGTCTGTTTGAGGTTCTTGAAATCCTTGAATCAGATATTGAGAGCAAATCATTGTGGTTGAGCAGATTAAGTAACTGAGAGAGATTGCAATGGCAGCTTGAGTGTCCATCCATCCACTATATTTATGAACAAACAGCACCTACGTATAAAGAAAAAAATTAATAAAAGTATGTACCCAAAAAAAAAAAAAAAAACTTACCTTTTGAAAGGTAAGTCAAACTATTTCAAGGGTTGTTTGACAAAACTTGAAATAAAAAAGTTCAACATATTTTGAACGTGTTGTTATAAAGTTAATAAAAATTGTGAATCACGTGAAATATCTTATTAAAATTAATTGTTGATTTTAATTTTAACTTAACAAATTTTAATTAAAAAAAAATGTTATTTTAAGCAGAACCAAACATTCTCTATCATTTCTCTCGTACAAATATAAAGTTAAAATGTGGTTTTAAAAGAAAGTTGGTCTCGTATTTAGGGTGTGTTTGAGCCACATTATTTTGAAATAATGTATTCTGGAATAGTAAATTGATGGAGAATGAGTGGTTGAAAAAGAAGGAAAAATTATTGATGTGATGAAAAATATTTTTTTATTGAAAATGAGTAGAAGAATGAAAATGAAAATTTTAATGTGTGCCAAACATGACTTTAATATACAAATTCTACAAGAAAGTCATTAGACACCTTATGAATTATGATATTAAGCCCTTGTCTGGTTTTTTGCTAAAAATCGAATTTTTAGTAGTTTTTTTTTTTTTTTATAAAAGCTGACAATAAGTATGATTAAAAAGTTGATAAAAATTGTGAAACTCATAAATATGTGATTAAAATGACTTTAAAGAAAAATGAATTTTGAAACGGGGCCAAACACGGGCTAAGTGACAAGTCAACAAAATCTTGAAAAGAGTTATATAGAGAAAATAAGATATGCAATTATACTAGAATGAATAAAATGGAAATGAGAGCCTAGGCTAGCAAGTGAAACTGTGAAAGTGACAACAATATTCAAGCAATCACATGTACTTTCAAAGGATCTAATTTTTTATAATATTTTAGTACGCAATGTGAAATACTGAAGGAAGAAGCAAATATATAATAATTTACATATGTACTTTAAATTGATTTTTTTTTAAAAAAATAAATTAATGTCTTGAATTTGGTAATTAAATCTTTAATTTAATTACTAGTCCTTACCTAATCTTTAAATAGTTTAATAGGGACTCAATATACCTATCTTACAATAGGGTGTTTGGTGTAGATTAAAATCAGATTTTAAGTGGATTAATTGTGATAGAAGTTTTTGAAATGTGTGGTTGAAAAAATGTGAGACCCATGAAATATGTGGTTGATATTAATTGTTTGACTTTGACTTAAATTAAAATCCAGTCCAAACAAGCCCTTAATCATGCAATATTTATTATCTAATACTTATCCGCTCCCCCATACTTTGTGCATGGTGCACATGGGGTTGCCTTGCACTATTTTATTTTATTAGTCATTTGTATTTTCTCTTTTAGAAGGATCGAGAAAGTCACTCGAAACCTCTTTTTTAAGATTTTTCCCTTGTTTAATTTAGATAAAAATAAATTTTTTTAATAAATTTTGATAAAAATTAATAAAATATATGATTAAAGTGTGAATATCATAAAATATGTTGTTAAAATTAATTTGAGAAAAAATAACTTTTATAAAATGAAAGTCGTTTTTTCATTTCTAAATATTATTCGGTCCATCTAGTTTTATTGACTAAGTAGTCTTATCTCGGGTATCTTCTCCAGTCCTACCAAGTAACTACGTTATATTGTGAGGTGTTAAGATTTTAGTGAAATACAAATATTTTTTTCACTCAATAAATTACGTTAACTAAAATTTTGACATCTCAAAATTATAGAGAATATTAAAATTTAAGTAAGAGTTAAGCTATTTTGTCAGATGATTTTGCTCACCTATTTGATAGATACAGTGTGACTATAGATGATTGGATGCAAAAATTAATTGTTCTTTTAAACCTTTCAACGATAGAATGCACGTGACATTCTCTTTAGGAAGTGGGCAAAATGAGCTTGATTCGTTTAGTAATGAAACAGCCAATTTAAAAAGTGAATATCGATAGAATAAATGGTCATGCTATTTGCACACCGGGGTGTCAACCCTGATGTACAAATAGCTTTTTCCTAAAATAAAATGGTTACTTTTAACAATCATGCTATAAGTACACTAAATTTGACATCAAGTTTGACATTGTACCACGTGGCGATATCTCATTGGATAGTTTTTAAAAACAACATACTTTTCCTCCGATCACAATTTGAATTTACACATGATGTCAAGAAAACAATGCTTTATTCTACTTTTAAATACGTACATTGGACAGAGTGAAAATTCCATCTATGAACATGTGTGCATCACATGTTTTAGATCCGTTGCTTTATAAATTACAAGGCTCTCTCTCTCTCTCAGAACTCTCTCAGAATTGGGATTAATTTATTTGTACAACTACAAATTACAATTTGAAAGACAATGTGTGTTGGCTACGAAAATAAATTAATATGAAAACTGTCCAATGAGTGAATGACACGTAATATATTGTCAACCAAATTGTAACTCGTGATTGTACACCAAACATGATTGAAAGGGTTTTTACGATACATCAGAATACTCACTCATAGAATTTAATGATTTTCAAGTACAGTTTATTTATTTTTCCTATATGTATTGCCATTCCTCCAAAAATAATTGTTGTCTCCGTTGTGAGTTGTGAGAGGGAGAGTGAGGGGGGGGGTGTAAGGGAGAGTACGTCAAAAATCCTCTTGAAGAAATGAATGGTGATAGCCAAACGGAACAAATTGAACCTAAAATCTTCAGCTGGTACAAGTATAAACGAGGCAACAGCAGCAAGAAATGCAGGAGCATAACCTAAAATCATTCCATTTTTACTGGAGATTTTGGCCTTCTTATCAGCACAAATTTTGTCAGCGCCAAAATTCCATAATTTAGAATACTGCATGTGCTTCCCTTTCATTTCCATCAACCCTAAAATGCCCATCGACACTAAACTTAACACGGACATGGCCGTCACAAACAAATTTGGAGGCGGGTATATGAATCTCAATCTCATAAGTGCTGATACAACCATCTTTGCCAAATTTGAATCAACCTGGCAATGTGTAGCGAAGAAACACAAATAGCTAAATAGTTGATATTTTTTTTTTTTTTCTTTTTGGATCGATAGAACACAGTTTGTAGGCTCCTATATATATATATATATATTGAGTGAGAGAGAGAGAGAGAGAGGCCCGAGGGACATACAATTGTTTAAGTATGAGATCTCTCACGTGCTTGTGGAGCAAATTTAGGCTGTCTTAATAATAATTTTCCAACAGTAACATCGATAACAAAGATTTCTCAGGCTTGTTTCAATAATATTCTAGACATTACATGCATGTGACACTTTTGTTTTGTTGGTACTGGGTACTTTGTTTTGAGATTTTTTGTTGTGTGATATAAAGATAAGAATTATGCTTCCGGCACGTATTGCCACGACGATAAGGTTAAAATCTTGTTCGTGTAAAAAATCTAATCATTGATTGAAAAAAGCATCGTTAAAATCAACGTTCAAAAATATGTCAACTCATATCATATCAGACTTACATGGGTCCCGCATGTGGCCTAGCCATGTGAGTGTAGGTAAAACCTCTGTAGAATTATTTTATGTACACTTAGGCTGTGTCTGGTATTCATTATTGAAGCCAACAAATTGATTTTAAACCGTTGAAAAGCAAATTCAGTTGCCGAATTTGACTCCCACTCTCACATGTGGGACCCTGTAGTTGAAAATAATGGTCAATTTATTGATTAAAATCTGTTGAAAATTGTTGGCAACACACCCTTAGCTTTATTGTAAAGATTATGTGCCAGGACATATGTTGGTGACAATGGATTGCAAGCTAAAATGTAACATTAGGTCTGTCGGGCTATGCGAGATGGAGCCAGCACCCGACAAGTTATGGCAACCGTTCATGCTAATTTCGTCGGAAAAAATTAGTGTATATTAGGCGACCGCTCGTCGAATTCTTGGATTTGCCCTAAGCGTGTAAAATTTTCTTTTTTACCTTAAAAAATTCGGCTTGTGGTCGTCCATGATTTGGAAGGGTTTTCGAGTTTGGGGAGTACTTTGGAAAACATGAAACGAGATACATATGCTTACAAAACTGACAAAGATGGGTTGTAGCAAGCCTAAAAATAAGCATTTGGGTAGTTGAAAATAATATTTAAATGATATATTTGTAATTTTATTTAATCAAATTATTTTAACCTAGCATAAGAACAAGCACAAATTTCCGTCGACAACAATTTAATGATATCCGTCGACAACTTTTGATGATCCATCACCTAGCTATTTAGAATATGTAAGGAATTAGTGCCTTGACATGTGCAGGAAAATCATCAAACTTAGACTGGTACCATCTTCTAGTTGCACAACTCCTCCCCATCAAGTACAGAGCACTGCCTAATGTAAAACAAAATGAATATAATGTTTGGGAAATGCATGAAATCCCTAAAAACCCCATTATCTCAAAAAGATAGTGTGGACATATTACTAAACTAAAGAGACCACCTTGGGGAATTTTGTAATTTTTGTCACCCTCAGTTCTCAATTTTGAGAGGAGGTAATGGTGGTAGAAATTGCCACTAATTCCCACTAAAAACAATAGGGAACCAACATACTTGAGGTCTGTTTGGGGTTCCGGAAGTCCTTGGATTAGATGATGAGAGTAAATCAAGGTGGCTGAGTTGATGAAGTAACTGAGAGAGATTGAAGTTGCAGCTTCAGTGTCCACCCAACCGCTAAATTTGTGAACAAACAGCACCTACCAACCAAGATAAAGTAAAAGATGAATAAGAATGGACTTACATATACACTTGCATGCTGGTGTGTGCAAAAGAAATAATATGAATTAAGATGGAATTAGCCACTTAAGATGCATATAGAATCGTTATTCTTATTCAAGACACCTCTGTATATGTTGGATTATTTTTTCTTTTGCGTTAGTATCATAAGTGCAAGTGAGAGTGTAAGAGTATGGAGAGCGGAAAAGTACGATAAAAATACAAATCTAAAAACGGAAAGACTTTGCAGCTTGCCATAACTTAATTTCAGTTTATAAAACCTTGTAAAGAAGAACTTTTCTGGATCTTTATGTGATTGAGTCACTTGCAATTTTCACTCCAAATTTGTACTTTGAACACTCCAATGATCCATAACTCAATCACAATGGAATGATTTTGTTTTGGTGTATTTTCACGTATGAATTATCCATGATTTTTCTTCATGTTTCTCTCCTCCTCACTCATTACAACATATGTAGAGTGGTTATGGAGAGTTATGGGATGCCGGGGGAAGTAAAAAGATTTTTAAAATCTTGCAAGTATTATGTCACATGGGTGACCCATAACCCATTTTTCAACATAAACAGCAAATTAAAAGTAAGCAAGCATGCTCCTTCGAAAAAACTTTGATCCCTCAATTGAATTTTCGAAGAAGAACCTCCTAATATCTCAATATATTCCAAAATAATTTCTTTCCTAGCTTTCATTTAATTCACCGCTTTAACTAAGCCGTACACATTAAAAATTTGATTCTCATTCTTCTACTTATTTTCAACCACATATTTTGCATCACATCAATAACTTTCCCTTATTTTTCAACTATACATTCTCCATAAATTTACTATTTCAAAATACATTCTTTTAAAATAATGTGGTCCAAACACACCCTTACAAAAAATATATATATGAACCATGTTTGGTTCATATTTCTTTCAAAATTCATTTTTATATATTCTGAAAATAAAATAATTTTTTCAAATTTTAATCACACATTCTCCAAAATTGTCACATTTTACAAAATGAATTATCAAAAATCAATATCAAACGAGCATTATATTACTTAACTAAGCCACTGGCCCACGATGCCAAATAGTAAGCAAAAAAACATGGTTACGAGTTACAACTCCTACAATTATCTATACTCATTCATTTAAAATAAAATCAGATAAATGTAAAATTAAAAAAATACTCACAAGATATATAAATTTCCTAAAAAAAATAAAAATAAGGTCGCAAGAGTACCTCAAAGATCCTCTTGAAGAAATGAATGGTAATGGCCGAACGAAGCACATCAAACCTAAAATCCCCAACCGGTACGAGGACGAAAGAGGTAACGCTGGCAAGAAATGCAGGGGTATACGCTATAATCATGCCAGTTTTACTGGAGATTTTGGCCTTTTTATCGGCAGGATTTTTTTGATCAACGCCGAAATTCCATAATTTCGAATACTGCATGTGCTTCCCTTTCAATTCCATGATTCCTGCATTCCCCAGCGACACTAAACTTATCACAGACATCGCCTTCACAAAAAGATTCGACGGCGGCGGGTATATGAATCTCAGCAGTACAGATAAAACCATCTTCGCCAAATTCTACAAGACGGTGTCGGTGTGAGAGAATAACGGAACTACGCGTGTAACAAATGTGGATGAGATGAATCGAGATCCAATGGTTTGTAAGTATACACGCGACGATATTCGCAGCCAAAAGAGTTGGTTTTTTCCTCAACTGGAGAAGCCACCACGTTGCCACAAGCACTGGCGGACCCAGGTGGGTCCTGGGGGCACGTGCCCCCTTTTAAATTTTTTTCTCATAAAATAAAATTATTTTTGGTATTGATTTTAATCTAAATCAAAGTTAATAATTAATTTTAATAATATATTTCATAAAATTCATAACTGTTTAATGTTTATTAAAATTTACTAAAAATTTGATTTTAATCTCCACCAAACAGGGATAAAATCACAAGAAATTTAAATTCCGAAAATATGCTAATTTTAAAAATTCTGCAACGATCATAAGTTCATCAAATTTACAAATTGCTTATGTCATCTTGAAGCTTATTTTGAGAACTGCGTTATGGGCATATCGAATAGTTCAAACAGATATCGAAATATTTAAAAATACGTTAAACGTGAGTTTTAAAAAAAGACATTTAACTCGCAGTTTTTTTTAAAAAAAAATCAATTTTCTCATTAACATTTATTATTTTTGCGATACAAATTTCTCAATTTAATTTTCATCATTTTATTAGAAAATCTTATATGGAATATGACATCAAAAAATTTCAAAATTTTACATTCGAAAAAGTCATCCTATGTAAATTTTTGAATGCAAAATTGCATGGGATATGATTTTTTTGGACGTAAATTTTCAATTGTAAAATTTCTCCCAACTTTTTCGCAAGTTCAATTGTGTCCCCCTAACTTTAGAGTCTGCGTCCGCCCCTAGCCACAAGTGATCATCAATTCTATTCCACCATATATTTCGATATTGTAAAAAATTCATATATATGATGATATTTTTTAATTATTATATTTTTTAAAAAAAATATTGATATAAAAATTCGCCAAGAATCAAAATGTTGGAGAAACTCAAAATATTGTTAATTTGAGTCATTACTTACAAAATAATTCGTTTTAAATGGACGTTAGGTTGCACAATGAAGATCCTCCAACACTCGAGTCAACTGCAGTTTGATTAAAATGCACATAAGATCATATATGCATAAAATATAAAGTAAATATTATGAGTCCGTTTGGTAAAGATTAAAATTGAAAAATTAGTCGTTATCATTGACTTTTATTATACGAGTATGACCCAATAACAATCATATTTTCAATTTTAAAGGGCTTTTTAGCCCTCCCATACAAGCTCTATGTGATTTGAGTTGTAGATTCAAATAATAGCGTGGTACCTTATCTAGCCCTTGTTTTTGTTAGGATTAAAATTAAATTTTTGGTAGATTTTGATAAAAGTTGGTAAGACGTGTGGTTAAAAAGTTACGGATCACATAAAATTTTGTTAAAATGAATTATTGACTTTAACTTAGATTAAAATATTAATTTTAAATTCTACCAAACATGGGCCTAGTCTATGCTTGAGCTATATTTTGGGTATCTGCGCTTGTACCGATCAATCAATCTATCATCTGAACTTACAAAAAGTTTTGGAAATTGTCTTTTATAAATAGGTTCTCTTTTGCCATCAATGTAACATCTTCATGTGCATTAAAGAAATAAATATTTGAACAAAATGTTTGAACTTACATTGCATTTATTTTTTCTGCTTCTTTGTATAAAAAATTTTGATTGATTGAATCAAACTTTAAAATTATCATATACATCAGAATTTTCATCTAATACTTGAGCTATTACTCATTGAAGTATTGGTATCTTTTGGTACTTAATTTATTGTTATCATTTATTAAGAAAAAAATTTCATTGTAAAATCATTTCTTTAAACATGTTGGTCATATTGAGATCCCTTGAAATCTCAATATTGTATAAAAATCAATACTCTTTAATTGTAAGTCACTGAAAGTGTTGTAAGAGTTTTGATTGCACCATAAATCAATCAATATAGTGATAAGACACTACTCGTAATAAAGAACTTGGTAACGGAGGACGTAGATCATTGATTTTGATTGAGTCTCTATAATTATATCGTTTGCATCATCTTTTTTTTTTTTTACTTACCGTTATTTTGTTTATATATGCTTATTATTTGATTCATCATTTGTTCTTAACTTGCTTGATATAAGATTAATTTCAAAATAAATAAAAACCAATTTATCACCTTCTTGATTAGTCATTCTTGGGCTATCATCTCTAATCCATGGTCTCCACTTTTCACTTCAAGTAGATATTCGAAATATATCCTCAAGGTCAAGGTAGGACCTCATTGTCGAGGTATAACCCTATGTCTAGGGTAATGCTCCATATCGGAGGAGCAACGAGATAACAATTCAACAGTTTTATTTCAAATATCGAGAAGATAAGATCAAACATATCCTAGTAGTCCAAGGTCGATCCTGAGATCTAGCCTATGCCTTCTAGATAATAAGCTCAAGGTTAAGCACATCTCATAACCTCAATGTTGAGCCTATCTCATTACTTTGAAGTCGAGCATAAAGCACTTGTCAAGGTCAACCTTATCTCAATAGATCAAGGTCAAATCTATCCTATCAAATCAAGGTGTAGCCCACCTGTTCAAGCCATATGCTTGAGGTGGGGTCTTGCTCCCTCCTTTCCCAGTTCACATCATGCATAGAC
This sequence comes from Fraxinus excelsior, assembly GCA_019097785.1. NCBI lineage: Eukaryota > Viridiplantae > Streptophyta > Magnoliopsida > Lamiales > Oleaceae > Fraxinus > Fraxinus excelsior. The sequence continues at coordinate 18,619,959 of CM032632.1, forward strand.
AAGTGAAAATTGGGGTAGGATCAGTTTCCATATCATATTATTCAGTGGTAGAGACAAAGATGGACTGTCAAGAAGGTAAGAGGAGGTAAAATGGGCAGTTAGTCACTTTAAATGGTAAAGTGTGTACGTTTTTATTACTCATTATAATTGATGATACGAATTGGAATTCCCATAACAAAAAAATATCGTTGTTAATCAGATTGCTAGAGTATCCAAAATTATTCGAACTCTTAAAGTTTTAATTACTTTCTTCATGAGCATGGACTATAAATAATATATTTATAGTGACTTACTGCAATTATTGTTTAATGTTATATTTGAAGAGCTTTTTATATTAATTCATTTATGCCTCTATACTTTTTGCATATTATTTCAAACAATATATGTTTATTCTAGTTTAGATTTTATTTTTAAAGATGGATTTGAAATGATTTTTATACGTATATATTATTTTATTAGCTCTAAACTTAATCAAATCTCAATGTCTGGGTGAAGGGAGGATTGTAGCAAGTTGATTAGCGTCAATGGCTCGTAGAGTAATAAGATCTATACACTTATTTAGGCCATTAAATTTGATTATTTTTTGATGAATCATATGAAACATTGCTTAATTCTATGTAAATATTGTTTGTTAGGTAACAATCGATGAAAGAGGCGGGATTAAGGAAAATGAGAGGACAAGAAGGCTTAATTGCATAAAAAACAAAGTTCGAAAACTAAAATGCAATAATTCAAAAGTTGGGTCGGAATGCAAAATGGCACTTTAAGAATGCCAATAGTCAATTGGAATTGAAGAAAAGTCAAAAAGATGAGAAATTGTCAAAAATGATCAAATTATACAAGTGAAAAAGTTCATGGACCCATTTTGCAAATCGGTCCCAAAAATTTGTACCATGCGTATGCATGGCCTTGTAGACCTTGTGTACGCAAGGCAATAATATGCATTATCTGAGGCCAAAATCAGTGGTACTATGTGTACACTATTTGAGCCATACGTAAGCATGGTTCGATTTCGAGAGAAAAAAAAATTGTTTCCATATTCTGTTTTGGAAACGTTTGGTATACAATCTTTTGGCACTCTATATATATCATGAGTTGTCCAGAACAAAAGGGGTCTTTTTTATGATTATTGAGCGAATGCAAGAAGGATTATTACATTGAAGAATCAAGAAATCATCGTTAGCTAGGTTGAAGATTCTATTGAAGAATTGGAGCTTTCAAGTTCTTCATCTTCACGATGATGTCTTTTCTTATTCTTATATGTAATTTTCATATAGCTTTCTTAGGCTAAACAAATTTATGTATTGGATGGATGACAAAACTCTTTGATTCTTAGATTTTAATTCGAGAATTTGTGTTTTTAGTTTAATTCCCGCGTTGTGATTCCATAAATATGTAAAATTACATTTTTCTAATGTTTGCACATCATTAGGACAATAAGTTATTTATTTGTAGTATTGAAAAACTCACAATAGATACAACATTATCTGCGGAACACACGGATGATAAATTTTACGAATAATATTCATGACGTAGAAGGTTGTGTGTGATAATTCTAAGCGTCAATGCATGTTTGTCATATGAATTTAGATTAAAAAATATGATCGTTTCGTGTCAAATATAGATTTATTATGCCTTGAAAAAGAATAGTAAATAAATGTGAAATTATCGGTCGTCACAATTGCATGAATTGAATTAATTATCACAAGTTGAGAATTTGAATTAAGAGTTGATTAGTGGAGTCGGAAATCCAATACATTTACCCATATTTGATATAAAATCAATTTTTATTGTAATTCGTAGTTATAAAACATAGATACAATCGCCTTTTGCTAAAATCACGAATTTAAATATATCAAATACACTAGAATTGAGCTCTCTTCCCCGTGAGACGATAACTCACTAATCACGATTATTACTTGTGTATTACATAATTTCAACATAACATAGAGGTAGAAGATTGTACACTTCCCTCTTACAATGAACAATGGCATATAGAAAGCGAAAACTTATAAAATGCTGCAACATAGTTTCCAATGATATTATTCTCCCAACTTTTGATGATCCATCACCTAGCTATTTAGAATATGAAAGGAATTAGTGCCTTTACATGTGCGGGAAAATCTTCGAACTTAGACTGGTACCATTTTCTAGTGGCAAAACTCCTTCCCATCAAATAGAAAGCAGAGCCCGCTGCAAAGCCAAATGGATAGAATGTTTGGGAAATGCATGAAATCCCCAAAAACCCAATGATATCGCAAAGATAGTGTGGACATATTACCAAACTAAAGAGGCCACCTTGGGGTATTTTGTAATTTTTTTCACCCTTTGTTCTCAATTTGGAGAGGAGGTAATGGTGGTAGAAATTGCCACTAATTCCCAGTAAGAACAATAAGGCTCCAACGTACTTGAGGTCAGTTTGGGGTTCTGGAAGTCTTAGGGTTAGATAATGAGAGTAAATCGTGGTGGCTGTGTAGAAGCAGTAGCCGATGGAGATTGAAATTGCAGCTTCAGTGTCCATGAACCCACTATATTTGTGAACAAACAGCACCTACCAGTCAAAATAAAGAATAAAATGAACAAGAATATTACATCCACAGAGAAAATTATGAGCTCAAAAGTTATAGTAAGTTGTTATGGGGGTTGTTATAGAATGAAACGGGGATTCGAGTGATCGTTGAAGTATATAATCGAGATTGCATATGTAATTTAATCCTATATTTTTCATTAAAATAATATCATACGCAAACTCAAAACTTTTTTATTTTTTTTTAACAACATATTATCTAACAATATACTATTCCGAAACTTATATTAAACAAAAAAGAAAAAAATGGGGCTCCCGTAAACATGTTTAGAGCGTGGTAGAGTTTACATAGAAATTTTTCTTAAGACCCAGACTTTCTAATTACTTTTTCACCCCTCATTCTGTGAAATTTTTTGAGCTCTTCCAGCACTGTATTCAGGGGCGGACGCAGAATATTTTTGTTAGGGGGGCACACTCGAACTTGCAAAGAAGTTGGGATAAATTTTACACTCGAAAATTTACGTAAAAAAAAAAATCCTATCCCATATAATTTTGCATCCGAAAATTTACATGGGATATGACTTTTTCGGATGTAAAATTTCGAAAAAATTTTATGTCATGTTCTATATAAAGTTTCCTAATAAATGATGAAAATTACATTGAAGTGTATCGCAAAAATAGTAAATTTTAATGAAATAATTGATTTTTTTTGAAAAAATGCGAATTAGACGTTTTTCTTTAAGACATACGTTTAACATATTTTTAACTATTTTCGATATCTATTTGGATTATTCGATATACCCATAATGTAGTTATTGAAATAAGCTTTGAGATTACATAAGCAATTTGTAGATTTGATTAGCATACAATCGTCGGTAAATTTTTAAAATTTGCATGTTATCGAAATTCAATTTATTATGATTTTGCCCCTGTTTGGTGGAAATTAAAATCAAATTTGTAGTAAATTTTGATAAAAGTTAAAACATTTATGGATTCTATGAAATATATTATTAAAATTTATTGTAAACTTTGATTTAGATTAAAATTTAGATTTCAATCGATACCAAACGCGAAGAAAAAAAAAAAATCAAAAGTTAGGGGGCACGTGCCCCCCACGACCCCGTGTCCGCCCCTGACTGTATTACATAACGTTGAATTCATTTCCATCATGTAAATATGAAGTGTTGATGTAAGCTTTACACAAAAAAAATGTCATAAATTTTTTTTTTTTTTTTTTTGGGGGGAGGGGGGGTACCTCGAAGATCCTCTTGAAGAAATGAATAGTGATGGCCGAACGAAGCAAATCAAACCTAAAATCCCCAACCGGTGCGAGGAAAAAAGAGCCAACTCCGACAAATAATGCAGGAGTATACCCTAAAATCATGCCAATTTTACTAGAGATTTTGACCTTTTTATCAGCAGGAATTTTCTGATCAACGCCAAAATTCCATAATTTCGAATACTGCACGTGCTTCCCTTTGAATTCCATGATTCCTGAATTCACCGTCAACAGTATACTTATAGCAGACATCGCTATCAGAAATAGATTCGACGGCGGCGGGTACATGAATTTCAGCACTGTAGATAAAACCATATTCACCAAGTTTTGACGCTGCGGCTGCTGTAGTGATGTGCGTAGTGGCCTTGTTGGGCGGGGTTCATGAATGTGCGAATTGATAAAAGATGGAGAGAGAGAGAGAGAATTTGATAGGCGATTACAATCAAATGCGTTATCTGTATGAGATGGAAACGACCCCCAGAGGTTTAGATGTACACGTGGGAGATATTACACCGATAACGTGCATATCATATTAATCAAGAACATGTCGTTAATTTGCGTGAAATCGAAATATCATACGACTTATCGAAATCTGATTTGAAAAGACAAAGTAGTAAATTACCGACTTCGAATATATGAATATGGATTCGTCACTTCCCAATCTTGAACGCACCTCTCTTTAATTCAAACGGTCGGTTTCTTGACAATCATCTCTCAAGGTACAACGACCATGTCAAGCCATAGAAGTACTCCAAATGACTTCGATTAACGAACTCGAACGGAGTTCCCTCTCTTCCATAACCATGATTTTGATGCAAGTATTTTATGCAACGTAAATTGTAACCGTGGAGTGGAATGATATGAAACTATCAAATTGAATTTTTTTTGTTTGTTCTTTTTGTTGTGATCCAAACACATGGAGAATCTATATATATAGTAGTTGGAAAGGGTTGTCAAAAGACATAACCATACCAAGAGACACATCTCTTGAATTAAGATTCATAATTATTGAAAAGTAATCATATCAGGAGTCATGATCTCCAAACGTCATAATATTTCATATGAAAAGACACATCTTTTCATCTACATCTTTTCTAAAATATTCCACAATATTCTATACAATTTTCCAATAATTTCAAGTACTAATCGGTTTAAATTTGACTTAATTTTTCATTCACCAAATAACAAATTCCGCTTAAATCATTTAAATTGGTCACAACCAATTTTCGATACGATTTTTCAACAGCATACACGTCATGGCAGTTGCAGCCAAGATAGTGATTTTCATTTTCTTCATCGAGAAATATCTGGATGAGATGGAAACGACCCCAGAGGTATGGATGCATACACGTTGCGGCATTTGCAGCCAAAAACAGTTCATCGACAGGAGAGCCAGTAACGTTACCCCCATCATTATTTATTTCAGTTTTTTAATAATATTATAAAAAGAAATCAAACATATGATAGATTAATTCATTTAAAAAAAACAAAAAAGCTTCAATTTGACAACCATTAAAATATAGAGTCGGACTGGATGTGCAGAAAGAATTTCAACAGAATAAACACATTTGTATACAAATGACGTGGTAAGATACGATGAGTCGGAATTTCTTCAATTAAATAAAAGGAAAAAAATTTCTCCATTCTCTTTTTACCACCTCTTCAATATGTAAACCATTATGTAACTATCTGTATACTACAAGTAGCATTATTATGTACCACTCCAATCTATACTATTAATATATAACTTCTTTTTCGTTTTTTTTTTTTTTTTTTTCTGGTTCGATGTATCCGTCTATGCACGCGCAACTTTTTATAGCTTTTTAATGTATATCTCCCGCTTCATCAAGATTGTTTGTTTTATAACATTTGGACCAAATATGATGCTAAGTACTTTATTGACGTTAAAAGAAAAAAAAATAATTAGAAATTGAACTGATCCTATAGTCAATCTATTTCACCCAACATATTTATCCACATTATTAATTTTGATACACAACTTAATCTGAGATTTTTTTTAAAAAAATATTTGAAATAGAGTAAATTAGTTCTTCCCAAGTATACATATATCCCACTTTACCCTTTTATACCATTTTAAAATTGTTATTTTATTTTATTAAATTATATTCTTCTTTTTCTGTGATAAATATGAAATTTTTAATCCTTGTCCGTTCCCCCAGCCCCACCTCTAAAAAAATCGTCGAATAGAACAACGAAGGGATCGGGATAGTCATGACCTCGCCCCCCAACGCTTAGCCATCGCTACAAATAATTAACATATTAAAACAAATAGTTAAATCACGCGTTTTATAATGATTAGTAGTAAGCACGTTGCACATCTTACGTATCTAATGAATGATATATGTAATATTTTTGAAATACTATTTCTTAAAATAGTTGAGGTAATTGATATTGTTAAAGAAAAAATTAAAATTGTAAAAAAGAATATGAATAATTTTTTTATGAAATTATGTATATAATGGGAAAATGTTGAATAAGAGTTCATTGCTCTTATTTTTCCATTTCGAAGTCGGTATGTTTTTCCTTTCTCAAGCATGGAAAAGAACTTTCCGATAGTGTTCTTGAACAACGTGGCTCGGAAATTACTTCCCTGAAATATTAAAAAATAAAATAACATATTAGTCCAATAGTGAAACTTCTATATAAAAAAAAGTATTGGCTAATTCTGACGTTATATAATACCGTCGAATCACATAAAAATAGTTTAAAACCTTTTTGAAGTATGAATACTTTTATAATCCATCATTCTTCAAATGTATACAGCTGTCTTATAAAGATATAATTTTAATGTTTGTTAATTGACATCAATCCTACAAGTATGAAAATAAATTTAAGATATAACAACAAAAATATATATTAACAAAAAGGAAAAAGATAATATTTTTCAAAATAAACTGACAACCTAACTCATTTTGTTGATCTATTTATGAATCAGACATCGTTACTTTTAGTATTTTCGAGGATGGTGTATTCATCTGTAATATTTATAGCACACGAAATAAAAAAGTTATCGATATGTTTTAATATAAAAATTAGTCAAAGACAAAGTGATTGGTGTTCACGTTTCAACAAAATCGTAACTTACAAAGTTCAATATCATTGCACTTACGCTAATTTTTAAAAGTAATTATTAAATCATAGTTTAATAAATAAAAAAAACTAAATAAAACCATAAAATTAGAAATATAAATCATCAACCCAAAGATGAATCACGTTGATGGAAAGAGATCTGACATATAGATGTCTAACAAAAGATGGTTCCACAAATTCATAAATACGAATAAAAAAATTTAATACATCAACTTATAAGTAGCTCATGTTCATCATTTAGATGGATGTTACTAGAACAATTAAAAAATATATAAAAATAGAGAGAGAAAAAGACTACACTATCTTTTTAGCGTGATTTTTTTTTTTTTTTTTTTTGTCAAAAACCAAAAACAATCAATTTTTCTTTCTTTCTTTCTTTTTTTTTGTAAATTTTGTCTCACGCAAATCAGCATCTCCAAGTTCCCAATGCCCAACATGAATACATTCACATACAACACATCATCTAGGCTATTTTCGAGTTTTGAGAATCTCTAAACCACAACGAATTACTTTCAATGACAACGGTTCTTAACTTTAGTGTACAACAAATTGTTTTTACAAATAACAGTTCTAGAATGAGAAATATTGATTTTTATAGTAATAACGATCTTAATTAAGTTTATTATATAGTGTGTTGGTGACCGACCTCCAAAGTCGACAAAATACAGTTAGACGCGTGCCATAAGCCTGTGCTAATGTGAGTTCGGGTATGTGAGGTCAGCTTGAATATGTAGTTTATCGAGGTCAAAGGGGACATAATAATTAAAGATTTCCTACACATTGTACTAACTATCCACAAACAAGTGACACCTAGCACGTCTTACATTAGCGTTCACTATTCACACCAATAGAATGCTTTAACTTCCTTCTCTAAGTAACTCATTAATTGTTAGAGACCACATATAAGATTAACTCATAATGACCTGACTGTCGAGCTCTTAGACCAATCCAAACATGACAATGAGTGTACTTTCTCAGTTCGGTACTGTAGCTGACAGGATAGGTAAATGGAAGGTGCATGTAGAATCTTCCCTATAAAGAGAAGGAAAAGAAAAAAAAAATGGGACTTGACATTACAATCTCTTTTGATTCTGTCATATTTCAAATATCTCCTTTACAAGAAAGGAGGAGTTGTTGTATTAAACACTTGTAATCCCTTGATTTACAATCAGTCGAGTTCCTACTTTCATCTTAAGTTAACGTGAATTTTGTTTATATAATTTTCAACGTCAACATAATGTATGTACTCATACAAAGCAACCATGCATCTCTCCTCTCATTTATTTACATTAATTATTAATTATAAAAATAATTATCTCTCAATCTCTTTCACAAGCACTTCATGACAAGAAATTAAAAAACGTAGTCTCAACAGATTCTCTCCATCTTCCTTTGTCGTCTGTTCTCTCTGTATATTGGAATTTTTAATACATTAATGTTGTTTGTGGATGGGTTAGAATTTTAACTCATATTATAGTGTTATAATAATTTATTTAGTTTCATATAATGATAAGAATATAGTGGAAATTAATTGAAGACATAAGTGTGAAAATAAATAAAGATTATAAATGTTTATTGCAAATATAATGTTGTTTTGTTAATAAAGATTTTAGTAGGATTATAATTATCCTATCATTTGGTATTCCGTTTTTATCTAAACTTAGGTAGAGATTCATATGTAACTACCAATTAAATCAACTTTTAAATAAGGGAAAATATAACATAAAATAATTTTGTTATCAAGTTATATAGTAACATTTGGTATGCATTAATTTAATTACAATAAATATATTATTTAGTTGTTAGGATATGTGTGAAACACCCCAATGAAACAATCATTTAAATAAGGGAATGACTAATTCAATCGAGGGAAGAAAACAAAGGGAAGAAATTTAAGTTATATTTTTTTCTAATAATAAAAATTAATATGATATTAAAAGGATTAATTTAGAAAATTATTGAAAAACGAAAAAGATTTTTTTTAAATTTCACGTTGAATAAATTTAATTAATGTTATTAATTAATTACTAACAAAACTAAAATTAAATCAGGGTATATATCTAAATATTTAAGGAATTAAAGTTATTAATTAATAATTAACAAAATTAAAATTAAATAAGGGTATATTATGTATATAGCTAAATTTGTAAGGGTAAATTGGGTATTTAAAAGTTTCTCTTCAATCCTCCATCTTAATATATTGTAGATTAATAAAATTGATTAAATATTCATTATATATTTTATATTTTATATCCCTCCGTTAAGAACTAGTAAAAAGTTGACATTAAAGTCTTAAGGCTTAGATTTTCTTTTACTTCGTTTTCTTAGTGAATATTATTTTTCTAATAAATATTACATTTTTAGTTTGTTTATTTTTCAAACGGGAATAAATCTTTTATTACTAAGCCTTTGTTTGATCTCCATTTTTTTAAAAAAAATATATATTTCTCTCTCTTCTTTTCAATCATACATTTTTTTATTAAAGTAATATTACACGCAGTCTAATTTTTTTTTTTTCATTTTTAACTACCCATTCTTAATCAATCTATTATTCTAAAATACTTACATCAAAAAAATGGGGGCTCAAACATGCCCTAAGACGAAATCGCTATGAACAACAAGATTAAACCAATTAAAACAAAGCGATTTATTTTTGTTTATTTAAAATTTAGCCCTCGTTTGATTTTCATTATTTTCAAAATATATTTTTTATTTTATTTTCAATAAAAGAATATTACACGCAAAAAAAGAAATTCCTTATTTTTTAACAACACGTTATCCTTTAATTTACTATCGCAAAATGTATTCGTACAATAAAATGGGGTTCAAACAAGGCCTTAGAATAGACAAATAAGAAAAAAAAAAGTTATAATTCTATGCATGGGAACAGATCTTACAAGCATCGGTGCAATCAGTTGACATGGTAGACTACAATAGGTGGTGGGAAGTAGTGATTGATTATAAAACTGATTGCACTGCTTATTGCAGCGTGTCACGTCACCTAGTATGTAGCACGTGTTTAGAAGATCAATTCCGTCCCATATATGACATGAGAGAAGCGTAAAGTGGATAGTTTACGTCCACACAGAAACTTTCTAAAAAATTCAAAAAGTCTCTGAAATAATCATAAACTTTAAAAAAGGTCCATGTAATTGTCTTGATAAAATAATTCGATGTAAATTTATTAATTCGGCTAATATAAATATCAATTGTGTAAGTTTTTTACGTCTAAAGATTTGTTTCCATGGTACAATCAATATCAACAAAAAATGTAATATCCTTTAGTTAAAAAATGCTATGAAAGACCTGAAAACTAAGCCCACCTCCACCATCGGTGACCCAATCACCACTGTCCCTAATCAGATCTATCGAGCAACACCATGCAATCACATAACGCGCAAGCAAAACTTTGGACTTGCAGGTACAATTTCCTCCCACCTTGGGGCTCCTTGCAATTGCAATGTACAAGTTTTGCCTTTCATTCAATTTGGTTCGTGAATTACCCTTTTCGTCAAGCTCGAATTCCTTCTCATTTATATCACGAATCCTTCATCTTTCAATTCGTTATAATTTAATGCTTATCCTCCACAATCATTCATAGTTGTCCATCATAAGTTCTGAAAGTTTGCAATCGAGTCCTCGAACTTTCCAAATGTTAGACTTAACTTTCAAAACTTGTCAATTTCTTCTGATTGCTATCTTTATACTTCTTATTGATCATGTATATTCTAATTGATATTCAGTTACTGCGAATCAACTCTAATTTAATTAAAAATTACATCTATCTAGTTGATTATATCCGAGATCGATTTTTCCTGGACTTAACATATCCATACTAAATTAGGTAAATATTCGCTCAATCAACAATAATTTATCAAGTTAAGAAATTCAGATAAGCGTGTAAAATGGACTTATCAGTAGCCATCATTAGCACATGTCGCATATCACGTCGTGTCAGATTAATTGAAACATTTAGAATTAAGCTATACAAACTTCAGAAAATTTGAATGTGGGAAAGTGTTAGAATTTTGACTCCATATAATTATCTACTTGAATTCTCTATAAACAGGTTTTAGACCATATATTTTATGTTGATGACCGTGTCACCATGATGTTTGACAATCTCTATGATATGAGGCGTAACAATAGTCTCCCAGTTTATGCATGATTATTCATATGATGCTTAAACTTCTTTTTATGAAATTTTTTGTTGGGGTGGTTATTTTTACATTACCACAAATAGTCTATATATATATATATAATTTGAAAGTAGAACTATTATGATTTTCTCGAAGCACTTATCGAGGGTGTTGTCTGAAGCTGTATACTTTAAAACTTCTAATTTTTTGGAAAAGGTTGGGGAGCGTCAGCTGAGATCGATTTATCCGAGGTTGTTTGCTCCAAAGTGACTTTGTGCATCTAAAACCTTGTCAAAGCTATTTATGTCGAAGCTAAAGTAAGGTACCTCTGATATTTGCTAAGATTGTAATGCATTAATTCTGAAGATGCGTGTATTTTGAAACGTTAGGAACATAAGGCATTCTAAATTATTACGCCCAAATGATTTGCTAACCTATATGTTTTCAAGAAAAGGTAGTTGAAACAGTTCAACTTTCCATACATGCAACCATCGCCACATTTAATGAGCAATGATGATTGCTGCAAGCGTGTCTTTTGGGAGGCAGGCACGTGTACGTGCGTGATTCGGATGCTCTGATATGAACCGTAAAATACGAAGTGGGAGACATTATAAATGGTCCAGATTGAATCTGAAATGGACAGTTGAATGGTTAAGATCCAAATCCAACGGCTGAGGTTGGCCTATAAAAGGTAAATCCTTTAGTTCTTTGATTCTTTACTTTGCAAAAAAGAAATTTCCATACTCCTAAAAAATTCTCTATTTCTTCAACTTGTTGAAATTCTTCCGGTCATTTTCACGAAATCCCGCCACTTTTCTTCAGTGATTTTGTTGTTTGACTTCGTAATTATTTTCAACTTTTTTAATTTTGAATTTCATGGCTTCTTCACCGTCTGGCGAGATGACCTAGACATTAGGACAATAGCTTCTGAGATGAGGGTTATAATAACTAGCACCTCCGACCTTGTCCAAGCCATTAGGGTTGATCAAAGTGTCTTGTCCACGAGAGAAAGTCGTGTAGACCAAAACGCGTGTTGGAGGTAACTAAAATTCCTTCCAGGGTAACTGTTGCTGACCTGGTAGAGATTAAGGAAAAACATTGCATACCCTATACGATATAGCCGTTAGCACTATCTCCTGATGAGCGAGCCTGTTTTCCTAGGCAGGAATGTATTGCTGTCAGTGAATTTCTTCAAAAGATGGGACTCCATTTGTCCCTTCATCCTTTTTTAGAGTCGTCTTTAGGTTGTACGGACTGACACCCACCCAACTTGTCTACAATGCTTGGGCCCAACTAGTGTGGACCTACTTCTTATGGAAAGAGACCTCCATAGGCGAGGATATGCATCTCTATGTTTTCCAATCCATTTTCCATCATAGGGTGTTAGGCAAACGAGACTCTAAGGGTGTATTCCTTGTGTCCACGAGGGGCTCACTCCCCGTTTGTCGTAGGCCTTCCCTCCGTCATCAAAGGATGGAAGGAGACTTGATTTTAGGTAAATGGGCAATAACAGACGTGTGAGTGTGACGTGATCCTTCACGTAATAGTTCTAACCTCATACTCTAAAGCTTTAAGTGTCTCACCTTTAGCCATCTTTCCCTCGTAGTTAGTTTGATTCCAATATTTCCTTTTTATTATATGTTGCAAGATCAATAGATCGATTTAAGTTAACCCATGCGGAGTTGGGCATTGTAGAGGACATCTATCTTCTCAAGAGTTTGGCTGGTTAATAGTTGCTCATAAATTTTTTGAGGAGTTCAAATTAATGGCCCGAAGAGGTAACATTAGAAAATTTTCTTATTGTTCGTAGATTTACATTCATACTGATCATGCTTTCATTTTGTTTGTAGAGAATTTTAACAAAAGGAAGCAACCAACCCCAAACATAGATTTCTTTATGATCATGACCTCTACAGCAGGGAAGAAAGGGTTGAAGCTCTCATATGTTGTTACCAAGAAGGTGAGGGTTATCAATGAGGCTGCTTACCATGAAGGTGATGGACGACCCCCTTCCAAAGACAAAAGGAAGAGCAAGAGGATAAGGTTCCCAAGAAAAAAAATACATTCTCTTCCGTTGGAGAAAGAGGTTCAACTGCCATTCAACCTATTCGATCTGAAGTCCTAGTTGGGGAAAAGCTGATGGCAACATCAATTACTACAGCGGGGGGGGGGGGGACAAAAGAGACCATATATAGTGGAGCCTCCTAGGCACGAGTCTTCAAAGAAGGCAACTATTTCAGACATGACGCCTCTCCTGGTTGAATAGGAGAGATAAACTGGCCCCGGAAGCTCTATCCATTCTTCTTTTAGAAGTCCAAACAGTTATTGCCACATTCTATAAGTATTGAACGGATAGATGGAAGAACTTCGTTGTGTCCAGTAACTTAGCTGACATCTTCGCTACGATGGTGAGTCAGATGGGTAAGGTGTTTGGAATCACCATAGAGGTTGAAGCCCTCGATTAAACCATTTAAAAGAAAAATAAAGAATTTTCGAATAAGACCTCCCTGACCGAGAAAGCGACCAAGAAAGCCAAGACCAATGCCGAGGCTATTCAGAAGCAACAAGTTGAAAAGTCTGTGATACTCGCCTCTGCCTTAGCAGAGATTGAAAATTTGGAGAAAAAAGTCCACTTGTCCCAGAGTAAAGTGACTTCCATGACTGAGTGAATGGAGACTTCTAATAACATAAGAAGTTAATTGTTGGGGGCCAGAGAGCTCAAATAAAGAAAATGATGTACTAAAGCAGCGGATGGGGAAGCTTAACTCCAGAGTTTATGGTCTTACCAAAGAAGTGGAATGCATAAGAGGAAAAGCCCAATCAGCTGGCAAAGATGTTGTTAAGCAGTATATAGCCACGTTTAACCTAATTGATGAGTGTCAGAGCTTCGCAAAATATTGGATGAGGTTTGCTTACACTGATATGGTGGAATGGATTGAGGTATACTCAACTTTCAACACCACAAAGGTATGGTCAGAATTCTTGGATGAGGGAAAGCAAGAAGAACTTCTGACTCCGATATAGGGTATCCACGTAATCAAAATTGAAGATAAAGCTGATGAGGATAACGAAACCTTTGAAGTTGTAGGCCCTAATTCCAACATTCCCTTTACTTACACAAATCCTCTTTCCCCACCTGCTTAGTTTAGGTCTTTGTATCTTTTTTGTTTTCTCAATGTAAATGGCTTCGGTCCCCATATAATGAAATTCAATGAATGCAATACTTTTTTCTTATGCCTGCGTTACTTCACTGAATTTGAAGTTATTGTTTTTTAATGCGCTTCACCATCCTTTAATACTCGTTTAAATCATAATTTGCATAAGTTTTATTAGTTCATATGCTTTTTGACTTTTATCTTTTCTTTGCATGGGGTTTAATGGTCATCCATGCAAATGTTTTTCCCACGATTTTATTATTGAATGGCACCTGTTATCTATTTCGACGAGTAAGGATGTGGTCTCTTTTGTGATCCATCTTTTCGTCGAAGTGCCCACGCTTCCTTACTTGGTGGATGACTCATCAGGTAGAAGCTTCTCCCAAGACTTTTGTAGTTGGGAGGTGTTTTTCTTTTCTTTCAAGCACTTTTATTGAATTAAACAAACCATACACGGACTAAGTATTTACACACTTCTATTAATAGTACATTCTCAAGTGTTCTACATTCTAAGGATGCGGCTCTTCTTTACCATCTAAACTTTTGATCCTATAGGTTTCAGGTCGAACCTCTTCTTTGATACGGTAAGGATTATCCCAATTGGGACCAAGGGTCTCCACTCCTGACTTTTTAGAAGAGATGAATACTCTCTGCAATACAAGGTCGTTTAAACGAAAGGATTTCTTCTTTATTTTAGAACTGTAGCGCTAGGGCCATCTTTCGTTGGTAGGCAACTGACTTCATTTGGAATTTGTTCCTCCTTTCATCAAGGAAATCAAGTTCGAACCTCCTCAACTAGTCATTAGATATTTCATTGAAATGTAAGCGACGAGGAGATGGTGGACCTACTTTAACTGGGCTCATAGCCTCAACTCTATAAGCTATGGATAAAGGAGTTTCTCTCGTAGCAGTCCTGCTTGTAGTTCAGATAGCCTTTTAATACCCGAGGTAACTTATCCACCCAAGCCCCTTTGGAAGCATCCAACTTTCTTTTAATAATATAGTTGAGGTTTTATTGACGGCTTTCACATGCTCATTAGCCTTATGACGGTGGGGTGGAGAAATGCTCCTTGATTCATAGTTCCTCGCATGAGTCCCTGACTCTTTTGCTATCAAACTATCATCCATTGTCAGATACGATTGAGTGGCGGGTCCCAAACCTGCAAATAATTTTATTCCACAACAGTTAGTTTTTGTAATTTTGGCCAGGGGCCTTCCACCAACTTAGTAAAATAATCAATAACGACGATAGCGAAGCTGGCACAACCCTTTCTTTTAGGTAGGGGTCCTATGAGATCAATTTCCCACTTGGCGATCGACCATAAGCTAGAGACCACATTTAACTCCTGGGAAGATTGTCTTTGTATCATAGTGAAGCTCTGACATTTGTTACACCTTTTCACAAATTACTGTGCATCGTTTTTCAAAGTGGGCTAGTAGTATTCTTGCTTTAGCACATTTTGTGCCAGAGCCCATCCTCCTCGCCACAGACCCCTTCACGAATTTCTTAGAGCACATAGGTAGATTGCTCGCCACCTATGCATCAGGGAAGGGGTATGGAGAAACCTCGTTTATACATTTATCAACTTGAAAAACAAAATGTGCTGATACTTCCTCTTTATCAAAATGTGTTGCACGTCGTCTCTTTACCTTTAGAATATAAGCTTTAGGGAGACATTATATAGGTAACCTTTATCTTTATCAAAATGTGTTGCATGTCACCTCTTTACCTTTAGAAGTAGAGGGTTTATGGAGATGTTCTATAGGTACAATAGTAAGCAGTTTGGAATCTTTACTACTTGCCAGCTTAGAAAAAGCATCAGTATGGGCATTTTCTATACGTGAGATGTGCGCCAACTCGAACTTGTCAAAGGCTAGAACAAATTTCGTTACCAGCTTTAGATATGCAGCCATACTCTTATCCCGGGTCGATAAATTGCCATTAACTTGGCTTACTATCAACTGAGAATCACTGCTAATAATTAGCCTCTTCACTTGCATCTCCTTGGACAATTCGAGGCCAGCTAAAAGGGCCTCATATTCTGCTACATTGTTGGTAGCCTTGAATTCGAACCTTACAGCACAATTAAGCTAATGCCCTTCTGGACTTATTAGACAACTTGTGCCCTAGAGCTGGCATCTTCTAAGGAACCATCAACAAACAAGTTCTAGGTGGGAGGTTTGACAAATTCCATTTCTGGAGTGTGGGTGAACTACACCACAAAATCTATTAAAGTTGGCCTTTAATCGCAACTCTTGTCTTAAAAACAATGTCAAATTTACTAAATTCTATAGCCCATTTCATCATCGTCCTTGAAACATCAGGCTTCTGGAATACTTGCTTGAGTGAGAAGTTTGTCAACACTTGTATGGTGTGGGCTTGGAAATATGGCCTCAATTTTCGCGAGGCAATCTCCAAAGAGAGGGTCAACTTCTTCATGTCTGGATAATGGGTCTCCATGGCAAGGAATGTTTTACTTATATAAAAAACAGGGAGTTGGTGATCACGTTACTCCCTCACAAATACGGAATTGATAGCATCGGTGGTAACTGCCAAGTATAGTTGTAGAGGTTCGTCAATATTAGGCTTAGAAAGTGGGGAGCCTGTCCTAAGTGCTTTTTCATCTCTTGCAAAACTACTTCGCACTCCTCCGTCCACTGAAACTTCTTTCATCCATTTAGAACCGTGAAGAAGGGAAAACACTTATCATTTGTCTTTGAGACGAAACGACTCAATACTGCTACACACCCATGAGCTTTGTACCTATTTAGACTTCTAGGGCCACCTTATTTCTATCATGGCTTTAATCTTTTCAAGATTTTCTTTCTATACTCATTTGGTTGACCATGTAGCCCAATAATTTTCCCAAAGTGACTCCGAATGTGCACTTGAGGGAGTTCAATGTAATCATGTACCTCTCTAGTATTCGAAAGGTTTCGTCGATGCGCTGCACATGATCTTTTAATTTCAGACTTTTCACCAACATATCATCTACATATACCTCCATTATTTTTCCAACGAGGTTTGCGAACATCTTATTAACAAGTTTCTGATACATGGCCTCGATATTCTTCAACCCAAATGGTATCATCTTGTAGCAATAGAGACATCTGTCTGTTATGAAAGACGTATGCTCTTCATCATCTAGGTATATTGAGATCTGATTATAGATTGAGTAGGCGTCTATGAAGTTCAGTAGTTCATGCTCAGCAGTGGAGTCAACAAGTTGATCTATTTGTGGGAGCGTGAAACTATCCTTGGGGCAAGATTGGTTTAGATTGGAAAAATCTACGTATACCCTCCACTTACCATTATGTTTTTCGACAAGGACATGGTTAGATATCCATTTCGGATAGGTTGATTCTTGGATGGAACAATTGTCAGTTAACTTCTTCACTTCATTCGTTGGGGCCTCATACCTTTCGAGGTTGAGGGCCCTCCTTTTTCGTCGATGAGTGATAACTTTAAGTTCAGTATTTAAGAGATGACAACTAACTTTTGGGTCGATACCGACCATGTCCTCATGCCTTTAGGCAAATATATCCAAATTTTCGCATGAGAAGTGTGCTCTGTTGGCAAAACTTTTCCAACCTGCAAGGATTTAGAGTAGTCATTGGGTCAACTGGAAAACTTTCCAACTCTTCTACTAGGTTGTTTGAGGTTTACAATCAATAATATGAGGATCCAATTTATCTAACCTAGCCGCTTCTTCAACAGCCTTCCCTTCTTCAGAGGCTCTTATCACTTCAGAGACAACCCCTTCTTTAGAAGCATCCACCATTTCGACATCTTCTCTTTGTATAGGGAATTCATTCATGTTAGTGTCTAACAGAATTACATTCACGTCTTCGGGTTCTGCCTTCTTATGGGAGTTTAGATAACACTCATTTGGTGGTCATCTTCTAGAAAAATATTTGTTTTGAATAGTGAATTTTTAGAGAATATGCTGTTAAAATATAGATTTTTTTTTGAATTTATGTGTAAAATATTTTATTGTGTGATTGAAAATAAGTATGTAACAAAGAGTTTTAAAAGAATCAAAAGAAAAGAATGAATTTAATGAAATAGTTAAGGGCGTGTTTGAGCCACATTATTTTGGAAGAATGTATTCTGAAATAGTAGATTGATAGAGAATGTGTGGTAGAAAAAGAAGACAAAAATTATTGATGTAATGAACAATATTATTTTATTAAAAAATATATAATTAAAAATAAGTAGAAGAATGAAGAATTATTTTTTAATGTGCATCAAAGATGGGTTAAATCTATAAAATTAGCGATTTTGCTACCGGTACATCGGGGTGTACATCGAGGTGTACACCCCCTCACATGGAGATGAGAATCACTTAAATAAAAAATATTTTATGTAGTGGATCCCACCCCTCATGTGAGGAGGTGTACACCCTGATGTACAAGTAAACTTTTTCTAAAATTAGTCCCACAAAATTTGTCATTATTGACGTTCGCAATAAATACAGGGATAATTACGGCTACCAACCCCATCTCACAGAGCTCTTTGACAGGGAGTCAGGGAGCCCACACACACTCTCTCTCGCACGCTCCCGAGAAATATATTATTATTATCCCCAATTTTTCATCAGCGAGCATCGCTTTCTTTGTCCTACCGAAGAATAAAACCCTAATATTCGCCTTCCCCCCTTTAACTCTCTACGTTTTCCCTCTCTAAATTTCATACTATACAAAAACTTCATTTTCAAATGGCGACGGCGGGCGAAGGAGGAGACCCAACCACAACAGCTGCCACCTCATCCTCTTATGAAGGCGGCGGCAGAGAAGGGGTGGGAGGAAAGTCCCGGAAGAGGCCGTTCCGCAGAGCCCACCACACGACGCCCTACGATCGCCCACTCACTGCTCTCCGGGGAATTACCACCACCGCCACCAGCAATAACAAATCTAGCTGGTTGAATAAGCTTGTGGTGGACCCCGCCTCCAAGCTCATCTCTTATGGGGCTCACCGCTTCTTTTCCTCAGTTTTTCTCAAACGCCTTCCCCCTCCTCCCCAACCACCAGGTATATTCTCCAGTGTGATTGTTTTCCAGAAATTTGTTTTCTTTTGTTGTCTTGGGCTGTTGTGGACTAGTTAAATCTTCATTTAGGTTTGGGCGAAAATCTTGATTTGAGGATTAATTTGAACATTTTCACTTTTCACTTTTCACTTTTCACTTTTCACGCATAGTTGTGCATTTTTTTGTGTGGAGACATACGATTTGTGGATTTGATTTTTACTCTTGGTTTGTTAGGTGGTGAATTGCTAGGCTCTGAGTGATATTTGGCGAATGATTCAGTTTCTTTGAATGGCGTCTCCAAAATTTGCGTTTCTAGTTGTATATATGTATGTGTCTGAATTTGCTTGTTGGTTGTTTTTTTTTTTTTTGTAAGGTTAAGGTTAAGACTGAAGGTAGGGTTCTGACATAAGTAATCTTAATTTCCCTTTTTTCAAGGAATTCTTTGCTTATTTATTTAATTTTTTTGTGTGTTGGTTGGAGTCAATTGAAAGTGGAACATATTTTTCTGCTTATTATGATAATAATGTTATTGACTAGAGCTATGACGAGGTTCAATTACTTCTCATTTCTCTTGGTTCATTAGAGCTTAGTTTTGTAGAGGAAAGATGAAGAAGTTCTAATGTCTGAAGATTTCTACTTTTAGAAATTTTTGGATTATAATGTATTTGCCAATGAAAAAATGAACACATCTTCACTTACCAGCACGCCGTTCTCTCCCTGTCCATTTATCACCTTTTTGTGATTGGTATTGCACAATCTTATAGGTGTCAATTCGAAGTCCAATTGCTTAATCTCGTGTGCTTCGTGAAGAAATGACATTATGCTTTTCCTGTGCTTGAGTATGTCACTGCTGCTTTTGTCATTTAAGACGTGTTTCACATTTTTATGATATCTACAGTAGCTGCAGCCACGTATTTCTGTTTCATAAAACATTGTTCACAAAATAGGTGCAGTTTTCCGAGTTAAAGATGTGTATGTTGATGGAATCATGATTCAGTAACACTATTTCTATTTATTTTCATGGGCAAGCATAATCATGGTGCGTATATGATGTGACTTCTCTTCCTAGGAGGTGGGTGGTTTATCGTTTCTTTTTATGAAATCTAAAAGAAGATATTTAGACATGGCCTATTAATGAAATGCTTACCTCTTGAAGTTTGAAGTTTATTACTATGTCCGAGTGAGACCTAATTTAGCTTATGATCCATTACAGAGGCAAATAGTGAATTGAGTGGCAGGCTTAAGGAGGCAATTCCTAATGTAAGTGTTGTTATAAATGTTTACTCATTCTTTGAATTGTATTTCTTATGTCTTTTACGGTCTTCTATTTCCTCCTCCAAAATATTAATTCACGTTGATTGCCAAATTTTTTAAATAAGTATGTAGTTAGCTTCTTTATGAATTTGTTACACCAGTGCCTGAATAGGGGGTCATGCAATCTGTCTTTGTTGAAATAAATAGAACAATGCTAAGAAAATTTGGGAGTTAGATTTGGAGAAGATGGCTCCTTCACTTACTTGACTGTTTGTTTAGAAGGTTGACCTTGTTATACAAGCCCGCTACATGATTAACGATTTTGCTTATTTTAGTATCCGTGACTAAGCCAACTCAGCCAAGTGATAGGAAAGGGTGAATTGGAGTTTATTGAAGATCTAACAATAATTATGTTGTTATTTGCTGAAAAATTTCCATAATATGAAGCACACCTGCATAGACAACAAGAAGAAAAATATGAAAGAAAGAAAAGAGTGAAGTCACACGTTGCAATTCGAAACGTCACAACTTCAATTCGTTGGGTGGTGGGGGAGTGTTGTATCATCCTTCGTTTATAGGAGGCTACGACACATAATTCTTCATTTGTTTTCTTCTCTAGTCTCATTATCTTCTCTTTCTAGTTTTTAATGGTGATTTTTGTTTAATACAACCAAAAAAAACCTTTAAAACCCTCTGAAATATGTAGCCCAAATTGCGAAGGAAAAAATTCTAGAATAGGAAAAGGTTAAAATCATCTCATACCTCTAGAGCATCACTTGTTATTTGCATGTTGTTTAGGGTTTGTTTGAGCCCCAATTTTTGGGAGAATAGATTTGTTATTTGTATTTTTTTGGAGAGGGTGGCTAAAAAGTAGTAAAAGTTTTGGGTTTGTTTAAAATTAATTTATTGGATGTGTGGTTGAAAATGAATTTAGGAAAAAATGAGTTTTTAAAAAATATGGCTCAAACAGTGGCTTACTTAGAGATGAGGATTCGAAATATGTTTCAATCTTCCCTTAAAGTTGTCAACTTTAGAAGAATGCAAATATGAGTTGGAATGGTTTGAGGAGTGAAATTTTGTTCAGAAAAATTTATTCGACGAAGGGCATATTCCACACCAATGCATGTCGAAACCTTTTAATACTTCTTTGGAAGCCTTTTTCGGTTAGTTGCAAAATTTGTTGCACGGACACTTCAACTGGGTTGGCATGTCCGTATCCGATGCATGTCGGATATTGATACCGCTCGAACATTCCACCACGGTCATTCTTCTTTGTTTAATACAATTTAAGTGATTTCAACCAGGAAAATTAATAAATATAAAACTAAAGTTATACTATATAAATTAAGAATTTTAAATAATTTAATCGTGTCAATGATTTGTTATGTCAGTATTTTTCTGAAAAATTTCCCGTTGGCATGTTTGTGTCGGTGCATCATAGATTGCACACATTCATGGATTATAGATACTCCTTTCATCTCATGTTATTTATCATCCCCTATGTTCAAACCAAGTTTACATCTCACCACTACAGTTTCAAACCTCATCTCTATGCCCACACATTTTTTGAATATTCCAAAATGAGTTTCGATATGTATTATTTCCCTCAATTTCTACTGTCAGCTTTGAATGGGGAATTTTTTAGGTGGTGACATTTTACATGAGACATCAAAAAGTGTGTGTATAAACATCAGACAGGAATTAATATTTTGTTGTGATTTGTACACTGTAATTAATATACGTTGTAAACCAATGTTAATTGCTTATTGAGCTTGTTTCATGGACATCTTCAGAAGTACATTTTTGTAGGTAAGAAATGGGATGTACAATACTCAGTTTCCAATTGGAATTTCTGATTCTGGTCTCAGAAGTTCGATAAAATTTGGATATGTAAGTAACAATATCTTTAGACTCAGTTATAGAAATAAAAGTCCACTGATGCAAATTAGTGTTATACTTCATAAACAGGAATTTCATTAAATAAGGGAGTGGATTAGCTGTTCTTGATGTGTAAATATTCTCACCCACATTATCTGCAGTATTCTGAACGATCCTCAATATGATATTGAATAGAAAAAGATTGAGGAAGAATCTAACTCTTTAACTGAGTTGATGCCTTGTAGTCCAGTTTCCACAAGCTTGGATAATCATGCTTTCCTCCAAGTCATGGAGTGTTTACTGTATAGAAATGGACTTGGGAAAAAGACAATGCTTATCTGAAAATAAATCTACTGCAAAATTTGGTAACAAAGAGCTCTTGCAGTTATTGCTGTTCAAATAAAACTGAAACTCGCAAAAAGAAGCTCAGAGTTGATTTGCTTGTTTCTTCCAAAGAACAAATTCCTGTCAGTACACGATCGCACTCTAGTTTTAGATAAACTTACCTTTTGTTCATAAGGAAAAATGCAATCAAATCTAGATACATGATTTAATTATGTGAAGGGGAGGTGGAAAGGATCAAAATGCTTTTTACGCCACAAATTGATGTGGGATGGAAAAAACATTTAAGCTAGCAATTTATCAAATGGAGTTATGCTTGGCAAAGCTTTTAAGAAGTAGTGTAAAGCATGTCCGCGTGGCCAGTCCAAGCTTCAAGCTTTTACTAGCACAAGTGGACCTAGGTGAAGCCTAGGCTTAAAAATGCTCAAAACGTGACTAGGTGGCAAGGTCAAGCTTTGCCCATGGGTGAACACCTCTTTAAAGTGCTTATAAGCTGGTCAAATATTGTTTTT
Source organism: Fraxinus excelsior (assembly GCA_019097785.1). NCBI lineage: Eukaryota > Viridiplantae > Streptophyta > Magnoliopsida > Lamiales > Oleaceae > Fraxinus > Fraxinus excelsior. The sequence goes on from CM032632.1 coordinate 18,643,183, forward strand.
AACCACACATTCTTTAGGACCCATACTTTTATCTACTTATTAACCATAAATTCGTTGGGGCCCATGGCTTCTGAGCACTTAATGGCTTAGCCAAGCAAGTACGGATTCTAGATATTTTAGGTCCATTGTAAGGCCTAGTAAGTGTTAGATGACTTTTTATGCATTTTGATGTGAATTTTAATTCTAGTAACCCAATATAAGGTTAGCCGTGTTTCTGGTCTTTCAATTTAACTTCCTACAAGGGGCAGTTTCAACTCTTCGTAAAAAGAATAGATTCATGAAACATATATAATGCAAAAGCATTTATTAGTGGGCTCCTAAATGTGGGTTTTCATATAAGAAGTGCAGACTTCCTTGTAGATTGTTAGCTGAATTTGCAATTGCCACCAGAAACTGCATTTTGAGGGCCCTACATTTGTTTATGCATGTTAAGTTGTACTATTCTGTTTCTTTTACTTTGAGGATTTGCATTAGCTCCCTTAAAGCTGATGAAAGTGTTTTATGTCTTTCTTAATTGGGTGAAGAATCAATCTGGCACAAAGGAGCTTGCCGGTGGTAATGGTAGTCTTCTAGTGAATCGTTCTAACATCGGTGGGATATCTGAGCTTGAGCAACTGTTAAAGCAGAAGACGTTCACAAGGTAAGACTATGCGTGAGGTCTATTTTAGAGCTGAATGCTCTAGACGGCTGAAACTTCTGCCAGAGCTTTCTTAGTTGCGACCCTTAACTATGGTCATGTTCAAATTTTACAAATCTGGATCGACTGAGTTTAGTCTCAAGACGTAATCTGTCGAAAGTTGATATGCAAGTCTTTACAAATAGCACTCAAGGTGTTTGATATGAGGCATTTAATGTAAACCTCGTGCGGGGTATGCCTCAAGTATAACCCTCAGATTTTAAAACATGAGTAATTTCTTTCACGATGTGTAACTTTGCCTTTCAAGATTTTACGGTTTATGGTCCAGCTAGTTTCTCTATCGAATCAATTTTTTCGCTGTCTGCTGTTATGCATAATCGTACAATGAATTCCTCACATGGATATGTGGATTTACATGTCGGATTGTCGGTAGATATTTAAACTTATATGCTATCTTTAGGTGCTGAAGTTTACAGTTCTGTAGAGGTTGAGTTATTAAAGTCACACTTAATTGATGCAGACCTGAGGTAGAACGCCTGACAGAACTATTACGATCACGAGCTGAAGTGCCTGTCGGCAAAAAAACTGAAGAAGCATTACCGGAGCTAGCATCCGATTTGGGAAGGCATAAACAGTTCTCTAGTAGTCCATTGGAGGAAGACAGAAATGAGAAGGATAGATCTCATGGAGTTATTTCGACCATTGTCAATTCAAGAGTACGACTCACAGTTATACTTGTATCATTGGTTGATTTATATACAATGCTTTCTTGTAGTATCCACATTAATATCAGGTACCAGAAGAGTTTTCTTTGATATTAAGTTGGACAAAATGTTTCCAGGTCCTTGAGGATGATATTGCTTCTCCTGCTGAACTCGCGAAAGCTTACATGGGCAGTGGACCTTCAAAGATATCGCCTTCCAAGTTGGGGATGCGTGGTCAAATTGGAATGGAAGATGCAAGGTTGCTTAGCAATGTTCCATTTACTCCAAAATCATCTATAATGTCGTTGACAACAAGAGCTGCTGTTAACGTTGGGGTTCCAGAGAATGGTTTTATAACCCCAAGATCTAGAGGCAGATCAGCAATTTATAACATGGCTCGTACTCCGTATCCCAGATTTCACGCAACAGCCACTCTCAAGGTTCAATTTTGTTTTTAAATATATCTGTGTAGTAAATGCTTGCACTTTCTGGGTTTCAATATATACCATATTAATGGATGCACGTGTACATATATTGGTCAATTTTCAGGGAAGTGGATCCACTAGTAATGGACCCTCACCGTCGACATCTCAGTCTCTACTGGAACATGATGTGTCTAAGCAAGTGGTATATATCAGTGACTTGTAATATATTAGACCTTTAAAGTTTACAATATTACTTTTCTAGTTATCATCCTTTTTATTTTTTTTATTTTTTTTTGGTATTTCAGAGCTTAAAACGAAGGAGTTCAATATTGGATGATGAACTTGGAGCTGGTGGTCCCATGCGGAGAATCCGACAAAAACCTAATCTTTTGTCTCCCAGAATTCCTCATTCAGCTGGTGGTGTGGGAATGGGTTTTGAGGGTATGCGAGGACCTTGGAAACAAAAGCTTCCATTAGTGGATGAACCTAAGTATAAGGATTCAATAACTGTTCGAAAGAATGAGGATGACAACATTCCAAGCACAAGTTATGCTCCTGTTCCTTCTAAATCCACTGAGGTGGCTTCAAGAATATTGCAGCATCTTGAAAAGCTAAGCCCGAGGGAAAAAATCTCAGAACTTAAACTAGTTGCCTTGCGGGAAAAAACACCCGCTAAATTGACACCAAACATGCTTCATGGACAAGCTCTGAGGAGCCTGGAGGACATGGAATCCTCAAAGTTGCTGCAGCATGTTCACGATGGCCATAAGTTAGATTGGCCCATTGTAACTTCACCTGATGCTCATGACTTCAGTTCTCAAATGAAAGGCATAGTAGACTCGACAGGGCCAAAAGATCTTGATATCCCACATGACATGCCTACTCCTGCAATGAACAACGATACCACAGAATCACAGAAAATGTGTGGGTCCAGTGTTGAAGCAGTTGATTCTGTCGTTAAAAAATTCGCGGCTCAGCCTCCTCAAAGGAAACATGCTTTTAGGATGAGTGCACAAGAAGTAAGTGTTGTTTAATTCAGTTTTGTAGTAAACCTTCATTTAGTTGTATTTTGGGCTGAATTGGTATCGTGTTTGTATCGTTGTATTTGGTATAAATCTAGAGCTCATAGAAATCCATTCTCTTTGTCAAACATAGTTTTAATTTGTATGTTTTGTGGTTTTATGCATAGTTGGCCATGGTCGATTGTGCTTATTTCCATAATACTTCCTTTGAAATTTGATGACTTGCCTTTTGAAAATCAGATGTCCTAATGTTTATCATTTCATTTATTCCTGTGTTAATTTTTATTACTGTCTTTTACAGGATTCCTTTGAGCTGGATGATGACACACACTGCAACGGGGTTGAACCTGGACCATTTGCTGAAGGGATAATAACAACAGAAACCTCTCTTAGCAAGCACTCACCTGAAGAACCAACGCTGGACGAAATCACACCTCTGTCAGAAGAGAAGTCAATTCCAGGTCTTATATCAAACAAAAGAAGTGACGTGGGAATTGATGCCATCTCCAAAGGAGAACCAAGTACTGGCTCATCTTTTTCTGTTTCACCGGCTACCAGCACAGTTTCACAATCAGTGGTGCTCTCTCAACTAGTGACTGCAGCTGACAAATCAAAGGAAGCTAATGATACGCATCCCTTGTTCAGTTTTAGCTCCAAAACTATTAATGAGGTTCCATCATCTGCATTCTCATCCTTACCTTCTGAATCATCAAGCAAAAAGCCATTTACTTGGTCAGAATCTAAACCAGAAAACTTCAGCAGGTAATTCACAGCCAGTCAATTATGTAGCTAATAACTGCTATTGATTCCAACCTTTGTTTTGAAAAGCATTTACACCTCGAGGCATGCCTCATGCAAACCTTTCGTTAAAGCATATGCCCTAAGTGCAATTTGCAAAGGCTTATGCCTTGGTTTACTAAGGCGAACACCTCAAGGCATAATCCTAGAGGTGGCTGATGACTGCACTCATTTATATTACCCTTTTATTGCTAGCTTCAGCCTTCTGGAATTCTTTTTAATAGTCTAAAATATTTTAAGAGTTTTCTGGGCTATCTTAAATGCAACCAACCCTAAAAACTCAAAAAGAGGAATGAAAAAAGAGCAAGTGGTGAAGCAAGTATGCCTAAACCTTCTAAAACAGAAGTGTGATAAACCTCAGCCAAGTGAAGATGCTACTTTTCAGTGGTAGATGGCTGTTGAAGAGAACTACAACTCGTAACTTCATTCTTTTCCTTTTTCTTTATTTCTCTCGTTTTTTGTGTTTGTGTTACTGTTTCATTTATCTTTTCCTTTACATGGGGAAGATGAGGGAACTGTTGCAAGTTGAGGGCTAGGAATATATGCAGCACTATTCAAGTGTTTTTCATATTTTTGTTAGTTGGCATGGTAGATGAATGCATGACAAGGCTTGTGCTTCTGGGTTACAGTGTTGGTTATTATTAGGGCCCTCATTCTTTCTTTTCTAGAAAATTTGGATGTGTAGGGAATGATGGGTCCTTTGCCTCCAAAACCTGAAACTTCAGTGGAGGATATATTCTCATATGAGTTGTATATACCCAATTTGCCTTTTTTGAGAATTGAAGTTTACTTTTTGACTGCTTAATGTGGATGATGATTCCTATGCAAGCACTCCATTGTACTTGTTAAATTAATACCCTCTTTATACATTAAATGGGCAAAATGGAAGGGAAGAAGCGTATCAGATTCAGAACATATGTTCTGAAGATTCTTTGAGTGGGAAGTGAGAAAATTAAATCTTTATTTTCCATGCTAAGTTCAGAACTTTTCTATCATTGTTTTGATCTTCCTTAATTGCGTGTGCAGCTTGGTCAATGCGGCTTCTGCTGCAACCGGAGCTCAGCTGGCAATTTTTGGTTCAGATAAAGGTGGCCATCTGAATTCCCTGATTTCTGGTGATACTAATGGAAAATCTGGAACTCCTGTATCTGTTATATCAAACGGACCACGTTATTCAAGTTCTCCTGCTGTCTCTGCCACTGCAGCTTCCACAAGTGATACAAATCAGATCTCTACTGGGAGTTCTAGCCTTTTTACCTCTTCAACTAGCATTGCAAACTTTGGCTCCACTGGTTCCACGACCATTACCTCTGCTGCGTCCACAAGCAGCCTTTTTGGGTCAACTGTGACACCTTCATTTTCCGATGTGGATCCATCACCTGCTGCTGTTTCTCTGGCATCAGCTACAACCATTATGGAATCAAGAGATTTGAAAACCAGTGCAGAGAAAGATACAAATTTTGGCAGCTCTAGTAATTCATCAATTATGGGAGTAAGCTCCGGAAGTAGCACTTTTCAACTTGGATCTTATGTCACTTCAACTGCAAGTAACATTTCTCAGGGTTCTCTTTTTAGTGGTGGCAGTGGATCACTGGTGTCTGGGACTGTTACTGAAAGCATGCCTATTTCATTTGGCTCATCTTTACCATTTTCCAGTAGCACTAACAATACATCATTTGCATCTTCCTCAGCCAATTCCCAATTGCCCATTTCAAACATTAATTTTGGTTTCAGTTCTGCAGCTTCCTCATCTGAGACCAATGGGGTTGGTTCTGGCAGTGGGCCAACAGCTAGTGTATTCAAATTCGGGGTGAGTTCTGCTGCTTCTTCAGATGTTGGTGCAATTAGCTCCAGCAGTGGTGCCACTACTGGAATATTTAGTTTTGGTCTCAGTTCTTCCTCTTCCTCCGCCAACGTAATTGGCTCTACCAGTGGCGCCACTCCTAGTGTATTCAGTTTTGGGAGCAGTCCTGCTGCTTCCATGCCAGGAATCAGTGCTGCTAGCTCCTTCAGCAGTGGTACTTCTGGTATATTCAGTTTTGGTGCAAGTTCATCGGCTTCCTCTTCAGCTACCAACTTGGTTAGCTCCAGCAATCCTACTACTAACTTATTTGGTTCGAGTTGGCAAAGTCCCAAGTCTCCTATTCTTGGTTCCACTTTCACTTCTCCGTCCCCATCAACTGGATTTGCCTTCGGTGCATCATCGTCTTCCTTCGCTGCTACAAACACTGCACCAATGTTATTTAATTCGTCCACTGGGGCCTCATCAAATCCCTTTTCTTCATTTACTACAGCCTCAGCTGCAGCCTTATCTTCACCATCTCTATCTCATACACGGCCAGTATTTGGTAATCTTCCTACTTTTGCAGTCTCTCCTGGGAACGATCTGATGAACGCCGAAGACAGTATGGCTGAGGATACCATTCAGTCGTCTGCACCTTCTGTTCCCGTATTTGGTCTACCAACTGTCTCACCTTCTCCCCCGGGATTCATGTTTGGGTCAACAGTTCCATCACAACCCAATCCCTTTCAATTTGGTGGCCAGCAAAATCAAGTTGCTCCACAGAACCCTACTCCATTTCAGGCATCGACTAGTCTAGAATTCAATGCAGGTGGGAGCTTCTCACTGGGCAGTGTTGGTGGTGACAAGTCAGGTCGAAAGTTTGTGAAGGCTAGTAGAAGTAAGAACCGGAAGAAGTAGAGACAGTGAATGTTATAGCTGTTGTATCCTTCATCGATGCCATTAATCATGTTTGCCTGTTTGGTTGAGAGATTATGAGATAACTGATCTTTCGTGTCTCCATCTTCACAATCTTGGATGCATCAGCCTCTAGGAAACATTAAAAAGGCGGTTATTCCATTTACAGCCTTTTTGAATTTCCCCCTTTTTGTTTAGTATACATCTTCTTTAGGCACAGCTTCATCAATTTTGGACTGTATTGAACTTGAGAACAATTGCAATGTACCAAGAGGTGACGTGGGATCTGGGAATTGTGTTTTTGAACGTGCTTGTGTATTTCTATGTAAGATAAAAGGAAATGTTCATAAATCTTTCCGAGGAAGTATGTTGTGTGTGGTTCCATGTCTGTGGCTCAGCCATCGTCTTTATCTGCAGATTATTTTCCTTGCAGCTTTTGATCTCAAGCCGTCCAGACAATCTGCCTTGTTTCTTGAGTTGGAGCCTGTTTGGTGTTGTATATGTAGTGTTTTTAGACCTGCTTGCTATTGTCACTCTTCAGGTTAGGATGTTCAATTTTGTTGTCTTCTGTGTTATGATTTTGTTTTACGTTGGACACAAATTTTGTAGTGCTTTTCAGATGAATGCTGTTATAAAGAACGAATAATTAAAATTATTTTTGCCTTTTTATTTCCAAGAGATGTATGAAAATGACGAGAATTCAAGAAACAAGGCATAATCTTTTATTTATGTTGTTCATTTGAGAACCAAAAAAGAACTCGACTTCTATTATAGCTTGGTTGGTTAAGCTTTAGGAAGTTATTAACTAATATGAAAAATGTACTTCTTGATTCCCCAATTATTATAAAATTAATATGATCATACATGGGCTTAGCCATCGACGAGGAAACGCTGCAACACATCTTTCGGGCGCGGTTCAAGTTTCTCGAATACAACTTAAGTAAAAAATAAGCTAAAGTACGTACTTTTGGGTCGAAAAACTCAATGTAATTATTCTTGAACAACTTGAAGTCAAGTTCGAGGACATTTGAAATGTTTTTATTCATTTATTAAATATGATATTTAGTTCAAACTTTAAGTCACTCGAAAAATACTACCAACATGAGATAAAATATAAATGTTGAACAAAAAAGTAGAATCTTGACTTGTGTCTAGGCGTTATTATCGTTCGATTTTGTACTGTTTTTATTACATCTTTTATCAATGTTAGCCAAACGACGCTATTCATTGTGATACAAAACACCTAAAAGCGACGTCGCCAAACAGGGGCGACCTAGAGTTTTTGTATTGTGGGGGCAAAAAATTAAAATGCCCAAACTTCGTTAAACTTCAAAATTGTCCAAATCTTGAACTCCAAAAATTCCTCCATCTAAAATACTAATTTCAACGACATCTTCATCTTCCCAATCACATTCAACCCTCTAAATCATACAAAATCAAATCTATTGTACAAAAATAATAATAATAATAATAATAATAATAATAATAATAATAACTTATTAATTTCAATCAAATATCATATATGATGAACACATTGAACATTAAACGTCCAAAGGCTGCAAGGATCCAACACATAAACTGTGATCTTAGAACTGAAAATCTCGCTGTTGCTCACCATTTTTACTTCTTCAAAATGTCTAAAAAGAATTAAGAAAAGGTAAAAATTCTTCCATGTTTAAACCCTTATCCTCTATTTCTTCACCGCTAAATTCATATTTAAAGAATTTCTAAAGACAAAACTTAATAATTCATTTCATAACAAATGGATAAGCCAATAAACTAACAGGAACACTCATTGAACATAAGTAAGAAACTTACACTTGAAAAAAAAAAAAAAAAGCAAATACAGAATTTTTGAAAAAGAAAAAAAAGTCAAAAGATTTTGTGGACCCCTTGTGGCCCCATGTAATTAATCAAAGAAATAAAACGAAGAAAGGAAGAGAGAGAGAGAGGGAGGGTTAGACGGCAAGACCAAACTCCATGCGTTATGCAAAGCCTATGTGAAGCATAAGTACATTTTTTAGAAGACAGGTACTTAGTGAAAGAGAACAACAAAAAAAAAAAAAAATATAAAATGATCAAGTAATGTGCTACAATCTCATGAATAAGTTATGGGCCACAACCTCGATTTTTTAAAGAGTAATACTATGTTAAGAGATAAAAATCCCACATCAAATAAAGATAAAAAATATAGACCAATTTATAAGAGTTTGAACTACTTATCTTAACAAGATTGACCATTTAAGAAGGAACTCCAAATCTTAATATGGTATCAGAGTCCATTAAGGTTCAACAAGCAATTCGATCAAATTAAGATTTAACCAAATTGAGCACACGAATTTCAAGATTGGTCTGCTCAAATGAGCCACCATTTTGCGGGAGCATGTTAAGGGATAAGAATCTCACATCGAATAAAAATGAAAACATAGACCAACTTATAAATGATTGAGTTACTTTTCTTAATAAGGTTGACCTTTTAAGATGTAACCCCAAATTTTAATATGGTATCAAAGCCCCGTTAAGTTCTAAAGAGCAATTCGATCCGATTAAGATAAAAAAAAATTGAGCACACGAATTTCAAGATTGGTTGCTCAAACGAACCACCATCTTGCGGGGCATGTTAATGGATAAAAATTCCACATCGAATAACGATGAAAATACAAATTAATTTATAAGGGTTTGAGCTACTCCTCTTAATAAGGTTGACATTTTAAGATGAAATTAAAATCTTAACATAAACATCCTAAAAATAAGAATTTGGGTGAAAAATAATATTTTTCATACAAAAGAAAGTCAATTAAACACACTCTAAATGACCATGGAGAGAGAATGAGTGGGTGGGGGGTGATTGTTATGGAAAGTTTTTAAAAAAGATTTCGTTAGATAAATATAAACTTATCATATATTAATTATTTTAATAAATCCTTAGTATCGGATTTGTTGATCCAGAAAAATGGACCAACGACATAGCCAACAGAAAACTAGAAATTCACGTCTTTGTAAGCTAAATCTTAATATACTCAAATCAAATTACTGATTATATTGATGAATTAACGAAGATAATGATTCGAAGTGTTTAACAAGTTGTAATGTGATTATTTGATTGATAAAAAGAGGGTCGATGTAAGGAGTAAAACACTAAAAGTGTGTGTAGCAAGAATATAGGCTTGAGAGTCTAGACTTGCTCTCCCGTCAAAATGATATTTAGTGTCGCTTTTATAGTAGAAGATGATGATTAAGAGCCGTTAGATGAGAGGGCACATGGTCTCATCCGCACAGTTGAGACCTCTTGTCATAGCCATCAATCAATCATTCATAGGTCATTTTGTTATTAATGTTGTGATGGTTTGGCAGCCATAGATTTGACTGTCAGACTAGACTTGTTTGATTGAGTAGAATTACATATCTAGTGAGTTGTCTTATCACACACTTGATACAAGATATAGTATGACGATGTTCTCTAATACCCCTCTATCTATCTCATTTAATCCATTGGGGAGCGGTTCTTCATGGGGGTTCGGCCAAATTTCCATATGGGGTAGAATAATGTGGAGTGCGGGTCTATATTCACTTGCCGTGTAGTTCACTTGACCATGCTTAGGACTTCACTAGAAGAGGCGTTACAGGATTTGTGAAATTAAAATTAGACAACCTTATTTTTTAATAATATAGTTTATATATAGAGTTTTGGGTAATTTTCTCTTTTGTAGCCCCTGATAAACAGGATTCTGGATCCGTCTCCAGTTTTCCGGTTGAAACGACCCGACCAGTGTTTTTATGCGAAACATCTGAAGGCTGAGGTCACCATAATTCTTTCTCGGCCTCAAGTGGTGCTATTTTTGTAAAGTTGCATCTCTTTACTGGACTCTCAATTCTTAGGAATCGAATGTTGCCCAATTTTACGTCCTGCGTCGTCGACAGCAGTAAAATTCCCATTATGCAAAGTACAGGCAAATTTGCACAGGAAGACTCCTGTACCTGCAGATTTATTCATTCCTCTGCTATCCCCGATTTCTCCGCCGGATTTTGAGTTCCCATTGAATCAGTGTTCAATTACCACAATTTATCTCTTTGATGAATCAAGGAAGGAAGATATAATGGCGATAAGATGAAAATGAGAAGAAGGACGTGCAGGCTATGGTGGCCGGCTTATCTTTGCGCTAAAAATGAATTCCGCAGTTCCACTTTCTTGTTTGGTTGGTCGGTTTCCACCTCAGTTTCTTCGCTCGATATCATTGTCGCTTTTGCTTTCGATGAGGCGGAATTGTCTTCCTCAGTGACTCCGGATTTTAATCTCCTAACGGTATTTGATGCATTCCCAATTTTCATTGGTTTTATTGAATGTTTTATCTGTTTGTAATTGATTTGTGTAGTTTGATGTGGTTGAATTAAGTGTTTTTTACTGGGAAATAGTTTCAGCTTTGTTTTTTGTTCTCCCATGACCATTTGGAAATTTCAGAAATAAAACCCAAAACCCATTTCTAGTTTTCCCATTTTAGGGAGTCATTTCTTTAAGCCGTTGCTGATATTTTTAACAAAATGTGTACCAACAACGTCTACAGAATTTACCATAGTGTTACTTGAGATTGCACTGCTCAATTTTAAGGTTGCATGTGTAATTTTTAAAACGGGATTCCTCCTTATAGGACTACCGCATATCACCAGCATTAATGTGTAACCCGCAGGCAGAACTAAACTAGTGTATAAAATATGCAATTGTGCAATATTTTCCTCCCCATAACGTGGAGGTAATTTCTAAATAGGGAGCTGAGAATACATCTAGGATGTGATCATTTGGTTGGAGTGACCTCTTCTGAGAACTATAAAAATGGCTTTATTCTTAAATAATAATACAAATTCATATAAATATTTCCATAGGTTCTTATGCAAATGAATAAAGAGTATTAGCCGTTTTAGAGAAAAAAGAACCACCAATAGGTGGGGGATTTGATCAAATCCTACCATTTATTAATTCAAAAATACATCGAGGAAGATGCCAAACCTCATCTTCAGAAGTACAAGAGAGTATAGTGATATATGTTGGAGACAGTACCTCTGCTTTAAGGAATCAAAGCAATCTAGAGTAGGTACTTCCTTCTTTGCAATCTATGAAGAAAACTGTTACAATGCACGAACACAGGGAAGATGATCTGAGCTTGAGAATACTTTAACACTACCTGTAAGATCAATGTGAGTAAAAAAACTTGGAACTCTTCTGATTATACACTCATTAGCAAAAAAAGTAAGCTGCTTCATTAGATTCATGAAAAACATGTGCACATGAACTTGGACTTTACCAACCAGCTATTATAATTTAGACCACATGTACATTGAATAGCAATTATAGTTTAATTCAATCCAGATATTTGAATACCCGTACTGAAAACAATGCCTCCAACCCTCAAGATGTGCTTTCAACTTAGCCACAAGGTTAGAACCAAAACCAAAACCAAAAATTCAAACTATGCTAACAGAACCTGCCAAGGTGATCACATAATAATCCTCCAGGTTTCCTTTGCTACATGCATCGATATTTAATTTAAGAATGCCATTTGGGGATTAATCCAACAAATAAGTATCAGTCTGCTTTTTCTTTGAGCAAGAGTAGATGGATTAAAATACTTGAAACATAACTGTATATTAAAATCACCATTCCTTTGTTCATATATCAATAGCTCTGCAGCCTGAATTTTCTGTAGCCTTTTTTTAACATTTCAGATGATATTTTGTGGATTCACATCAACGTGCTCATATTTTGCGTCATTTCTGTTCAGTACAAATAAACTTAAAAATGAGTATAGGAAAATTTGTTCACAACTAGGTTAGAGATATAATTCCCAGAAAATAGCCTCACACTACTGGATGTATCCTTGATGTGAATACCAAGCATACGAATAAAATGATCCCAGATTATAGAAGCACCAGTTCCTGTAATAAACAAATGAGATAAAATTTTGTTGTTGGTCAACATTTAAATGTGGTGACCAATTGAATTTCAAACTATTGCTAATCACCCGATCAACTGGAAACCAGTAATGAAAAGGAAATTTTGGCATTCACTTATGCCAGATAAAATTTAAAAGATTACTGAAAGGATTTAGTAGGATGAAATAGAAAATTTCCTTTGTTGAGTAATTTCCATTAATGGACATTTTCAGAAAAACTTCATCCAGGCAATTTCCAAATAAGAGCTCCGGTTTTTTTTCCCTTTATAACTCAGTTTGGTTATAAAAGCTAAACCAAAATTTGAATTTCTTAATATTAAGATTCTAAATACATTGAAGTCTGTGTACATACACACAATGATAACAGGTTAATAAACATAAGAGGAATTAATTTAGCTGGACGTAGACAAAATGTAAAGGCCTACTTTATTAATTTATTTGAAGCAGTCTTATAAAACGTAGAAATTCCATTATATCCTCCATTCTCTTCCGTCTACTCCAGCAGTTCCCAGCTTCAAGATTCCCTAATTCCACATTGTAGTTTCTTTTCGTCTTCCTTTTTCAATAAATTCATTCATTTTTAAGAAGTTTCATTCCCCGAGTTTCATTTCTCTAATTCCACATCGTGGTTTCTTTTTGTCTTCCTTTTTCAATAAATTCATTCATTTTTAAGAAGTTCCATTCCCCGAGTTCCATTTCTCTCTCCAGAAAGGGGAAGAAGATTTTCCTAGGCAGGGATTTGGAATATGGGGAGGTCCCGGGGTGGAGACTCTGCTCAGACAAAGCCGCTGAATGACAAGTGCGGCTTATATGCCTAGAGCATCATAATGCTTCTAGTTGATATTGAACTTTGGAACTCAAGAGTCCATAAAGTTCCTTCATTGTTCAAAAAGTTACTCGAAAATTGGTAGAATATTCCCTTGATGGTCGAGATGGCATTGGTGAAAGCTTGATAAGTTTATATCATTTTGAATGCTTCAGTCATTGAAAAACTTTAACTGCCACGACCTTCATCATGTAATTTTCTGTTACACTCTTTGTTGACTGACAAGCATTATGCTAAAGAATACACATTAGTTTGAAAACGGGATTGGGGCCATTGTTGAATCTTGTGTGTCATCTGAAATCACCAAAATTTTCATCTTCTGAGCACTTCAATTTCATGTGATTGAATTACCTTTATTTATCCCTATTTCTTTGTGCTAGGGAATATTTCACAAGACAAATCAAAATATGCCGGCATTTCTTCAAGATAAGTGTATTTTCTCCCTTCTGGGCTATTATGATACAGATTCCGGTGCCAATGGGCAGTTTCCCAGGAATGGAAATGATAGAGATAAACATATTTTCTACTCCAGCAATAAACAAAAGTTGACATGCAGCCACAATATTCATGAAGGCAATCGTGGAAGATGGAGCTGTGGATGCCACAAATTTGATGGGCCTCTAGAACAGTGTAGAATTGCTTCTCTAGAAAACAATCCATGGGTCAAGCTTGTATATGGTTTTTCTGAAACTGTTAACAGAAAAATTGAACTGATCCCTAAACTGGATCATGTGCATTGGGAAAAGGAAACATCCCAGTTGAATCTCCATGTATGCAAGTCAGGTTCACCTATGCTACATGCTTTCCCCTCCTTGTCCCCTGCCCCTTATGTGTTGTGCTATCTCATAACTTGCCTCACAAAAAATTCAGGTAGTAGTTTATGATATTCCTACTTTCGGTGGTCACCATTATTCCTTGGGTAGTCAAAGGTTATTCAGCCAAGTACAATCTTCTTGCAAGAAACCCAAGTGGTTTGAAGATCTTCATCGAAAGGACCCATACCTTGACTTGGTAATATTATTTATAAATTCATGCATGAACATATTGGCATTTTCTGAACCTGCTGCTTTTCTTTCCTGTACATAGGACGTTGTCATCCTAGCTATGAACAGTGCCGCAGCTGCAAGAATGCTCTTTCAGAGAAATCTTCATGCTAGAAGATCTGCCTCACTTTTCCACATTATTTGTTTGTAATGTTCTTCTAGACCTTCTGGTCTATCTTCCCTTGTACCTTTAATTTCTCTGGTACTTATAACAGCTTTTTATGATTTGTCAGGTTCAGTACCTTTGCATGGAAACTATTTGCTGCATCAGTGGCTTCACTAGCAATGTTCTTCTATATCATTCTTCAGTTTCTCCATGTTCTTTATACTAGTGTGTCACAATCATTTATATGCATCACATTGGAAAATGTATTCAGCAATACTCGAAAAAATATTCAAATTCGCTGCTTTCAGCTGTTGTATTGGCCAATCTTTCTCCAGGATCATGTTATAAGGTAAAACGAGTGTGGCTTCTTGGAATAATCCAACATTCAAGTCTAATCTGATTATATTGTTTTATATAAAGTCTAAAACATTAATAATTAGCTTATTCCAGATTTGAATTCTTGTGTGACATGTAGATTCACATACATATATGGACATGATAATTTAACTTTAATGTATTAGTTTTATTACATTTTGCATTCCATGTAAAGTTGACCAGCAGAATTGGAGTACACACTAATTCTTGGAGTCCTGTTGACAATTCCTCTGTGGCTAAATCCCAATCAATAGTTAGTTCTACACAACTTATAAATTCTCAGGCTTGTCTATTCGCCTATGCATATATATGGTTTCATATACATAATTTTGTAGGTGTATAGGTATAACTGTAAATGTAAGAACTTGCAAAGTTTTCCACCAAACAAAGTTGGTAGGTAATCACAACGTGCACATGTAACATCTCATCACGAATTCATTTAGAGAGTGAAAATATATTCTCATTTGGCATCTTGGTTTATTTCTGACTTCATTCAGTGGTTAATCCATAAATTTGCTTCACAGGTTCCTGAAAAGAATCCAGCAGTTTTAGTTTTTTAACCTAATAACAAAATGATGTGTGCAATTGGAGATTTTTGGATTTTTTTTATATTTTGTCAGTTTTGCTTATAGCCTAGCTTTTGCAATTTTTGCAATTTTTTTTTTTTTTTGGTGGGAATGGGGTACTATATATTTGTTGTAATTTTGGTTGTTATATAGGTCCCGGTCATGTGTTGAGTTTGCGGAGAAAGCTGCATTACAAAAGCACTCAATGTGGTCTAGCATTGTAGTTGATGTTCTTATTGGAAATTTGCTTGGTCTTGCACTTTGGTTCCAGGCAGAATGTGCTTGCCTATGGGTTTCAAACTTTGCTAATGACATCACGGACTATTGGTTGCGAACTGGTTGTGTATGGCTGATGGGAAATCCAGCAGGTTTCAAGTTGAATACTGAGCTAGCTGGAATTCTTGGCATGATATCTCTTAATGCAATTCAAATATGGTCTACCCTTTGGTTTTTTATGGGTTTCATCTTCATTTATTTTATAAATGGACTCGCTATATGTGGGATTCTTTTTGGTTCAACAGTGGCAGCAGCTTTGATAATTGATGCAATATCACTAGTTACCGCTCATGTTCTGACTCTTCATTCGTTTCTTTCACTTGTCTATTCACAGCAGATACATGCGATAGCAGCTTTATGGCGCCTTTTCAGGTAAAAAATCCCTCTAATGCTAATTGACAACCATCATTCATGTGCTGATAATAAATTGTTTAGCTTAAAGATGTAGAAGCTTTTTGTTTTTAATTATATTGCCTTTATGTGATTCTGACTGCATCTAGGTTTATAGGAATTTTAAATGTTGAGGCAAATTCTGAAATTTGTTTTCTCAAAATGGGATCTGAAAAACTGTATTTTATTGAAAATTGTCTTGATTGCAACCATTTTCTTGTCCTATTGCAAAAGCAGTTTAAGTTGATGAAAGAGGTTTGAATAACATCTGGCCCCTAAAATTTGTTTGGCGATTCTTTCACAGTATATAAATGATTAAGAAATTAGGTTGAACGGAAGATAATGTGGTGGAATTCCTAAATCTCACAAGTTGATCATCAGCCAGAAAATTTCTTGGAGCTTAGAGAATTGCACCTATAATGAGACAAATAATCACCCACTTTTTTTTTTTCCCATGATCAATAAAAATTTTGTTAGCCCTAAAAATATATGAACTAGAAAGGAGCTTGGCTTATAGGTAGTTACTTGTAAAGGCTCGAGTGCAAGGAAACCAAAAGAAAATGAAGAAGGCTATATTTTGGGATGCTAGGTTTGGGGCATGATATTTGCAATATCCTCCTAGCCTGCATTTTGCTCGGGCCTTGATATCTTGAAGAAGGATATCATAGGATTCTAGAAAAATAACTCTCTGTTTCTGATCAAGTTCTAAAACAGAATAAGAAACATAGGTTTTAACATGTTCAGTTCATATTTGGAGAGCACACTGAATCGCTGATATATCAATTAATTCAGTCGCTTTGTCTATATTGAGTTTTATTTCTGAACACTCTTTCCTTGTGCTATTAATGGAGATATTTTTTGACTGCTCGAGAAATTCCTGATTTGAGTTGACCTGGTATAGATACCTGGGAAATATTATGATTTTCCAACTGTTTCATCCACTCATAGCATCGATTAATTTATTGCAGGGGTAGGAAATGGAATTCATTACGTCAGAGATTAGACAGCTATGACTACAGTGTTGAGCAACATGTAGTTGGCTCTCTTCTGTTTACCCTACTTTTACTTCTACTACCTACCACATCTGCATTTTATATTTTCTTCACCATTCTGAAAACAGCCGTGAGCTTTATCTGCATGGTTGTTGAGGTTGCTATATCTTTAATTCATGCCACTCCATATGCCAAAGTCTTTCTTTGGTCAGTCAGGAAGAGAAGATTTCCATCTGGGATTTGGTTTGAAATTTTATCTTGTGAACAAACTGCCATTAATTACTCAGAGATCAGATCTCCGGCAAGAACTAGTTCATCCAGTGGGAAGCTGCCAAAAACAACTGGTATTAGTGACAGTAAATTCAGTGTCTTGGTTTCATTTCTTCACAGCAACTATTTGAGCTTAGGTATGGCCTTGAGCTTTATTTATGAATATTCTTTAGACTTGCAATTGTGCCATAGCAGAGCAAAAGCAATAACGAACTATATCGCTAGACTTCTTTTTGGGTTGCTGTTGTAGAAATCATTTTGCAACCGTGCAACCTGAGTTTCTAACTCAGATGGTTTATGCTCCTTTTGCAATTACCATAAATCTTGCTTGACGCGTTAGTTAGCATGGAGCAATTATTGTTGCTAATATGATACGACAGTATGAGCCGTTGTATAAAAAAAATTATACTGTGGCAGTCAACACTTTCCCTCGCATTTCCCCATATAAATTTGTTATACTTGGTAAGTGATGTTCGTTTTTCCCCTTGGGTTTGATTTAGATTTGGCTAGAGACAATATTTATCCATAATCATATTTGCAAGTCTGTCTGCACATGTGCCTTCAATCTTTGTGCAATCAACAGTGTTCATACATGATTTTGTAAACAACCAATGATTTCGTTTATTATTATAATTAATTGGGGAAAAATTATTTCAGGTGAAGTAATATCGCCGCACTACAGATGTGTTTATTCAGCATTTTCTAGGTCGTCTATTGCCTCGTTAGCTTATGGAGTTCTCACTGGGAGAAGGTCACTACTGCTTCTTTGCCTTGATATTTCTTTCCACCCCCTGCCTTGGTATCTGACTGGCTATCTTATTATATTTCACGTTCTCCATCTGCAGTGTTCCATCTGCTCAGGGAACCACTCTTCCTCCAAAAATGCCATGGATGGTCCTTCCTTGGAAAGAATATTGGCGTCTTTGCCATGATGCAATCTATGCTTGCAAGGGAGATGGCTATTGTCATTTACATCAGCAATTATAAATTTTTCATCTATTGCTGTTTCCACTGCCACATTTTTATGTTTTTAGGTGTCCCTCTATATTGAAATTTTGGATGTTCATTTTAGGGTCGAGAGTAGGAACTAATTTCCCTCCGATGTCTTGTTTCTTGTTCATCATCATCGAATCCTGTCTGTTGTCATTTGTCAAGTTAATATTATCTGATCTGTAATGGAGTTGAGCTTTTAAGGGTCTGAAAGTAATCCATGTGTTACAATCAAATTGGCTTAACTTCTGATACTTTGGGTGTTGTTTCTTCGGGAACCAAGTGACAACATTGGAGCCAATGTAGACACCGTATATCCTGAAGTACTAAATAAGGTAAGCCTATCTAACTATAAAATCCCTTGTTATGACCTTCTAATGAACTTCTGACAGGCCTTATGACGCTGCAAGAAATCTCACGCCGATTAATGGCCATGAACTGTAAAGTCTATATTAACTTTTCATCTTCAATGGGATTGCTACCAAAACCTGAAAGCTTTGAGCAGCTTGTCATTGGAGTATTGAGAGGATTTGCACACTGCATCTTGGCTTTTTTTGCGGTAAATATGTGATGTAATTGGCTTGTGGAAGATGAAGTCCCTCACTAGTTTGCTCCTTATTAAGTAGTCGACTACGCCCGAATAGTAATCGATGCATTCAACTTATCAAACAATGCACATTTTTGTTTCACCCCACATTACTTGTGTCAACGAGTTGTGGTAATTCTATAAAGATATCTACAATTCATTTTTAACAGGAACTTTCATCAAATCGTTAATCGCGTTTGATTGACCAGTCTGTCGAGGTATTAAATTTTTTTTATCATGCTAGACCGATGAGGTCTTGCTTAGTTTACAGGCTTGCTGTTTTTTTATGACCCGCTGGATTGTAAACAAGAATCCAATTCGTACAAATGCCATAGCCAATTTGTGAAATAATCCAGTACCAACGAAACAGACATGGTGATTCTTAGACATGACTCCATGGACACCGTCGCCGGGAAAGTAACCAACATACCTAACTGAAACACTGATCTTCATGTTCATAGCAGAAAAAAGAAACAAGAAAAATTTCTCTCTCTCTCTCTCTCTCACACACACACACACACGCACGCACGCTTCCAAGGTTGTGTAGAAGTGTATAGATAGCAACAAAAGGGCATTGGAAATCCACAGTGCACTAGCATGTAAAAAGGGGTTCACGAGAAATGGATATAGAGATGAGGTGTCATTTTTACATATCTGTTCCTTTGCCAGAGAAGACAAAACAAAGAGAAATGAGTGTGGGGATACAAATGGATTCTTACGCTTTTAACAGTGTCTCTAGTGTTAGTTTTATCTGTTGGGGATTGCGATTATGGCAAGGGAAGATGTGCGTGCTGCACATGCATGTGAGGACTATTCTATCATTGTCATCACATGCATGGATTTTCATGTATAGATACTCCGTGTGCATCTTGATATACAGTACAATGAACAAATTTTAGGATCTTTTGCTCTTTTACAGTCCATTTCTATTCAATCTTTCATATCGAACATACTATTAGTGAATATTTAATTAATGAAAAATACTATAGACTAGACAGTATGATAAACATGATTTTAATTTCCTTTACATCGATATCAAATATGCACTCGTGTGTAAATGTACAATTTGCTCTTGTGATTCTATTATTTATTTGTGATTAATCACTGTGAAACAAAACTTAATCTACAACACATTTGAAACTCCCCTTACAAAAAAGATGACCAAAATGCCACATTTTATATTAGTAATCAATTCATTGTTGACGGGAATAAAATCAAATTTTTGGTAGATTTTGATAAAAGTTAATGAGAATTGTGGTCGAAAAGTTGTAGATTCTAAGAAGGATAACTCTATTCGTACATAATCATTTACTAAATTGTTTATCGAATTGACAAGTGGCGACCCCCTATTGGGGGGCGCCTGGACCCACAGGTGCCTCCAATAGGGGGCCACCACTTGTCAATTTGGTAAATGATTATGTACATGTAGCGCGGTTGAAGAAGAAATATGTGATTAAAAATAATTTTTGACTTAGATTTAAATTAAAATCTGAATTTTAATTCCTACCAAACACGAACTAAATAGTTTCGCTCCCATTCCAAAGAATGAGCATTTCATTTTCGAGGTTTGCCAAGGTTATCGTTTAGGTACTATTTCATCGTGTCATTTTTCCATGCACAAAACAATATGATATACAAGTGTACAATCCCCTATAAATGCTCCATTGTCTTGAAAACATATTCCTTATATTTTACATACAATTTCTCTCTTTAATTTGATTTGTAAGAATTTCTTCGTTTGGACGAAGAATGGCTACCAAGCAATGCTATCAGATGCAGTTACTTTTGGTTGTTTTTCTTCTGCTAATGAAGAACCAAATAAGCAACAATTCTCTCTCTCTCTCCCATGCAAATTTGAATTCTTGGCGAAAATCGACATGCAATTTTTCATATGTAGGTAGTAGTGTGACACGAACTTAGAATCTTTGGAGCTCTCATATTATATTTAACACATCATTTAAAAGCTTAAACAAAGGACGAGTTTATTCCATTTCAGCGCTTTTTAAGGGTGTCTTTGACCCACATTATTTTGAAAGAATGTATTTTGAAATAGTAGATTGATGGAGAATGTGTGGTTGAAAAAGAAGGAAAAATTATCGATATGATGTAAAATATTATTTTATTGAAGAATGTGTAGCTGAAAATGAGTAGAAGAATGAGAATGCAAATTTTAATGTGTATCAAACATGAGCTAAGTCATAATATTTTCGGTTAAATGAGAATCAAGAATGAAATATTTTTGGGCATTTAAATGCTAAGAATTGCAGACTCATGATTTGTTTACTACCATTCACGTGTTGGCAATTATACCACTACTTTTTCAAAATTATAATACGATGATAGTTTAAATCTTCATTTGAAAATACTACCCTTGGAATGCGACTGCTTGTTTTTAGTTAAATGATAAACTTCACATCGATTATATACTGTAATATAGACTAATATATAAGAATTTAAATTAATATCCCTCTTAAAAATATTGACATTTAAAGATAAAATCTCAAATTTTAATATGATATCAGAGCTTATTAAATTCAAACGAGTAATTCGATTCGATTAACACTAAAAAACGAGCACACGAATTTAAGATTCGTCCGCTCATGTTTAAACGAGCCACCATTATGCCAGCACATATTAAGGGATAAAATCGCATCGATTAAATACAGTAATATAGATTAAAAAAAAAAAAGGTATAAACTACTTATCTTAACAAGATTGATATTTTAATATGGGATCTCAAATATTAATAGTTTTGAGTTTTATACAAATCAAATTTGCTCATTTAAGATTCATACTCGAATGCGTCAACATTGTTAAGAGGAACATCGCATAATTTTTTTTATGTTAAATTATTATCTAATATTTAAATGACTTGAGATTTTAACATAACGTTGAATTCCCTTCGATTTTTCACTTCGTTCAACTTACAATCTTGATAGGTAAATTAGGTATGTAATCCCACTTAATTCTAATTACCGGTGAATTCAAGTTTTGGAAAGAATGGCAATACTTTTAGTGACTTGAACAAATGTAACCCACCTCAAATATATAAAGCATAGAAAAAGCTAATTTCAAAGATTTAAACATGTTCGGTAGAAATTAAAATTTATATTTTTATCAAAATTAAATTCAGCAATTAATTTTAACTACATATTTGATGAGATCGTCAACTTTTTAACTATACATTTCATCAATTTTTTTTTATCAAAATATACTAAAAATTTGATTTTAATCATCACCAAACATGGCTTGAATTAGAACATAGTTATAATATAAAATTTTAGAAAGTATCTTAAATTCATATTTTAAAGGTCTAGAACACAAACAAATAATCATGGATAAGTGTTTTTATAAAATCACTATCTAGCTATTTAGGTGCTATTAGTGTCAAAATTCTGAAGGGTTTTGCTAGATGTACACGGGGGTTTACACTCCCATTTACCCAACCCCACCTGCCCCCTCACAATAGGGGGGTCACAATTATTTTATTAATCGTGGGCCCTCCCGTCATGTGAGGGGAGTGTAAATGGGGGTGTAAACCCCCGTGTACAAATATATTAATCCAATTCTGAAACAACAATTACGAATGTAGAGAAAGTTGTATTTTGCAAAAATAATGAGCTCAGCCTACAGTCTACTTTGGTTGGTTTGACGAGCCACATTTTCAACGATTATATTTTTATGATTACCAAGAAGATATATTAAATGATTTTTAAATGAAATTATATTCTATAAACGTTGAAAATACATAAAGAGGAATTGAATTAAAAAAAAAAAAAAAACATATTGTTGGGTAGGAAAAGTTTGTTTCAGCTTTAGTCTATTCGTGTCGCTTAATTTAATTTTTTCTCAAGCTATTATAGAGGGTAGTTGGTATTCAAAGTATATTGTTAAGCTTTCTAATTTTCCTCTATGCACCAGCAATTTTGATTAAATGTTTTCATTAATCAACGAACAAACTATTTTCGATGCATTCAAATCTTCTGATATAAATCTTTCTTTAATTTGTCGACAAAACAAATGGGGGAAATGTCAAGGATCTCAATTATACCTAGTCTCTTGAGTCTTGACCCACTTGACAAACGCAATTTCCCCCAACTTCACTTGCATTTTGCAAAAATCAATTTAAGTTATAATGACCCTAATGTCTGCTAATGTCATTTAGGTTTTTATTATTTAAGTGAGATAGTTGGTATTCGAAAATCTTGTCAAGCTCAGTTGTGTTAGCCATCTACATTAGCAATTGTAATTTATTGCTTTCGCCAATCAATCAATGAACAACCTATTTTCACTACATTCAAATTGTCTATTGTAAAACTTTCTTCAAATTTTCAATTGTTCCAAAATTACTTAGAACGAGCAAAATGTAGTTTAGCTGCGTAGACTATTGTTGCACGATGCCCTTTCTACGTGCTAGAAAAAAGGTACCCGTGAAACGTGAGCTTTAGCACCGGACTGTCCAAGTGTCACGGGTTGCAGCTTTGCTTAAGCCCCGTGTTGTAAATATTTATTTAATTCGTAAAATAGTTAGAAAATAGAAAAAGAAAAGTATGATTCTAGAGCCAAATGACGTCTACTCCCGTCATTTGGGTTTTTGTTGCTCAATCTATTATAGGGGGTATTGGTCTTTCAAACATTTTCAAGCTTACTAGTGTTTTCCCCCTGCACTAGCCAATTGTAATTTCCTGCTTTCGTCTATTGTAATGTCCTGCTTTTTAGCAATCAATGATCAGTTATTTCCGATGCATTTCAATTTCATGTTGCAAGCTTTCTTAAAATTGTAATCAAAATTTGCTTTCGTCCCGACGCGATCGATGAATAAGAGGAAGGTAGTCTAGCGGAGCAGACTACTGCCGCACGGTGTCCCCTTTCTGTGCTAAGAAAAGGTTACCTGTGAAACCAAGCCTAGTTATTTTTTTTCATAAACTGGGTACAGTCTTGGACATAACCCAGTGCAAAAATAAATAAATAAATAAAACTATAACAGGAGCTGTTATAGTTGAAAGAAGAACGTCTCTCCTTCCTCTTTCTAATTCTTGTTCTCTCTTGATTCTCTGCCACCATCTGCTTCTACTTTTAAGGAAATCAATTGTCTAAAACTTCCAAATATTGCCACTGATATATGTGGATGTTGTTTATTTGCAAAGCCATTGCTTTATGACTTTATAGATGGTCGGAAAAAGGACTATAATTCTGTGGTTCATTTCTTTCATCTCATCCACATACCTTTGTTACATAAACCCTCTTCCTTTTTGCTAGGTTAGGATCTCTCTCTAAGTTCATCAAGTAAATTTTACTTTACAGTGAAATAAGTAACATTTTTAGTTAAGAAGGAAAAATGGCATAATCAAACATATTTGAAAGTAGAAATTCACTCAAAAGTTTTAATTTACTTCTAAGTTTAGCAAAAAGATGAAAAAACCTATTTTTCTTCACATTTGAAATTTGATCACAAGAAGCCAATGAAGAAATACCATTGCATATACCCAAATTGTTATGACTGGACAAAGATCATGCCTTGCTTTCCACTTTACCACAAATATATAATAATTTGACAATAGCGAGCAAGATTTAAACCATTTGCCCTTTCAACAATCCTATTTAACTTTCCATAATCTGTCTCAAAATTACAAATGAAAATTTGACTTCAAACGAAGCCATCTGGAATAGGAGTGCAAATTCTCCATGCTACCAAACCATGACAATGGAAATATTAGGAACACATAAAAATATCCTTGGAGTGAAATTGTTAACTGCCCATCATTTCTAAGTCACATATTATACATGAATCTTAGTCGAGTTGATGGCCTTGCATATACACAAATTGCTATGATATGACATATTGGCGGAAAAACAGTTCCTTGAACAAAAATTGACCTTTAGTGCTCTACTCAAGATGTGGAGAGAAACCTGTCATAACTTCCCGATACACAGGTTTCTTGAAATCCACTGCCTGCAATGAAAATGGATAAGGTTAAATTTTAAGTATCACAGGAAAAGACCAAAAAGGTTAATTCAAGAGATTCTTCGATGTTAGGAGAGAGGACTGACAAGATTGATTATTTCTTCTGGTGACAGCCATGACCATTCTCCAAATTCAGGCTTCTCTGTCCCATCCCCCAAAAGATTGATTTCTTCATCTTTTCCAGTGAATTTAAAAAGAAACCTGAAGTTTTGCACACTTCAGAGTCAGATACATAAGCTGAGATATAGTCCAAACAGAACAAGATACATAAAAGTATATTAGTTTAGAAACTAATAGGATTTTATTGGGTTGGGGTGTATGTCTGTGAGGTAGAGGATGCATAGGAGATAATTAAGTAATTAGTAATAATTAATCAAATCCAAAAACAAGAGAATATTCTAGTCCCTCACAAGTGTTATGACTATGCTGCAGTTGGAAAACAAAACAGTAACTAGATTAAAAAATTTCTTACCCTCTCCTATGATTTCATTTATATATGATTAGACTCCCTGTTTTATAAAATTGATAAGCCTAATTCACTTGTCGCTGAATTCACTATTCAAGTTTGTTTGGATACTCTTTCAGATATCAATAACATTCGTTTATTTACGCTCTAGAAAGGGGGCTCTTTTCTTGTATCATTTATCTTCCTCTCATCCTTTAACATTTGCTTTCCCTAGAACACTAGCGTAACATGTATGAAGTATCTGTGTAGGGCAAATCCATCTGTAGTCATAAAGATGTAGAAACCAACAGGAATTCCTATCTATGTGCAAAGATCAGTGGAGTTTTATCCCTTTCTCTCGATAAGTAGATTTATCTGGTTTAGTAGTAACAGCCAATGCAAGAACAGAGCATAATGTAATTGATGGTAGAGTGGCATAGCACCAGAAGCCACTACTAAAATTTTGTGCTTTATAGATAGCTTGAAAATTGTAAAAATATCTAAAAGAAATCCTAATCTAAGACAAAAGAAATCATATTCTAATCAACTTCTATCCCATTTATAATAGGATTGACCTACATCAATCTCTCTCGCTTGCAAAAAACTCATCCTCGAATTTTTTTGAAGATGAGAAAAATATTTAATCACGAGGAAAATAGTCAAAAGTCTGAGGCACATGACTATTGAAAAAATTTCATCTCTTAACATGCTTTATAAACATCGTGATCCTCTGTAATTAAATTGTTTGATATCAACATGCTTGTTTAAACCTGTACACCACAAGTTAAACTAGGAGGTTATAAAAAATTTCCAAATAATCAAAGAAATTATCAACATTGCCCATGAGTTGGGGGGCAAACTGATAGAGTTCTTATACTTGGGAAGTTGTAATTATCATCTACCTCCCTAAAAAAATAATCAAACCCATGTCTTTCTCACGTTGCTGGTGCCCGACCATTCCATAGGCACCAGTGTTTGGTTCAATGGCTCCTTGCTGTCGAAAAATTAAGGCAATTCCTTCTGACTACCAGAAATTGCCTGCAGCTCTTTGAAGTTTTTGGATGACTGCGTTCCTTCGACAGAGGGGATGAACACATTCTTGAAAACACTAATATTGGTGGTTGCTAATGCCACTGCAGGGATTTTGAACATCAAGGTAAAGTGTTTGAACCTTAGGCGGTGCATCGCCTATTTGGTGGTTGCTCTAATGAGGGTCTGCTTCTTTGTGGCCGGTGATAGGTTGTCGTTGAGCTTGTTGGGATGGTTTAATGATGGGTTGCTATCGACCCTGTCTATTTGGGTCGTTGAAGGTCGAACCGTAGTGTTGTAGTCCTTATGAATTTCTTTAGGGTTCTGGGTGACAAATTTGAGGTCATTTGTTAGTTGTTGCTCTTCACCTGATGGTACATCATCAAGTTCTAAGTCACCATGGTTGAAATGGTCATTGACTGGAACTGGTAGCCATCCATGTCTAAATTCAATGAGCATAGCTTAGCTCTGCTGAACACCTTGAAGAGTTGTTTCAAGCCCCGTAAGTCAGTGCTCGATGTTTTCAAACCTCCATTCGTTGTCTATGGCTTTATCTCCACTAGTACCAACCTTAATCATCATGTCAAGTAAAATCCTTGCTCTAATACTAATTTTGGTGCGAAAGCGAAATTGAGATTTTTGAAATAAGAATAAGTTGAGAAACTCAAAAATAAGTAATGAATATTTTCAATATAAAGAATAGGTTAATTGAAAAATTGTACAAAATCTTCATTTATATAGGCAAAATAATTTCCTAGTTTTACCAATAGAAGGAAATAATATAAAAATCCTCAAAGAAATCAAAATCATTATCTAAAAGAAAGAAGAAATCATATTCTAATCAAGAAACAAAAGAAATAATATTCTAAATAAGAAAGAAGAAAAAGAAATCATATTATAAATAAGTAACTTCAGTCCTATTTAGAATAAAATTGTCCTACATCATAGATGTACCCACCATTTTTGTGCTTGACCTTTCCAGTCTGAACCCCATTGATGCCTAAGTTTCTCCCTGACGTCTGGTGGAAAATCATATGTCAACCAATGTGGCACCTGCAGCAGGACTCATCTATAAGGACAGCTCAATAATGCAGATTTGAAAAACCACAGTTACAAATAAAGGATCTGGAAAGATCCAGAGTCTAATGAAAGAAAACAGAAAGCTAACTCACAAATTTAATACCTAACTTACCAAACAAAAGCTGCCAATGGAAACTTTTATTGTCATTAAAATGTTTTTACCTAAAGCTGGGATAAAAACAAACCATACAATTGCTTTAAACTTCCATGTCAGAAATTCATTTCATAAATGATTTCCATTGGCTAACCGCCTAACCCCACTCAAGAACAAATAAAAAATAAGCATACCCTGTCCTAAAACCTCAATAGTGGTTTGCTATTTGCTAAAATTTTGCAGTTATATCTAAAAGGAATTGGTAATTAAAGTAACTTAAACTCTATGAACATGGATTTTAGTTTTTTGAGAACTTGCAAATGCACGACCTAAAGTACGAATCATGAATACAGGTTTGCATAGATGTGTTTTACAAATCAACATTTTTGATGCCCTATACTTTTGCAAGTCTCACAAGAATCAAAGATTTCCATCAAAAGATCACTACAAAATTTAAAAGACAGAAACGTGCATGCATACAACTTCCAAGCATATGGAGTTAACAAAGATTCCTACCTTTACATGTTCCACCAAAATTACCGTCCTTGGATAGTCCTCTAAGTACATTATGGCATCATTATTAGTCCAACAAAATCAATCAGCTCCTTCACTCCCTACTTTCATTCATCCTTATCCATTTCCCTTTCTCAACCCCGCATCACATCATCTCACATTCCTCGGAATCTCACCACCTAGCTCATTCCACTTCCCTACCTCTTCTTCCATTGGAAATTTGTAATCCTACACCTTAATTGTCACTCTTCCATATCAATACCAGCCCACTTTTTCCTAAAAAATACAGTTTCTTGCCTGACATCTTTTAATAATTAATATGCACACATGAACTCATCCACATACTGTTTACAAGGAGAGGATAGCTGGTGGATGTTCTTGGTATGAGTAGAGAATTATGCTAACTCTATTGAGACGAGGACCTAGTTAAATTATTAGTCCCCTATATGCTTTAAGCATATATTAATTTCTTTTTGTATCGCGTAGACTAGTAAAACTTAATACAACTAATAGTAATGCTACAGGTCAACTTTACTTCCATACCTCGGCAATAATATAAGCTGAACTGACTCCAGTTTCTTCTCTTAATTCTCTGATAGCAGCACTTCTTGGATCCTCGTTCTCGTCAATGCCACCCTATAAAATTATACACTATATAAAAATTAGTACATACACACGGATGTAACGTAGGACAAAGAAAATAAAAATCATGTTATTTCAAGATACCACAAATTCTGCAGAAGCATTGAATAGTACATCAAAATATTCCAATAGCCAGCGGCAGAAGAACAATTTTCTTATTCACGTCTCAGATTAAGTACAGGACAACATCTAATGACACAATTCTGAATAAAAAAATCTTAAAATATTACATCACTATAATATAAATCCATAATTGCCAGATACTAATAACATATCGAACTTTTTACACGAAATCTAATACCAAATACAAGATATCCATTTGGAGTACCAAAGAATCTTACCTGAGGCATTTGCCAAGAGTCTGGTATATCAAGCCTTGAAGCTGCAAAAATCTAAAACAAGCAATGCAATTAACGCCCCTAAATCTAATACAGCTCTATATATAATAATTATGACGTGTATATATAGAGATATACCTTTTTAGAGGGATTCATAAGGCAAATTCCGACATTTTTTCTGTAGCCGTGAGGAGGGTTTTCCATGGATGACGGCGATGATAGTGAAGAAAATGCAACTCCCGGAACTTTGTGGTGAAGAAGTGTAAATTTGTAGGCTTTTGGAGGGCAATATGGGAAGAAAAGAATATTCGTATTGGCGGAGGTTTTACGCATCAATGAAAGGGAGAATGAGGAATGAAACTGGGTGAAGCATCGGGCCATCACACAAGGCAAACATCTACTGGTAATGGGATAGTCTTTCCAAATTTTCCACCGTCGAGGGGGATGTGTTGCACTTGAGGTCCCTAAGTTGTGGTCATTGTAGCGAGTCAGTGTCCAATCTCCTACTCATAAATTTGTGACTATCCCCAGTCCATTCTATCCAGTTAAGCCCTCGTTTGGTCCATTATTTTTAAAATACATTTTTTTCTTTTTTATTTTCAATCATACATTCTTCAATAATATAATATTATACGTAAATTTAAATTTTTTTCTTATTTTATGAACACACATTCCCATCAAAATACTATTCCAAAATTCTGATGATTCACTTCTCATGATTTGGAAGCAAAAAGATTTATAAATGTGTTTTTATAATTTTTACAAAAGAATGTAAGACTTTTTGTCACGTTCTTTAATTTTAAAAATTAAACAAAATTATTTAACTATCATAAATTTTGAGCTTGATTGGAGAGAGAGGACCGAGAATAGCTTGCCGATAGGCTATTGGTCATGCTCTTCATCTTTAACCAAATTGTTGCATCTGACAAGAAAAATGCTAAGTGTACATAATTATTATACATTGAGGTGAATCTCACATGGGGCGGGGAGTCACCCATATGTACAATAATTATGTACACCAAACAAAGTCCATCTAACAATCACAACTGATATTCATCTAACAACTACAATTAATTTCGGCAACGAACCAGTAAATCACTTGATGTCCCATCCTCAGTATACATGAACACCTTGTTTAGTGTGCGTTGAATGAATGAATTCAAATAAAAAATTGTGTGGTTTTATCTAATCCTATCTATGAAATTGAAAAGTTAATATATGTCAATTAATATAATAAAATTGATATTATTGAAATATTTTTAATCATCGTAATTGATCAAAAGACTTGTCATACGCAACACCAACAAGACAGATCACATCCCACTACCATGATAGTCCGACTATAGATTATTCTAGTTTGGCTCTCTAACTCTTGAGATTGGACTATTAGCAAGTCACAGTTGACCATCGTAGTTCCCTTGTCTCCATCGGTAAACAATAAGCTTACCATCGAAAGGTTGGAAATTTAAAAAACAAGAGAATTCGTAAAGAATCCAAGACTTCAAAGTGCTAAAAAAATGTTGGGTTTAAAAATTCAGATGTAATTTTGCTTTTTTTTTTCTTTTTAAGAAGTGTATTCAGTTCTTGAAAATAATACGATCAATTAAGCTCATGTTTGGTAATTATCGTTTGAAAACTCTTTTTTTCATGTACTTTTTTTCAATCATATATTCAAACAATAAAATATTCTTTACGTAAACTCAATTTTTTTTATATATGTATTTTTTAATCACACGTTCTCCTAAAATTAATTTTCAAAATATTATTTTTCGCAAATAATGGTCACCAAACGGCGCTTAGTTCAAATAATCAAAATGAACTTATTTTAATAACTTGTAAAAATGAAATTAGAATCAGTCAATTTTTGAGACCGTATTTCGTGGCATGTCCTCAATAATATATGAAAGCGAGAAGTTGCTTAGATTTTGGCAAGAGATAAACGTGAAGAGTTCCTTATTCTCACGGAAATGAACCGGCTGATGAGCCAGCAAATGGACAAGCTATTGCCACGTGGCCCCACACCAAGCCTCAAGACTCTTTCTCCATTTCTCGTCTTCTACTCTTCTGCATGTTACCTTCTCCCACATTTTCACTCTCTCACAGCAACCAGAACCATTATTTCATCGCTAAACGGGCACAAAATATCTGAATCCATCATGAAAAATCACCCACAAGGTTCATCCCATTTGTTCATTTTTTTCTGGGTTTTGATTTTCATTCAATTTCTTGTTACTTTTAATTACTTATAATTTCTAATTTTTTTTTAATGTTGTTTTTGTGAACTGAGATTCTGGCGATGAATTCTAACGTGGCAAATTCAATTGTAATTGTGTGTGTGTTATTTTTTGGGGTTATTGGTGAAGACACTCAGGAGTCGATAAAAGAACAGCAGAGGGAAAGGTATTGCAAGGAAGCTTGTGATGCATCAAAAGGCGTAGCTGATGATATACTCCCTCACATTCTCAACCTGTGAGGGCCTGCCAATTTTATCTGCCTTTCTCTATTTTATTTTATTTTTTTAAATTTTGAAATCTTATGCAATGGCCCATAAGTTAATAATAATGAACTAACAAAATTCCCCCGATGGGAATGAAATGCTAAAAGTTAGAACGTAACTTTTTCCAAGATCATAAATTTTCTGGGTTGTAACGTAATATGTTTCTTTACATCTCAATAACTGCCTACAGTACTGATAAAGCCGGGCTATGCTTTGATAGATTGAGGAGGAATGAACTGAGTTTTCTGGTGGGCATTCATGGGTTTATTGTGTAATTGATTGAGGATATCATCTACAAATGGAACTCTTTTTTGGAGGAAAAACTATTTTAATAAGATGATTGGTCCAAGGAATATGGAGAATTGTTAATATTAAAAAGAGTAATATGAAGTTGGAGTTTAGAAGGGAAATGTAATTATGTAACTCTTTTGCTGCTCTTGATGTTCATATCCATGGAGGCTGAGATATTGGAAAGATACGTGGCATGGGTTCTTCTAAAATTCATATTCTGGATTAGTATTATATGCTATTGACAAATGAGGAAGGGGTTATCTGTAGGACTATGATAGATTAAGGTTTGAATCTTGATACGACTAAATGTTTCTGCTTTGGTGTCCCATGTATATATATGAAGATTGACCCCAAAATGATTCAGTCGACAAGTTTAGCCCATCATCATTGCTATTCACATGAAGATGAGGTCTCATCTCATTATTCATGACATTTCCAGCTATGATCTTGTTCTATCTTAAGATGCATCTATGTATTGAAGTGGATAAGAGGAATTAGTTCTTTCCTCTTGATGTAGTGTTCATAAAGGAGTTAATAAGATATTTAAGTGCTTTCAGAAAGTAATCAGTTAGTAAAAATCCGTAGTATGGTTTGCTCACGTGGTGTATGCTGTAGAATTTTTTATTCTCAACGCTAAACTCAAGACCGCCTCTTAATTGTAGCACATATGTTTTTTCTTCATTTTGGGTTTGGTTAGTTGAAGAATTGTCAAACTAACAAAAAATTTCTTTATAAATTTTGGATTTACTGTAAGTTGTACTTTTATTTATTCCATTCACTAATTCTCTGTCAACATTGCAGCTATGCCTCCCGTGCAACATCTAAAGATTTTGACATTTATGCTCCCCATGCAACCTTTGAAGACCCCCTTATGTGTGCACATGGGTAGGATTCACTTTAAAACTTTGTCCATTTAGGAAAGTGATTCTTTAGATAATACTGATTAGGATGAGGAATAGTATCTATTAATAGCAATGCTATTCGGGCCATTTAATGTTGAGTAATCACTAATATCATATGTGGAAGTCGGAAGGTTGGTTTGTGAAGTTTATTCAGATTTGTTGACCATGTACAGTACAGTCAAATAAGCAGAACTATGAGAATGCTGAATTCCTCATCCGAATATCATTGTTTCCTATCCTACTTTATTCGACATCAATACACGTGTGCTAGTTGTAACTCTAGTTACTCTGCTTCATGAACAATCCCCAGTCCTTGAAAAATGATAAAACAGTTAAAGAATGAAAACGTGGAAAATAGAATATGGGAACAATAATTTGAAGAAAAAAGTGGTTAGATTAATTGAATGTATGTCTCATCTTTTCTGTTGAGGTGGCTTATTTACTTTCTAGAACCAATTCTAAACCTCTTGTATGATTATCTTGCTCTTATCTGCATGTCTCTGTTGATTGCAGGGTACAACAGATCAAATCGGCATTCTATTCACTTGCTAAGGTTACTTCACATTTGACTTTTTAGTCCATCCATCTTTTTTTTTCCCCCTATTTTTGAACTAAGCCAGTTCTGTTTTATATGAGATAGTTGCATGGTTTTTAACACAGATTGCTGTATGTCGTTATTAGTGTTCATTAATAATTTCAGGTCTTCAGTGAATCGAGAATTGTGGAGTACAGTATCAAAGAAAATGTAATTTCACCTGGAAAGGAGGAGGTTGAAAATCTAATTATCATAAGTGTCAATATTCTTTAAATGGTAGTAATCCACTTCACATTTTTATCTGGACTGAGTTTACTTATTTTCAGTTTGTTGTCTTATCTAAACTTGGACTCCAGATACTTATTGACAACAAACAATATTACAAGTTTATGGGGAAAGACATAGATATGATATCGCTCATCAAGCTGTACATAGAGGATGGGAAAATTGTTCGTCACGAGGATTGGTAAGCATACACATTTTATACTTATAATTAACCTGCCCTTGCTACTGTGTTGAAGTCTTCACGTTAAATATTTTTGAAACTTACAAGGTTATCTGTTTAATGTAAAATTCACAAAGTTTGCTAATGTGGTTGAAAGTGTAGAGTCTTGAGACATGACAAGTCTCATTGCTCGAGTTCATAAAAACTTCAGTTAAGAGTAATGAATGGATATTTATGCTTTGTTATCAATTTAACAAATCAAGGTATGTCAGAGATATATTGAGAGTGAACTAGCAAGCACAGTTATTGTGTCTTGTAATAGTTGAATCACCTCATGTAAAGGTTTAAACTTTTAGAGAGGGAACAAACATATCTATTCAAATTATGTCTCATGCACATCTATTCACATGCAAGCTTGGTTTATTTTTGTCACGTGCCTAACTTGTTCACAATTTTCATAAATGGGAGGATGTTATATTTGAATCGAGTATCTCAGGTCCAACACGTGCACAATTTCATGGGCTTTTTCCTTGTTTGTTGAATATCTGCTTAAATGCATACAGGTGGGATAAAAAACCCTTATGGAATAGGGATACGGTAAAGTTGCCCGCTGTAGGCCGAATCACGGAGATGACACGCCGAGCTTCCATGTTTGCAACTCATGCTCTTATGAGGTTTGGCAAGGACCCGACCATGTAAAGTTATCTGGTAGACAGAGGGCATACTTACACAAGTCTTCTAAACTGCTTCTAGCTTAATCTGTTATTCCATGTGAATCTGGTGGCTTATGCTGTCCTGTTTGGCTCCTTCTTGTGATTGTCTTTGTTTGTGATCTTTGATTGTCTTTGTTTGTGATCTTTTATACAAGTGTCGTATTGCTTTCGGTAATACGGATTAATTACATAATCGTTAACGGGAATCGGGTATTTGGAGGGGAGGGTAGATTCTTTTCTTTTTCATTTTCCTATTGTTTTTATTTTAATTAAGTTCTCATTAAAAATGTGTGGTGGAGCCATTTTACTCTAATGTGCGCAGTAATGAGTCTATCGCGAATAAAATAAATGATAATGCACAAAAATACGAATCTAGTTTTATTAAAAAAAAAAAAAGACCATTGCTAATCTGAATTACAAACAAATTATAGGAAACAGGAACTTCAATGATGAAGTACTCCAAAGTTTTCAAGATTTGTTGATTCGAGTGTATAACTGGCATTCATCAGTTTGTCAAACCCAGGTCCAAAGTCAGAAAAAAAGGTTCAGATATCAGTATTCATCATCTAGTACTCCAAAGTTTTCAAATAAATGGTAAGCATCTGATGTTGCATTCAATTCTTCTCAAAGAACCAGTCGGACAAGGGCTTAGACCTGGCCAATGAGGGCTCCAATATGATACGAGCAGACAATTTTGACTCCAAATTGGCCTATTTATCATCCTGACGTTAAAGATTTGTTTGGTACATGTCAAAATTTAATTAAAATTGAAAATATAGTCGTTATTGGATTTTACTCGTCTAGTAAAAGTCAATAATAACGACCAATTTTTTCAATTTTAATCCGATTTTAATTTTTATCGAACACGCTCTAAATTATTAGAATTTATTTTCACATTTGGCCCCTCTTAGGCTAGAAGAACCTTTTCCAAAAGCAATGCACAGAGATAGTAATATAAAACTGAATCCCAAAAGAATCATGCTACAATGCCCGAGTTGGTTGACAAAAGGGGGGTGCCGACCGTGAAGGTTTTGGCTCTCTTTTGGAAGCTCTGTTGAGCTGTCCAAAATCCTGTTAATACCATAACCGAATGTTGGTCTCTAACATATTGAAAGAACGTTTATATGCTATCTTTGGTAGCTAAAACTTGGTCCTTAGAGTATTCATAAAGCCTTTTTGCACAATTATTTTATCTAGAAAAGTCTACACCATTGAGAATTAGAAACCCTAATTTTATTCAATCGATAGCAATAAGAAAAATAAACACTTGAGGGGTAAGTAATATGTCCTAGATCCAATCAATTTTAAGATATAAACATTTTAATTTATGGTAGATTTATTATTATTATTATTATTTTGACAGTAAATTAATAGAATTCGTAAATTTGAGTCTAAATAATTAATTAATTACAAGACGTTATGATCATGAGATACAAGTTATACGTGACTGACTATTAAATTATTTGTGATCGTAAGTAAGTGATAACAAAGTATGCATATAATTATTGCAATCAGACGAGGGTATGTGACATTTTTTTACCTATGAAGTGAGTAGTTAATCTCACAAGTTAGAATGTAATTGCATTTATAGACGCACAAATGTTTTGCTAAGAGAACAAAACATTGAAGACCTATTACACGGATTCCACATGGATAATTATCACATTGTTAGGGGTTAGTTTTTTAACATTCAGTAGTAGAATTGATCATTCGAATTGAGATCATCATAGTACCTTGTATGAGGACTCATATTTTGGTGATGTTGGATATTGTCTGTCAAGAGTTGCTAGTACAACATCATTGGAGTATGGTAAGAATCTTGTGAATGATCAACTAATAATTCGTCACTTTTAGATAGTAAGATATTATGATCTACGTTTCATTTGCTTAAGTTGATAATGAAATCATTGGGTAAGGTAAGTTCATAAGTTTAAAATGGTTTTTGCAATAATTGACTTTAAGAGTGGGATCGATGAAATCAAGCTTAACACATCTCCGTATTTTGTAGTTAATCGGGTTATATTGATGAAGAGATTATAGTTTTGTGATTATCGAACAATTTTAATTTTATCACATCACGTGATGCTTTTTGTTATATGTATTGTGCCGATACATTGCTAAATATCAATCGTGAATAATAGATATTAATTATTAATCTAGGTAAATTAAATCATTTTAATTTATTTTATTTTATTTTAATTAGATCGAAATAATAATTCACGTCGTCCGATATCGTGATCAGAAACCTAATACTTCACGCAAAAGGCGAGAAATAGAAGTATGAAATTAAGAATTATTTAATTAATAATTGTGAGACATTATTCAATTAATTTATTATTAAAGTACTTGAAGATCTATAGAAATTTAATACACTCAAATTTTCAACAAAAAACATAGTTTTCAAAATCATAAATATATCAAATATATAATTCTTTGTTCGTTCGTTAGCTGAGTTTGGATTATGCTGTGTTTTTTTTTTTTTTAGCTTATTTCCTTTTTAAATTTTAGCAAATGTTGCTTTTTTATTGGATAGACTCGAAAACAAGAAGATATCATTTACCGACCAAAAGGGTGGGCGACTATTTCTGCCTAGGCATCGTTATTTTCCGTGCATCGCCTAGTTGTGACACTGACCTTTTAGAATACTGAGGAAATATATGATTAAAATTAAAGTTTAATTTTAACTTTAAAATTATAAATAACTTATAATCAAACACAAACAAGAACTGAAAATAATCCGTGAAGAAGCCCGGGAGGTCCCGGCCAAACACACCCTAACGGACTGTTTTAGTTATGGGAAACCTTCTTTACCAAAAAACTAAACACAGGATAATACCTATCATCACAGCAATTCCAAGTGCTCGCTTAGCGTAAGACCTTTCGTAATTTTCTTCGCTACAACCGATTCCTCGACCAGTTGTGCACGCGAACAATTCTCCGTTGCCCAATTCCTCGAGTCAGATCAAAGGTTTTTTTTGTTCGAAATTTTCGTTCTTTTTTATCTATGTTTTAGATCTCTTCACCACAATTTCTATCAGATTTAGGTAAAAAAAATTTTTAAAAAATAGTCTTATGCTTAAGAACCCTATGAGCAATGATATTATGTTTTTGTATATGTTGATCGGTTTATTATTTCCCAATTTTACAGTGTTATCGTGTTGATATCTGCAATTTCGTTTATTTTGACTGCCTTAGGGCATTTTCTTGCGTGTTATAGATAAACTCAATCAAATATGCGCAATGCAGAAATCTGGGTTATGATTCATGGTGATGATACATTCCACGAGGGAATAATGATGTTTATAAGTATATAGGGTAGAATTCATCTTAAAGGGTAATTGTAGTGGGATGGCGTGTAAGTGTTTATAAGTGCACGAGTCAAGCTTTAAAATCCACTACTGTTTTGAGTGTATTCAGAACCACACAGAGGTCCATTTTTATAGTCAAGTGGCTTAATGGAACCAATTGGACCACCTTTTTATAAGGCTGCCTTATCTGGTATCATCGTAACAAACATATTGGGTAGACTCGCTAAAGTGCTTATAAGGTCATTAGCGACGTGAGACAATAGAGTCATTACAAATGCAAATGTATTCTGGCAAACTTGTTAGTCTATACCGTATTGTAGACATTAAAAAAAGGAACAATACATTTCTAAGGTATTTACTTTACACATTTTCAAAAATACAAAAGCAAGTTTGAAAATTCACAAATCAGGTTTTTTAAATTTCTAATTAATAATTAATGAATTATTAAATCAATTTATTATTAAATATTTATTTCTAATTTAATATAATTACCCCACCTCATCTCCACCACCCCAACCGACTTTCCGATCACCACTCTTCTCCGGCCACCGTTCCGACGACTATTCCGGCGACTGCTCCGATTCCAACGAGTATTCCGATGACCGTTCCTCCACTTTTTAGGTCACAATTCAAAATTTTCATAGGTCACAATTTGTTCAACGGTCACAACTTAAAATTTTAAAAGTCACAATTTGTTCGTCGTTCACAATCACAACACTTAAAAGTTACGTTACTTATTTTATGGTCACAAACATCAATTTATTGGTCACAAATTAATAATTTTTAGGTTACAAATTAGTAATTTTTAGGTTACACAGCTTGTACTTTCATTGGTCACAATTTAAAAATTTAAAGTCACAATTTATCCATCGGTTACAGATCACAAAATTCATAAGTCACAATACTTAAAATTGGTCACAAATTAATAGGTCACAAACAACCTAATCTTTTGTGACTACCATTCCGCCACACCCTCCCACCACCACCACCACCACCACCACCACCTCCACCACCACCACGCCAAAACCGCATCCACCACAAAAACCACTACTTCACCATGACCGCAATGGCAGCACCACGGAACCACAGTGTCGCCACCTCAAGCACCTGACACCCAACCTCCGTACCCATACACACCCAATCGCACCAACGCCGCACCCCCACACACACCCAACTGCACACATAACAAATCTGCAACCACGACAACCATCTGATACATTAAACTCGAAAACTAAAATAATTTACAGATCTGGGCGCGCGACAACGCAGTGAGGGAGAGAAGACAGAGAACGAAGGTGTCAAATTTTTACAGATTCGGAGCACCTGTTAGATTTAGTCGACTTCGGCGCCACCACGGCCACGTAGGTGTTGGATTTTTCAGATTCCGCCACCGTTATGAGGAGGATTCCGATTGATTGAGGGTTTCGACTGATTGGGCGACAATTTTGCGAATGCAGAGTAGGAGGAGAGATGGGATGGAGGGGGAAATGCCAACGGCCTTCGCAGGGGATAGGGAGAAGAGAACGACGGGAGGAGAGATAATGGGACTGGCCGTCGCGACGGAGAGGGAGGAGAGGAGTGCGGTGGCCGTGGCAGCAGCGGCGGCGTGGAACAGAGAGACTGGAGGAGAAGAATGGAGATGATATGGGTTAATGATTTTAGGGTTTGGGGGTATATATAAATTAATTTATTGTAAATAAATATAAAAATAAAAATAAAAAAATATTTTTAAATTATTAATTAAAACCTGATTTTTGCAATACCAAACTTGAATCAAGATTTATGAAAATGGTAATCTAAAAGTATGGCTGGGTGTAATTTCCTCTTAAAAAAAAATAAGTGTATAACGGGTTGGGTTACTTTAAATAATTAGCCCAATTAAATTTACTAAATCAAAGTATAGACTCGTAAAATTCTAAAAGCTCACCATACTTTTTAATAAATCCATAATTATTCAATTATAATCATTTTAATTGAACTAATTTGGTGATTACCAAAATTGGCCACGAATTTTCCCTATAAATAAGGTCAATGGTTCATTTCAAAGGAGGAGGAAAAAGTGCAGAAAAAATCCCCCCGACTCCAAGTCCGGCAAACACGAAGAAGGTCAAAATCTTCTTCAAATCAAACAAATCCAAGAAGATCAAAGCCTTCTTCTAATTAAATTAAATCAAGGTCAAGTCCAAGCAACTCCAAAATTCAAAAGGGAGAAAAAGTACAAGAGAAAATCACGAAGTGCTGAAGAAATTATCTCCACTCCAAGTTCGGCAAACCCGAAGAAGATCAAAATCTTCTTCAAATCAAGCAAATTCAAGAAGATCAAAATCTTCCTCAAATCAAATCAAGACCAAAATCAAGATCAAGTCCAAGCTTTCGAAGTGTAAATTCAAGCTTCGAAATTCAAGTGTCGAACAAGTCAAACTCTCGACAAATCAAATCAAATTCTCAACAAAACTCGAAGTCTAGGATTCAAGCCACGTGGCTCCTTGTCTTCAAACATTCAGATCATTAATCAGAGGATGAATTGCAACTTTGCGATCACAAGAAGATTTATTTCCATTTGTATTGTATTTTTTTAAAATACAATTTGTAACGATTTTCGTATTTTAATATACGCAAAATCCGTCGTACACGTATAGCATCTACACACGAGATCCGTTTGGATTTGTTACTTTCTTATTTTTTCTTTTCGAATTGGAATAAAATTATGATTTTTTAGAGTTTTGATTAATTTCAGAATCCTAAATCCTAATGTTGCAATTTTAGGTAAAAAAAATTTGTGTTTTGCTGGGGGATATCAATTTCTCTGGTGAACTTAAGATATGAGTCAAAGGGGCTTGATTTATAGCTTTGTTGCGAAAGGAACTGTTGTTCTAGCAGAGCACACTCCTTACTCTGGAAACTTCAGCACAATTGCTGTCCAGTGCTTGCAAAAGCTTCCTTCTAACAGCAGCAAATACACATACTCCTGCGATGGCCATACCTTCAATTTTCTCATTGACAGTGGATTTGGTATTTACTCTTTCTCAGACACGCTCACACATTTGCAGTGTGTAATTATTAATGCTTAAATTAACCTAGTACCTATCTATAATTTAATTCTTCCGTAGTTTTCCTTGCTGTTGCTGACAAATCTATGGGAAGAGTTATACCTTTTGTGTTTCTTGAGAGAGTGAAGGATGACTTCAAACACGATATGGTAACAGCATCAAGACCGATGGCCCTCAGCTACTTGCTGATGATGAAGATGAAGATGTTGATTTGTGATAAAGCTTATGATAAAAGTTATAGCAGATTTTGTTTAAGTTGATGAAAATGTGTGGTCGAAAAGTTGATAAAAGTTGTATATCCTATGAAATGTGTGCTTAAAATTGAATTTTGCCCTTGTCATAAGTGATAAAATTATCAATACAATCACAAAATTGGTTTAATCTTGACTCAACAGTTCTTAGGCATGCTATTAACGAGATGAATAGCTTGTCCATTTATGATTTTATTAATCTCTACGGATTATACCAATTAAAATAGCCTATCAGCTATTTTAAGTGGAACCAAGCATGCAAAATTCAAAATAAATAAAGCTGAGATGAACACAGTATTTATATTTCTGTTACCCTGATTTCTATTGGACATATTGGATTGATGTTTATGTGTGCATTTGTGCATATGCATTATCTACCTACCATAAATAAAATAGTGACTTCTCCAATTCCTGTTCATAAGCCGCGAGCTGAGCCGAATGGCTGTTTGGCTCAGCTCGACTTAGCCATATAAGCCTTTTTTTGCCTTTTTGATTCAGTATCTGCGAGCCGAACCAAATGGATTTCTAGCTCGGGTCGGGTCGACTAAGCCGATTTTTTTTATCATTATTCAGCATTTTAAGTAACAAATATGCATTTTAAGCGATTTAAAATTTGTTGGAAATGTTGAAGTGCGACCATGATAAATATGTAGTTGATATATTTTAAATATAAAAAATAATTTTACATTAATTGTGAAGCGTAAAGTCGTGATTGTTTATATTTCTTTTCAATTTCAACCCTATTTCAATGTCCTTTTTTCGAACTTTATTTTTCCTACAACGTTTGATTCGATATTTTACGATATGAATATCCATTTGGATCGATCTAAATTTTCTTTTAAAAAATTACAATGTGACAATACTAAATATATTCTCGATTGAGTTTAAATATAAAAATTATCTTAAATTATTAAATGTAAAATTATAATCGTTAATTTTCATTTTCTACCCATCCTTAACCCATATACTCACACTAATTTCTCTCAATTTCATTTTTCTCCAGTTTTTATCTTAAATTAAGTCAATTTTTTTTTTTACTTTTCATTCAGTATTTTAAGTTACAAATATACGTTTTAAGCGATTTAAAATTTGTTGGAAATGTTGAAATGCGACCATGATAAATATATAGTCGATAAATTTTAAATATCAAAAATAATTTTACATTAATTGTGAAACGTAAAGCCGTGATTGTTTATGTTTCTTTTCAATCTCAACCCTATTCCGATGTCATTTTTTCGAACTTTATTTTTCCTACAACGTTTGATTCGATATTTCACGATATGAATATCCATTTGGATCGATTTAAATTTTTTTTAAAAAAAACTTAAAATGTGATAATAATAAATATATTGTCAATTAAGTTTAAATATAAAAATTATCTTAAATTATTAAACGTAAAATCATAATCGTTAATTTTTCTTTTCTACCCACCCTAAAAAAACTTAAAATGTGATATGCAAGGCCTCTAAAGGTTTTTACTTCAAGAAATTTGAGAAAGAAAGAAGAAACAACAATATCTTGGTAGTTTGTTAGTGTATAAATTTGAATTGATTTATTTTGGTTGTTTATGATGGATAATTTCTCCTTTTGTTTCTAACTTCCTTTTTGTATATTTGTTTATTTTTCGTTGTAATTTTAAGGTTTTCTATTGAGAAAGTTTTGCTAAATAAGATTTAATGAGTGATGTTTCCAAAAATAACAAAAAATCAGTCAATGTTATTACGTAGCCAACTATACTACTGCACGTTCCTTGCACGTGCATACTAGGTATGAGCAGCAGGTGAAAGCCAATTAGGGTCTGTTTGATTGCGAAGGTGGAAAATGGGTGGAAAGGAAATTGTTTACTGGGAATTGAAATGCCTAGAATTTGTTTTACTGGGAATTGTAATTAAGTGTGTTTGATTGGTATAATTTTCCACCTAGAAAATGTTGAAAGTTTGGTGTCCGTTTGACTTCATTTTTTATAGAAATTGTCCATTAAAATGATAATATTTTCTACCACTGAGTCTAGAATTTGTTCCAATTAACAAAAAGTAAATTTTTTTTTTAAACAATTAGAAAAAAAATCATATTCGTTTGACTTTGTTTTGTATAGAAATTGTCAACAAAAGTGAAAATTCTTTTTGCAATAGTTAATAGAATTTGTTGCCATTGCTTAAAACCAAAAAAAAAAAAAAGGTGGAAAATGTAGGTGGGAAAACATTTTCCAACTTTTGTGCATCAAATGATTGTACCTAGAAAATAGGTGGAAACGGATTCCCTGGAAAATAAAACATATCAAACAGCCAAAAAGTAGGAAAATGGAACCATGGAATTCATCACCTATCAAACACAACCTTAATTCATGACATTGTATTATATAGGAATGGAGCCGACTATGGGTCCTTCTGGTTGACCTGTATTGTTTTGTGTGTGAGAGAGAGAGAGAGTGGTACAAAATAAAAAATAAAATAAAAAAGCTAAAAGGGAAGACATGGCGACTTACTCGAAAAGATAGAGAGACGGTAAAGTTAGTTCAAATAATTATACTTGAGTGTGATTTCTGAACACTTAAGGACTAAGCAGGGTCAAATCCTAGGATATTAGGCAGTAAGGGCAAATGCGGTTGGGGTTTATTTGAAGTGCTCAATAGTGTTAATGGGCATCGCAGTGGATCCAATTGGGAGCCTAAATTTGCAGCTTTGATTGACCTACTCTAAGAACTCCATTAGGCGGATATGATATTCTGTTTGTATTGTAACAATTAGTTACTGGTTCTTGTTTTCATCATGACTGGAAACTGGAATTGTAGTAAAGGCTACCCAAGTTTGTAAACCTAACTTGCAACAGATGTATATTACAAGGAAACTTAAATGTTCAATGGAATTATCGTGACATTGTTCTTTATTTATTTATTTTAGGAGGGAGGATGAAGGGGATTTGGTGGTAGGGGCGGGGTTGGGCAAATTGAAGATAGAAACTGTAATATGATTGAATGTTAGTTGTAAAGCAGAATAATGAGGCTTTCAGTGAGTGCATCATTCCTAATGGACATTGGACAGTTAAACATCTTTCTTAGTAGCAGGGTCTAGGGAAAGAATATGAAGGTAATTTCACTATATTTCTGACCAGGCCTATCACAAGAATAATATATATCTTTTTATATATAAAAAGTGTATATTTAACGGAATTTGTTGGTTTAACGGAAAAACTAACGAAATTTCTTGATTTAACGGAAAAACTAACGGAATTTTTTTAATTTAAAAATCTTTTAACTCCATAATTGGGCTTCAAAATTTACAATTCTAAAACCCATAGAGAAGTATTGGATGTCATGCTCATTTTATAGATACACTTCTCTCCAAAAGTTTCATAAACTTTCAATGTGGGATTGTACATTTTATATATGCTCTTAATTCCAATAGTTTTATAAACATCCAATGTTGGATAGTGACAATAAAAAAAAAAGTTAAAATGTTCATCAAAATCATTTTCAAATGTATGTCTAATTGACTAATTTGATTTTGAATTACAACTAATTAAATTGTAATATTCATTTTCACGTATTTAATTTTCAAATTTAACTTAAATTGCACTTGATTATTAATATATTAATGTTAGATATTATTTTCTATAAGTTTAAAATATTTTAATTTAACAAAGTAAACTATTTTAACATATTTATTTTTGATTTTTAGTGTTGGGACTAATTGTAGGATAATGAATTTAATTAGTAAAGATAGATTTAGTTTGAATTATTTTTATGTATTTATTGCACTCGGTTCGACCTCAGTTGAATTTCCACGGATTTCACGTCGGAATCATTCTCGATTGTGAACCAAAATCCTTTATCTCCATTTCCAGATATCGAAATTATCAAATCCGCAGACTTTTCGTATAAATCGTATGATTAATGCTCATGTTTAGTTCC
Organism: Fraxinus excelsior; assembly: GCA_019097785.1. Classification (NCBI taxonomy): domain Eukaryota; kingdom Viridiplantae; phylum Streptophyta; class Magnoliopsida; order Lamiales; family Oleaceae; genus Fraxinus; species Fraxinus excelsior. The sequence goes on from CM032632.1 coordinate 18,687,840, forward strand.
TTAATTAATAAAAAAAATCAAAATTCTTCTAACACTAATTAACAATATTATAGTATTATATTACATGTTTAGTAAGATTATTTTTAAATATTAAATGATTTTATGATATAGTAAAAAATCTATTTTTTTATAATATAGAAAAAAATTATTTTTTAAAATAAAAATATATTTAATGTCTTAAAAATAACTAAAATAATATTAAAAATACGAAACGCATTATGACGCTTATTATTCGCATTGACACGCCTAAACTTGTGATTCTTGATTCTCAACATCGACGTCTCGCTACGCATTACGCCTTTTAGAACATTATTAATAAATGAATAGGAAATGCAAAAGGCTTTGTACTACTACATTTTAATCACTAGGAAAAAATGAAACTAAAAAAACAAAATGGAGGTGGAGATTATCAATTTAAAAATGCTAATAATTTATTTGGTAAGGTACATTGAACTCAATGAAGAAAAATATTTATTTATTTAGTTTTGTATTATAATGTTATCTATTATTTTATTATGTACAAAAGGTTCATGATTAAGTGCAAAATTTAATATAATATAATAATACGAAACACAAACTTATACATTTTAATTTAGAATTTAACACTATTCAAATTAAAATTAATATATCACAATGTGTAATTATTTATCAATTATATAAACATTACATCATTAATTATTTAACGAACCAAAAAAATTATATATAAATTAAACAAACGTGCATTGCACGTTGCTTATACCTAGTGTATATATATATATATATATATTATCTATTTACTCAAGTCTTTCCTAGTGAGTATGTGAGTATTACTTGTGATACTCATTCCTACTAAATTTACAGGTTAGTTGATAGCATGGTGGCAAGTGCTCGACGATTTAACGTACTCTTTAAGTTCTAATAATATTTTCAATCATGTAAACCTCTTGTGAACACGTTGAAGACACATTTAAAATGATAAATTTTCTGTTTCATCTAGCCTTATATATATTTCATGTCAACTACTAGTTAGAAATGTTGGATTGGCTATGCACGAAGTTTAAATATTGCTAAAATGAATTTTCAGATTCTGTCCTCCTATTTAAAAATGACATAACTTGGGCTACATGTTTTAGAGTGAAATCAGTGGGGTTTGAAAGTTCTATGAGTCTTCTAATTGTGGTTGTTGGAATTACCTTAAAATAATACATAGAGTAAAAGTTATGCCCATTTTAGTAAACTACTTTGGGTCTGTTTCGTATTCTCTGTCCAGCACGGTCGAGCTATGCTTTCGTGATTCAAACATTAACGTCGAGACCCCAAATTTTTATATGTTGTACATGTGTGAATGTTTCAATCTCTATTAAAATTTCATAGTTTTTCGTTAGCTTTTGTTAAGTCAAACATATTTTTCTTTCCACTACTGTATTTGCTGATCTTCTTTCGAATGTTTTCCGAAATCAAGTTTCACCATAATCATCTAAGTCTGTATGGAAAATTATCCCCCATGAAACTTTTTAAGTATATTTCGAACTCCAAAATCTTCCTTATTTACAATTTTTTTGGTGAACATTAAAAAGGTTAAAATAAGAAGAAAATGATTTTCATAACGCTTTGAGTTCCAAGAGTTTGGGGCATTACAACTTGGTATCAGAGTATGATTTATTTTCTATAGACTTGCATTAGAAACCATATCTTAGGTGTTGTATCACATATAAAGTTGAAAACAAATTGAGGATCATGAGCACTGTACCTACCTTAGCCGCACTATGCCGACTTTGAGGTAAAGAAGTTATATAAATATGTTGTATCTATGAGAAGAGTATGAGAAATTTTATTCTAGATACCACATTTGAAATGTATGTATGAATATCAATATATGTTGAAGTTTGAATACTTCTGTAGATAATCATTACTGTACAAGTATTTTGAGAATGTGACCAAATTAAATATTTATTTTAAGTCCTCGAGAATTAAGTAAAACTTATTAGATACCCACTTATTGGACTTTGAATAATTGGTATGAATCAGATGGTACGAACTAAGAGAACTTGTAGGAAGACGAGTTCATCGATGCCTTTTGATATGAGATCGTGAGGCAATATGAAGAGTACTGATGGAATCCAACACACAATATGGTCCAACACATTTGGGAGATGTTAGTAAAGTAGAGGAGGTGAGTGGACTAGTCCATGTGGTTACTGGTCGTTTGGCCACCCGCCACTTTATAAATACCTTACCAGAAGAATGGCTAGAGATGGCTGAATCGATTTATAATTACTTATAGGGAATTTTCGTGCCTACCTTGCCCCGAGAGATTGACTATGAGGCCTTCTGTGTAGAGCTAATTGAGCAGTAGGAGTTGGCTAGACTTGCGATCCATGAGGATGATACTGTACCTACTGAGATGTACATTCTTGAGGATGCACATCCACCCATTTCAGATGATGATGCTTAGCCTTCTAAGAAACCTAGGATTCATGGAGGCTGTAGTGACGATGGCAATGATGAATAAAGGAAGTGGTAGAATAAGAAGAAGAATAATGGACAGTTTAGGAAACGACACCTACGGGCAAGCCGAGCAATACTTTACCCCCAATGTCCTAAGTGTGACAAGTTTCACAGGGGAGAATGTTTGTATGGAAATTTTATTTGCTATAAATGTGGCCAACCTAGCCATGTGGCTTCCTCGTGCCCATCGATTAAGAAACTCGAGCAAGAAAAGAAAGGAAAAGCAAAGGGTGTTTGCTTTGACTTATGATGAGGGTGCCCAAGATCCGGACTTGATCACAGGTATTTTATCGATCTCTAGTATTCCTATGTACGTCCTGATTGATTCTATTGCGACACATTCGTTCATATCTAGTGCATGTCTAGCTAAGATTAATGCTTCATGTTAGAAGATAGCGTACTAGAGGTTAGCATGCCATCAGGGGAAACTATTGTTACAGATAAGATAGCTAAAGGGGTATAGATAAATTTTGATGGACTGACTCCAAAGGCTGACTTGTATGTTATAGAGATAAAGGATTTTGATGTTATTTTAGGTATGGATTGGTTAGGTGAATGTTGAGCTACGATTGTAAGTTTTGAGAAAGAGGTAATTTTTCGAAGACCGGGAAAAGAAGAGTTTAGATTTTATGGGTCTAAAATTAAGTCACTTCCTCACGTCATCTCTGCTTTAAAGGCTAAGAGCATGTTGAGGAAGCTTGATTGTCAGGGACATCTTATTAGTCTTACTTGCACCTCATCTCAAGAGAAAGTATTAGATAATGTACCAATAGTACGAGAGTATACCGATGTGTTTCCCAATGATCTGTCGGGTATTCCACCCAATAGACAAGTGGAATTCATGATAGACCTGGTACTTGGAGCTACTCCTGTATCCAAAGCCCCATACTGAATGGCACCAAAGGAATTACAAGAGTTGAAGAGGCATTTAGAAAAACTTCTAGACAAAGGGTTTATTAGACCAAGTGTATCTCCATGGGGAGCTTGGTACTCTTTGTAAAGAAGAAAGATTGTACTATGAGGATATGCATCGACTACCGTGAACTAAATAAGTTGATTATCAAGAATAAGTATCACCTTCCTATGACTGAGGATCTATTTGATCAGTTGAAGGGCGCATCCGTGTTTTCGAAAATTGATTTATGGTCGGGTTACCATTAGTTGAAGATTAAGTCGGATGATATACCAAAGACGGCATTTAGGACTCGATATGGGCATTATAAGTTTACGGTGATGCCTTTTGGCTTGATGAATGCCCCTGCAGTGTTTATAGACTTGATGATCAGAGTGTTTCATCAGTATTTGGAAGTGTTTATTATTGTATTTATTGACGACATACTGGTATACTCGAGAGATTCTCATCAACACGAAGAACATCTGAGGATAGTGTTGGAAACATTGTGTAAGGAGAAGCTATATGCCAAATTCGAGAAATGTGAATTTTGGCTGGACCGAGTGGGATTTCTAGGCAATGTCGTTTCAATACAAGGAATTGAAGTGGATCAATCCAAAGTTGAAGCTATGACCAATTGGCGGAAACCTACAAAGGTTGGAGAAGTGATGAGTTTTCTAGGTTTAGCTGGCTATTATCGATGATTTATTGAATGATTTTTCAAGATAGCAAGTCTTGTGACACAATTAACTCAGAAGGGTACTAAGTTCGTTTAGTCGGGAGAAGTGAGAGCAGAGTTTTCAAGAGTTAAAGGACAGGCTCGTATCTGCACCGGTGTTGACTATTCCCAATGGTTCGAAAGGTTTTGTGATTTACAGTAATGCATCCAAGCTTGGTTTATGATGTGTTTTGATGCAACATGAGAAATTGATCAAAATTACCCTACACATGATCTCGAACTAACAGCGGTACTGCATGCCTTGAAGATTTGGCGCTACTACCTATACAGGAGAAAATGTGAGATCTACACCGATCACAAGAGTCTCAAATACTTCTTCACCCATAACGAGTTAAACATGAGACAACGACGGTGGTTAAAATTGGTGAAACATTATGATTGCACTATCTCGTACCACCCGGGTAAGGCTAATGTAATCGCTGATACGTTGAGTAGAAAGAACATGTGACAGTTGTCAGTATTTTGTACAAGATAAGATCAGTTAATTGGAGAGTTTGAGAACATAAGAATTGCGGTATTAACTTCTCCAATAAGGACATCGACAATCTTAGCAAGTTTTGCTGTGAAACCAACCTTTAGGGACAGAATAGTAACTATTCAAAATGATGATCCCTTTTTGGAAAAGATCAGGGATGAGGTAGGATCTGAGAAGAGAAAAGGATTTGAAATAGCTAAAGATATAGTCCAGATGTTTAAGATCCAACTGTGCGTGCTAGATGTTTATGACTAAAACTCATTCTGCTCCTTATGCAGTGCACCCAGGCGGAACTAAAATGTATAAAGATTTGCGTGACACATTTTGGTGGAGAAATATGAAGGGAAAGATGGCTCTATTTGTGTCCAAATGTATGGTTTGTCAACAAGTAAAGGCTGAGTATCAGAGGTCGTCAGGGTCATTGAATCCTATAGACATACCCGAATGAAAACAGGAGAAGATTGCAATGAATTTTGTCGTTAATTTTCCTAGGTTAGTGAGAGGTCATGATGGTGATTGTGGATCGATCGACAAAATCTGCTCATTGTTTGCAAGTTCAGACTACCTATAGCTTAGAACAACTCACATAGATTTATGTTAGAGAAATTATGTGGCTTCAGTGTATTCCAATTTCTATCGTATCAGATAGAGACCCGAGGTTTACTTTTAAGTTTTGGATAAGCCTTCAGAAAGCTATGGGTACCAAGTTAACATTTAGTACTGCATACCATCCTTAGACTGTCGAAAAATTTGAATGAACTATCCAAATGCTTGAAGATATGTTGTGAGCTTGTGTCCTAAATTTGGGAGGTAAATGGGAAGATCGTTTGCCATTAGTTGAATTTGCATGCAGTAATAGTTTCCAAGCCACTATTGGTATGATACTGTATGAGGCTTTGTATGGTTGATGATGTTGTTCACCATTATACTGGGACGAAGTTGGTGAAATGAGAGTTTTTGGTCTATAGTTAGTCGAGAAGACCATGGAGGCTATACATAAAACTAGATCAAGAATTAAGACTGCTAAGATCGTCAGAAGAACTATGCCAACAAAAGGAGAAAAGAATTGAATTTTGAAGTTGGAGATAAAGTATTTCTCAAAGTGGCACCGATGAAGGAAATACTACGATTAGGAAAGAAAGGAAAATTAAGTCCTAGATTTATCGGTCTATTTGAGATTATTGGAGAAATTGGGAATGTGGCATATCGTTTGTTAAGCGTTGCCACCTGAACTTTCAGTAGTGCACAACGTATTTCAGGTTTCTATGTTGAGAAAGTACATTTCGGATCCTAGCCATGTGGTGAATGTTTGGTCACTTGATGTCCAAAGTGACACGACGTACGAAGAAGCTCCTGTAGTGATTCTAGAGAGAAAGGAACGCGTTCTGAGAAATCGAAGGGTTCCATTAGTCAAAGTCTAAGGAATAAATATGGTAAGGATGAGGCTACTTCGGAAAGGGAAGAAGACATCTTAGCCAAGTATCCCGACCTCCTTAAACAAGTAAGTTAAATTTCGAGGATGAAATTATTTTAAGTGGGGAGAGTTGTAGCGACCAACAAAAAATAAATCTTATGTCGTTTTCAAATAAGATTTTCTTGTAGAACTCGAAAATAATCTGATTTATATTATTAAATCGCTACGACCTTTCCTACGAGTTCAAATTAAAGATTCGTCACGATAGTAAATTTGAATGTACTTGTCTTAAAATTTTAAGGTTGTGATGACATCTTAAGTCCAATTGCATAAAATATTTATTTCTTATGTTAGTGTATAGAGTTTATTGTAAATCCTATTTGTGTCGAATAACTAAAGCATTTTAGAAGTTGATAAAATATATCATATATTATATATGTTTTGAAGCTCGTGTTAAACAAAATAAATTGGACCTTGAGAAGAAATGATTTTGAGCTATTTATATTTGAGTTGTCTTGGTAGGTAGAAAATTAATCAAAATTCTATATGTTATTAATAAAAAATAAAATAAAATAATAAAAGAGAAAACCTTAATTTCAACATGTACGGTTAGGAAGTTGAAACATTTTAATAATTTAAACATGATTAATACATTAATTTCCTTATAATAATTAAAACTCATAATGATAATTATATAAATAAATAAAAAACTGACATGCAATTGAAAAGTCACGTTACCCTTAAAATCTACCAATTGCCACTTTAACATTTCACTTATATTTGTTTAACTCCCAAATTGGTCATTGCCATTTGCCACTTGCATTTTTGTGTTTGAAAAGCAACAATTTTCTACAACCCGAGGGCCATGTAATCTCTCTCAAATTAAGTACTTATACATAAAATCATTTTACCTAGTGGTGGGAATCGAGCTGAGCGGCTCGTACTATAGCGACTCACGAGCCGCACGGGTTCGTAAAAAAAACGAGCCCGAGCATGATCCGAGCCTGCTCGGCTCTTTTTTGACGAGCGGCCCGTCTATTTTATTTTATTTTTTTTATAGAGAGAATGATAGTTAAAAAAATTAAAAAATTCAAAAAAGGCAAACCACAAGCCGAATAGCTCGGCTCGACTCGGTTCGCGAGAGACGAGCTCGCCCACCCACAAACAACGAGCCGAGCAAAAGCTCGGCTCATTTTATAACGAGCCACGAACTCGAGCTCGTGGGTAACGAGCTGAGCTATTGGGCAACAAGCCGAGCCGGCTCAACTCGACTCGTTTGCCACCCTTAATTTTACCCTTCTTTTCATAGACTTAAGGTACTTAGAATTTGCAAATTTTATGAGGAAAATGTTAAGAGTACGTTGCATTTTACTACAAATTGGTCGTAACAAAGGGTATTCAAACTCCAAGTGTTTAAGGTCGGGATGTTGCTTACGATACTTTTGTAATTAGAGTAAAATTATTTGTTTTTGAATTGCATTAACGTGTTATTATGTTGTTTATGATGGAAGCACCCTTTGATTGGTTCAAATAAGAGATGGGAGATTATGAAAGGGGTTATTTAAACCCGAGATTAAGAGATTAAGAAATGGGTTATCAAAATCCAAGAGTAAGCGGACCGATTGATCATTGGTTCGCTAGAAATTGATGGTGGCACAAATAATCAAGGATTGCAATTCTAGAATATATATATATATATATATATATATATATATATATATATATATATATATATATTTACTTAAGTGTTTCCTACTGCGTATTATTTGTGATACTCATTCCCACTAAATTTACAGGTTAGTTGATGGCATGACGATGGTTTGGCATGGTGGCAAGTGCTCAGCGATTTAACGTACTCTTTAAATTCTAATAATATTTTCAGTCATGTAAACCTCTTGTAAACACGTTGATGACACA